>NW_027020025.1:204270-302271 GCF_013076305.1 Rhopilema esculentum | reverse complement strand
AAAGGACACAAACATATTGGGGGGGGTGGCGCACCCCCTACAGCCCCCTCCTGGTAAATCTGTCCCTGAATATCATATTAACCAACGGAGTAACAATCATTGCCTGATTCTTTATTGATCTCTGAAGACGTAAGGGCTCTGAACTACTTACAATTTTTCTTCCATTGAATCTCACACCCTTTGTTGGCAACACCCTCGGTGACGAGAAGAAGCAATAAGGCATCAATCTGAATAAGAAATCGAGCTTAAAAACATGTCCACCTGTTTTATAAAACGTCTAGTCATGCTTTTACTCGTATTTCAATTTTGATGGAGCCTGAGAAACTAAAATCGTTGATGTCTCAGATTGGCTATTGCCTGCTGATTTGGGTGTTTCGAGAAGAAATTTGAACTATAAGATAAACTGAATTTAAGAAAAAGGCCTATAATAGTATATATTTATGATTCCATTAATATACTAAAATGCGTGCGGTACAATATGATGAATTTAATTAACGATCAATGTAAGTAAATTGTACCAGGAAAAATTTTTTTTTAAATAATTAACGATGTTTCGAGCATAGCCTGTTATCAAGTAAGATAGAAAAGCGATGATAGAACTAAAAAACGTTAAAGGAATATGGAATTCGACCAATAGAATAGGAAGACAGATGTAAGAGCATGGAAAAGAAATATATGGAAAAAGCTAGTAAAAATAAATATATATATACATCTACGCAAATACAGAATTTATGCATATATATATATATATATATATATAATTTCCTGGTACAATTTACTTACATTGATCGTTATTTATAAATTTATGATGCTTTTAGCTTTGAAAAATTATTTAAACTGATAGCTCTTAAAGCTTTCATCAGTTGAACCTGAATTTGCTTTTGGTAGAGGTCTACAAATCAATATCACATCTATGTATGTTCTAGCTTCATAAAGTTAGCTTTGGTGGAAAAAATTCCTTACAATCTAACGTCTCTTGATGAACTACAATTGTCAACTTGCCTTGGAATCAATATCAAACGATCATTTTTGTAGGAAAAAGTACATGAAACACTATGACCAGAGTTGAAAAACTCAGACTCCCTTTAGATATTCAAAATATATATTTATAAAAGCTCATAAATGCAAAGCTTGCAACAGTAGATAAAGATATTTTATTCAAATTTTGGTCTGTTTATTGTAGCAGTTATTTCACTAATTTATGTTTTTAATAGTAAATTTTATATTTTTTCGTAAGTGATTGGTAAGCATTTTCAGCCTTATTTATTTGCGAACCTTAAAACATTAGTGAAAATAGAGCTGTGGAGGATGTAAATCAACTACTACTGGTTTACTTTTTATCAAAATGGTAGGAATTCTATACCATCTGTGATTTATTCAAAAATTGCCCAGAATTCCTTTTTCTGGTTCTTTAACCAAATAATAGTCATATACCAGGAACTAATTTTATATTGTTGGCTTTGAATTATGGGAATCCTTTTGGGGGAAGCTCTTTGTGTAATTCTGCATAATTTTATCTGTGTAACGCATGATATTATCACATATTCTTAGCTTTATGTTAGCTAGTTGCTGTTTTCTAACTTACAAGTCTAAATTTTTTATTAAGGTTTTGTGGCGATGGATCATTTCAGAAACCTTTATTAAAAGTTGTTAGGAAACGCACATCCGTTGAAACACATTTGTGTCCTGTCTAACGCATATACGCTTCACGCCATTCACAGCTAGGCCCTGCATGTCCGCCATTACACTGTAACACTTGAAACGCATATGCGTCTCTGCTAATGCAGAAACGCATGCCCATGCAGAAACGCATAGTACACCGGGACTTGGGTTTGACACTTGTTTTCAGATCAGTACTGGGTGCCATAGGGAGCGTGAGGAAGTAATTTGCCTTATAGTGAGGGCAACCAGTGGCAGATTTCATAACAATCGTGCATTTAGTGAAGAAAGCATGAAAATTGGCATACCTATAGATTTTGACATGCTGAAAACGATGAGATCGGGACCCCACCTGTAAAGTACCCCAAAAAGCTATTTTTAGATGATGATACTCGGACCCAGTCCTCCTCAACTAATTCTACCAATTTTACACCACACTTCCATATTAAAAGCATACAGAGTTGTATAAGTGTATAATCAGGCATGAAAATGCAATAATATTGTTATTTCAAAATGAATTGCCCCCATATTCTATTTTTAGATGGGGTTCTTGGTCCCAGACCTCCAGGAAAGGTGCTGATCATTTTTCTGTAGTACCCGGGAGCGAAATACTAAAATTACTAATATCACAGAGATTAAGATCCTCATAACGATGAAAGCAATTTCTCAAATTTCATATTAGGCCCGCAGTCTATTTTTAGAAAGAGGTACTTGGATCCAGACCTCTACTAATGATTAATTGTTCATCAAGCGCGAAAATTTCATTGTCAAAGGAAAATTAGTTCAAATTGAAAGTTTAAATGTCTAATTCTTCGAGGCACTGCCCATTGCACATGCACAATTGGAGGTAGAGTGCAGCACATGTCACTTGGTGAACGTAACGGCAACGCTTAACTTGCTTGCCTTGAATCATACTTTTGATTCTTCCTGGCGTGCTGATGTTGGATTTTACTAAAAGTTCAGCCCAACCATCAAGCCAATCACCAAAGGCACATTTCGATATGCAAGGCACCCATCATCATTAATAGCTTACCCTCACCATAAAGCTCGGGGTAGAGCCATTGCACTTGCTTTGAAATCGCGTATACTGGCTGATCCGCTGTCATTACAGGAATCTGTCCAGGATTCACATGCTGTAATATGGGCTTAACTATCTTCATTGTATGGGCAACTGTGGCCGTCGACGTGATAGACTCTTTCAGAAGTGGCAAGAGCGTTGAAAGTGTTCTCGGAAGTGCTTCGTTTCATTCCAGCTTCTTTGCATTATATGCCGACCAAGAAACTCTTTCGAACAAAGGAATTTCTACCTCTCCCAGCAGTGCAAATTTTGCAACCAGCCATTATCTTCAAGCAATTTTTGCGCGTTATTGCTATAATCTTCAGTGTTTGTTCTCTGTAGTGGATATTCCGGTATTTTCGATTTTGTTGGGCATATTTCAGTATAGTAGCTTGGCAGCTCTAAGGGAACACTGCTCTTCTCGATATCATTCTCCAATTGCAGTTGTGTCTGCCCTCTCATGATTTTCGGATGTTGGAAAATTGAGATACTGGTACCATGGAAAGCACTCAATGCTGTAGATGAAGATGGATTGTGGTCAATGTTGTCGATCGCTGCAGACGTTAACATACCATTCTGGATACTTGGTGGGCAAACTACGCTGTTTTCTCTGTAAATTTTACACAACTGTTTTGTAACCGCTAGTTCGAAATTTTGCACGCGATTGTATGCTTATTCCATGCTTTGCAAGGTTTACTACCAAGCCCTTTTTTCGCGTTTTGCTGTGTATCATCAATCCAATATAGAGAGGAAATGGTGTTTCGTCAGCTTTCATGTGCCGTATTTTTTCAACAATTTCATTATGCTTCTTTTCTTTTCTGATTGTATTAAACCGAATCGACTGAGAGATAGATGTCGCAGCTCTACTGTTGCTCAATTCACAAGGCTCCCCTCCAATCACCGAAACACCCAGGATCATTCTTACTAAGCTATAAAGTGAGGCCGGAACTGATGCTTCATGTTTTGGTTCTTCCTTATCGTCAGCAAACATTTGTTTTCTAATTATTTTGGCTGCTCTTGCAAGGCATCTACCATCATCCTTTCCGCTAAACGAGCACGAATCGAAAATTGCTGATCCCGTCTCTTCCTTCAAAGTCAAGAGTATTTCTCTTCCTTTCTTATACTCACACAGTTCTGGAAGTAGCTCAATAATTTTCTCCTTGAGGCAAGTGCTGTGAATCTTGCTCTTATATTCTTCAGATGCACCATATTCGACAAGGCGCTTGCAAAAAAGAGTTTTCAAAGCACTTAGTTTGAAAACTGGGATTGTTTCTTCAACACTGCAGCATTCTTGTATGTAGGAGACTATTTCCGCTAAAACGACTCCGTAAATAATTTCGTACTCAACATCTGCTGCAGGTTTAGAAGATTTTATGGCTCGTACTCTATTTTCTAGAATGGTCAAACAGTTCTTGTGGTAACGAGCCTCAATTGCGATCAAGTCACCTTCACTGAGTCTTGCAAGAAGCTTGTCGTCCGATAACAGAATGGCTGCATCGCGAATTCTTTCATCCAAGCCAAGTGTGCGCGCATGGTGCAAGTTTTTGTCGGAATCATGCTCATCACATAATATGCACGTTGGTTGAAAATTATCTGCAGTATACTGAGATCGAGTTTTTAAAGTCACAGTGGAACTTTGTTCCTGGCTGCTTTCATCAACGCGCCTTTTTCTACATACCCTGTTGTAATGATAATTGTCGTAACGATTTCTACAACTTTTATGAAACTTTGCTTGGTATTGAACAAAATTATCTAAAAGATTCGGATTTTGGAACCTTCGCTTCAGAGATGACGGTAGCTGTCCTATCTCCTCAAAACGTCTAAGGTTTTCTATTACAGCAAGATATCCTTGACTAGCATCAGCTCTAGTAACATTCGCTGGACACACGAGCGCAGTTTGATCGACTCCTTGACACAGAAAACAGAGATTCCAGTCTATTTCTCTATCAGTCTGACATCTATCAAAGTGATCGGGTACGTCCAAGAGCTCAAACCTCTTTCCGGACATGACACTTTTTGGAACCGTTCTGGCTACTTTCTGCTTACAGTCATGTAAAAATATCCCCTACTCATATCATGCCACGCGCCCCTGTATCTTGATAAGATCAGGCTTTTCTTTTTACCAGGTATCTCACTTCAAGGGTTGCGTGCTCGCGCGTTCTTAAGACAAAGGATCTTCTACATGCATCAACGCAACTGATCAGATCAGTAATTATACCACGTTTCTGGAAATTCAAAAGCTGCAACGCTTACAGATTGCTTTCAGCTGTTAACTACGGATTCAGCTTCTGTATCGCGAAAATCGAAATTGTCCATCCATTGCATACATAAAGATAGATTGATAAAAAAACTGCTCTATCCCATTCTGAAAAAGCTTTTTGGTACAATTTAATGATTTGAATGAATTCCCCTCTCAATTAACTTTTATGACTTGACGCATTGTTTTTGAAAATTTTGTAGAGGTCTGGGTCCAAGTACCTCTTTCTAAAAATAGACTGCGGGCCTAATATGAAAGTTGAGAAATTGCTTTCATCGTTATGAGGATCTTAATCTCTGTGATATTAGTAATTTTAGTATTTCACTCCCGGGTACTACAGAAAAATGATCAGCACCTTTCCTGGAGGTCTGGGACCAAGAACCCCATCTAAAAATAGAATATGAGGGGAATTCATTTTGAAATAACAATATTATTGCATTTTCATGCCTGATTATGCACTTATACAACTCTGTATGCTTTTAATATGGAAGTGTGGTGTAATATTGGTAGAATTAGTTGAGGAGGACTGGGTCCGAGTATCATCATCTAAAAATAGCTTTTTGGGGTAATTTACAGGTGGGGTCCCGATCTCATCGTTTTCAGCATGTCAAAATCTATAGGTATGCCAATTTTCATGCTTTCTTCACTAAATGCACGATTGTGATGGCTTTTTCCCTCACTATTACTTTTGAAACTGAAGCTTGAAAAATTGATTGAAATCCACCAAATGATTCAACTTTCTGCTCAACAACATCAATGTTATTGAAATTACGATCAACTCTTGCTAAGGTATGCAGCATTCTTCTTTCCTGATAGAAAATGTTTATGATAGTGATGTATCAAACTCTTTGCGAATAGGTGAAACATCTTTTATGACCGTTTTATAAGGTCTAATTTTTTCCAGGTCATCAGCCACAACTTTGTTGGTCTTTATGTGTTGCTAGCACAGGTCTGTCGCTGTGACACGATGGCTTCAGCTTTTCAAACTGCACAAACATTATGTTACTGCAATGTGAGGTGTCGGCCCAGGTTAAAGGGTCGTCTTTGAAGTTGTTGCTGTCCTTTACAGCGGTCTCAGGATAAGCAGATGCTATATCCCTAGGACAGCAACCATATTTTGTCTTGAAGGGCCCACGTTGCATGTAGGTTTTTGACATCTTTATAGCTGTTACCAAGACCAAGCTTCTTTGTCAAATCAATTAAGTTTATGTGACCTAGTTAGTCCGATAAGAGTGCAGGGTAGCTTTGTTCTCAAGACATTTCGTCAGAGGCGGACTGGCAGCAAATCTCTCTGGTTGCTATATTCAGAAAAGGGGCCCGTACTATCCGAACTACAAACCTAAAAGTTATGTTACTAGCCATACCTCCCATACCTCAAAACAATTCATTAGAATTAGTTATTATCACAACAAAAAGGAGTTTTGGTACTCCTATTAGAAATCGTAAAAGAATCGTAACTGATTTAACAACACTTCAACAAAAGAAAATGAAAATTTCTTCCTCTAAATGAAATCCATAAAACGTTCAGTTCTCTTTGAAGCCCCAGTGAAAAGCACACATAATAATTTATTATGTGATTATAGTCGAACAGGAATTTTCTCTCTTCACTTCAAAGAATCATCAGTGTGGCTGACAGGTACCGCCCCCCCCCCACTTTTTTGCCATAGGCTAGAAATTCTTTTGGAAGGTTTACTCTAAAACAACTTTGAATAGTTTACTCCTATGAAGTAGCAGTTGTTCTTGACTGGGAGCCTTTTTCTTCATTTTTTAGGTGCATTGTTTGCTTGTGCTCTGCATCAAAAATCTTTTGTTGCTGAATGAGCTCCTTCTTTATCTCTAACTCTTCTTTGGCAATGCAAAGTAACTGATTATCAACAGACAATTTCTTCTCAAGTTTTCTTTTCTTGTGGTTTGTTAAAGATTCATCAAGGAGGGCTCTGCGTTTTGCACGGTCTGCATTTTGGTCTGTACTTTGTGGGGCAGGAAATATGAGACCCCAATTAGATATTTTATTTTTAAAATGTTTTGCTCCTCAATGGATTTATTTGCTCACATATGCTTGCTATGACTTTAAAAATTTGTCATATAAGTTCAATTAGGTTTTTGTAATTCCAGTTCTAGGGGATTAAGTTAAAGAAGATTAACTGTGATACACAAATCTTCTTAGTTTAGACAAAATCCAAAAAGTTCAAATGCCTTTTTTTTCAATAGTTAGATATTCAAGCAAAGATAAATGGCTCTAAAATGAAATTATCCATTTTTCTTCAATTTACTTTGCTAACTTGATCAAATTTTTTTCAGTTTCCATTATCAGCATACAACCCAAATGTCATGAAGGAAAATGATTTCTGCACAATATTTGATAGGACTGTCATGCAAAGTCTTTAACATCATCGCTGACACATTAATTCCCGCATTTGTATGTGTGCAAACAAAGCGAACTGCTTCCTGAGGTTCCTTTGGTTCTAGTGACTAAATTGGCTAACTTTAGCCCTACCCGTTTCTTAACTTCACCAGTTTCAAAGCAATACCCCTCAAACCTCCTGAATTTTAGTTTTAACTTATCTGACACATGTTCATATGAAAAGATAATTTTTTTGTTAATCAGGGGGTATGTAGGGGGTTTTTTTAATGCTAGTCAAGTAAAAAAAGTTTAATCTGCCACGGATTCGCAACAAAAGTAGATACATAGATGAAAATTAGTATCAAGGCATTAATTTGTGCTCTTTTCATGATTCTGACCTGAAAATATAAATTCAACATTGTTCTCACTACCGACCGTTAACTACCGCCGCCCTCACAACCCTCACAACCTCATATTCATCATTATCATTGAATCAATCTTCATAGCACCACCCACATCCCCTTACATCACCCACCATCCTTCTATCCCCCACTTCCATCATCCCATTTTTTCTCCACTGCGCTGCATTCACAACATTCAACATCCACCAATCCGGCACCACCATCACACATTGCAAATCCATTCACTTGTTCGTTTCATTTACTCTGATGAAGCCCTGTATGCCAGGGCCAAAAATTAGTGTACTCTTTAAATTTAATTCATTTTGAAAATTTTATTTCGTGACATTGGATTCTCATTGTCGTATTGCTTTGTTCCTGTCTTTCTTTCTCTTAGATTAATTTGTCTGCTAAGGCATTAAAAATGAACTTAAAAATGACATTTATTAATATCGATCATTTTGTTATATAGAAAGAACTGTAGCCAAATACAAAATATGTTGAGTAATTGTGTTGGAACGTTAATAACTTTGAGAAATAACATTAAAGGGGAACTGAAGTGAAAAATGAAAATGAAATTAGTGTTTTTCTTTTCGTTTTCCTGCATTTACTACGCGAAGGGTAAAATTTTTCCATTTCCGTTGCGGAGAGGTCTGGAGACAAGTTTCAGGCACTGATGTAAAGTCGGGGACACATGCCCCGATCCCAACGAAAACAACATTGTAGTAGTGTGAATCGGAGGGAGGAGGGGGGTTTGTCTATTAGAAATATACGAAAAAAGCAAAAAATTAGCAAAATATGTAGGTGTTCCAAGGAGTTTCGGCAGAGATTGTCTGAGTATAATTCTTAAAACTAATAGATATGATATCAAAACCTATATCTACGCCAGGGTATTTTTAAACCAAATTCTGGACCAGTTCAATGATTTACAAGGGTAATTTCATTTTTTAGCAACTTTTGCACAAAGTCGCCATTGGAAGTCAATAGAATGTATGAAATATTATTTAAGATAAAGTAAATATAAGTGAATATAAGTTAAATATGGCCTTTGCGAATTTATTGAGTCTACCTTTTTGACAGTGTAAAAGCTGGAGCAACGGAATAAATGTGCGCAGTTTTGCTTGTTCAGAATACTATTACGAAGAATACATGTTACAGGCCAAAAAGTCTTAATGGGCAACAAAGATACTTTGTTAACAATACATATCTTTAGTGTTAATTGTATTGGGTTTTTAGCATGATACAAAGAAACTATCACAGTTCCAAGTCTGAAATGAGGCTACGCGATAAGAAGATTGAGACAACAAAAATGAATTTTTCAAACACAATCTTCAGTTGTAAAATTCGTAAATGCAGTTGTAAAATTGAAACAATTGATATGGCAAGTGCAATTGAAATTAGCGAGGAGGGGGCTCCACAAATCTTACCTATGTAATGTTTTAATGTTGGTCGGGTTCCTCTTAGGATGGTGTAATTCGATGGGGCTAGGCCAATGGGCCTAAGTCCCAAATAAGTAAAACACAAGAGAGACTCTATTCTGATGTTGTCTTTATTCGTTCAACAGCAAGACTAACTCTAAAGTGAACAATGCACACACATAACATGAACGGAATGTAATTAAGAGAACAATACGAACGTCACAATACATGTTGACAGACAAACACATTGCCATTAGAAAGGCGTTAACTGACACAACAGGACTCAACAGAACATGTGACTATAACACGCAACTGAGATATTACAAAACATATCACGAACTAAAGCCAACCCTTACACCTACAAGTGTTTTAAGTAAAGTTTACCTTATAACATATAGTAACACAAACATTGAGCTATTCGACAGAGAAAAATTCTCAGCTATTATAACCGAGTCTTTTATGGTGGCAGCTACAATACAATAGGCATGCTGTATAGAAAAGCACAAAAATGGAGCATACCATTTTCATATGTGTATTTTACTGAATAAATGTCAACGGTGGTTGAAAGTAAAAAAGTACATCCAAGATCACCATCACATTATTGTGAACTTTTCCGGACACTCAGGGTATCACACTGCCTTCAACAATGTCGCCAAGGAGGATGAGGGTTTCATCAAGAGTGAGAACCATCCAGAGGTAGCTGCTCCAAAAACAACAATGGCCACAAAGGCTAAATCTGCAAAGAAGGGTCGTAAACCATTGAAACAGCTTGAGCGTCTATGCAATTCCAATGTGGCCAAAATGATCCTAAAAAAGGCAGTAAAATCTCGTTTAGATCTTCTTGCGCTAGCCAAGACCTCTGCTGGAAACGGTGATGAGCGTCTGTATGCATTCGTTCTGAATAAAAACGAAAAAAAGTTACAGGAATTGGTTGACACTGTGTGGGAAATGGAGACGGCAACAGAGAAGCTTCAACGTGGTAAAATGACGAGGCTTGAGATTTTACAGCAGCAGTTATCTGTTGTTTGCATTTGCAAGGGCGAGTGGCTCAAATGTGCCTTGAAGAACTCCATCTCAAGAGCTGATTTTGCTGAGGCCATTTTGACGTTGCTTGGCAAGGGTAGAGGCAAGGGCCGTAACATTTTTATTGCAGGTCCAGCGAACTGTGGCAAAACTTTCATTTTAGACCCACTAAGAATTGTGTACAATGCTTTCCTGTCTCCTGCCACTTGTTCTTATGCGTGGCTTGGTGTTGAGGTGAAGGAAGTAATATTTCTCAATGATTTTAGGTGGTCACCTGTCATTCTGCCATGGAGTGATAGGCTGCAGTTGTTGGAGGGGACTGTTGTACACTTCGCTGCTCCAAAAACTGTGTATAGCAAGGATATAGAGCACACCCAGAACACTCCTGTCTTTGCCACATCAAAGGCTCCAATTTCCTTTATCACAGGCTCCATGTTAGATGAGAGAGAGAGACAGAGATGATGAACGTTCATTGGCGAATATTCAAATGAACAGCTGCAGAAATGTGTTCCTGCCTGTGGTCATTGTTTTGCCAAAATGATCTTGTGACTTTAGGCATCATCAGCAATTGTTAATCTCAATGGCATTATTTGATACAAAAGGCATCCTTGGCAGGGGCAAGGCCTCGCAAGGCTTCCCTGTTGATGTGAAATGTGGCACGACTGTTAACCGTGTCTGTTTTTTTCATCTCATTGGTTATTTAAGAGACTTTTTCGCCCCAAAGCTCCTCAACAAGGTGCCTTCTAATTTAATCAACCCAAAAATCTACGTTTGGCCTGAATTTATTGCCTAAAAATGAAAAGATTTGCAAAAACTCACGGTTAACATTTGAAAATCGAATAGCCTTAGATTTTCAAATTCAATTTTCAAGAAAAGTGTAGACTGTGGACTGTTTCTCAATTTTCTCCTTTCGCATGTACAAAATCCAAGTCAAAGTTTATACAGCATTTGAAACATACATTGCACACCTCTTGGCAAAATCTGCATTGTTTTTTCTCTTTAACACAACTTTTGGGGGCATTTTAAAAATTGTTAACCGTGACTGTTAACCGTGGGGAAGACCTTTTTGGTCTACGAGATGGCCCTTCGACATTTGAATACCAATAGTTTTTTCAATTCAATTTCGTGTAAGATCTAATGATTTTAAGTATTGAAATATTTGAGATGCCAATCTTCTACTATGATTAAGTCGAAGATTCCACACAAAAGCAGAGATAAGCATGAAATCTTGAGGAATCACAAAACACTTTCTCTACCTTGATGATGTCTGTAGGTGCAAAGGAGCAACACGTTGTAAAAAATTCTACTTGTTTGTGATTTACGTGTGCATTTTTAGCCATGTCATTTGTACTCAGCTGTTTATCAACATATATGTTTACAACTATATACAAATTTACATTATTTCAGTATATTGTTCTGTATCCTCCATTTTTAGTTAACGTTTTGAGATGTTTATGCATAGTTTTGATAGTTCCGTCAATGAGTGAACCACTGCAATTGGCTGGAGTGCGTAACATCCTCTCCTTAAAAGCTGCGAACTCTTCCTTCTCTATCCTTTCCTGAAATGCTTCTTTCAACATTTTCCTTTTTACGTTGTGGAAAACATTTTCTATTGGGTTCAGATCTGGTGATCTTGGTGGTATCTTGACAAGCTCAGCTGCAATTTCTTGTAGGGCATCTTTGGCTACTCTACTGTTCTGGCTAGGGTCATTATCAATTACAAAAAGCAGTTTCTCGTTATTTTTCAAAACAGCACACTCTAACAGTGCCTTTTGTAATGTTGTTTCAAAAAAATTTTGCAAACCAAGGTCCATTAATTTTGTCATATTCTACAGCAATTATGATGCCTAATGTCTAACGCCCACATTAACATGATATCTTCAGCCCTCTGGTAGGCTTTTACTTCCTTTTGTGATGTATTTCAGACCCTTATTACTATTTCTTCAAACTCTTCCACTTGGCATTAATGCATCCCTGTAAGGGTTCTGTTTATGTATAAATGAAACAGCATCTAAGTAAATCAGGATGTCGTCTGTTCAAAAATTCTTGTCGTACTTTTTAAATGCTTCCCTTGCATAATGAACTCTGTGTCTTCTATCTGCATTTGGAAAAACTCCTTTACGTCTGGGTCGTAAGCATCAATACCCATCTTTATTCAATATTCTGACCAAACTTCTGTAGCTAACGTTCTTCATTCTTTGTCTTCCTCCTCCCGTTCGACCCCTCCTGACAAATGCGAACAACACTTGATGGAGAAATTTCACAAACATCAGCAATTTTGCGATACGACAGCCCCTTGTCTTTTCGCAGTATGGAAGACCATTTTCCCTAATATCGCTGTGATTTCTTGTAGACTCTAAACTGCCTATCGGCTCTCTCTCTCTTTTATTTGTTTGCAGTTACAGTTTTGGTTCTATTTTTTATCTCTAATTGGTGTTTCCTTATTTGGAAATATCAAAAGAAACGTCTTTCTCTCGATACAAATGGCGCCATTCGCATAATCTAATGCCATTCGACATATAAAACACCTGAATTACAAAAACATACCAAATCAGATATTCATAAATATTGGGATACTCCAAGGTAGCCCATGTTGCCAGATCGCCAACAGCCTTCGGGAAGTCGATACAGACATTCCTTTAAGTTAATACTATTAAATTTTTCCAAATATCCTGCTTTCGCTTCCCTTGGCAACTCATCGAAGTATTGATAAGACATTCTAATGAAAAAACCACGCAAGAAACAAACAAAACTTCAAGCGAAAGTGAATAGTGCTAGACTGGTTCCAATTCCAAGAAATTATAAAACAAGGGGCATTTTTTAGTAGAAGCTGGGATCCAGTTGATTTTGGGTATTTCGACCATGCTGATTACGAATTTCGAGGATCCCAAGCGAAATTAGCTCATTTAAGGGCTTAATTTGCATATCAAAATGGCTGCCAGTCGAAATCTTCAAAATGCTGCCAAGAAAATCCATGACACTGCATTCGAATAGGATATTCACTAATATTGCTGTTATGAGGATAGAACTTGGTAAAATGGTGTACAGCAACAAAATCTACACAACAGGGAACTTTTTAAATTTTTCATTACATCCATGACGTCAATATGATGTCATAATTGAAGAAAATGGCAGAATTTGCCAACTATTGGTAATATCTCAGCTTTAATTATTAAGTCCTTTTATAGTCTCTAGAATGTATCAAAATGCACCAAAAAGTAAAAATCAGAGATATGATTTCCATCTAAGCTTATTATCTATATCGCTTATTCATGATTTATTTACACCAATTTGTCATTGTTTCATTTAAACCCCTAATTACTGGTGCAAATACTCTAAAATGTCTTGAATTTACTTTTAAGGATAAAGAGAGCCAATTGGGCTAGTAAAGTTGATCTATTACATTTTCTGTGATTTACATGACGTCATTAATATGATGACGTCATTAACTTAAAATTTTTCACGCCATCAAAAATTGAAAAGGTCATGCAACATTTCAAAGGTCTCTTCGAAATCAGTCGAATGGTGGCATTCTCGATGATCTATGATCCTCCGGCAAAAGTTAAACTCATTGATTTGGTTTTCTAGCTGGTTAGTGTCTACCATTTAAAATAAAATCTTCCAGTTTTATTTAGCCCATTTAATTTTAGGAGAAATGGCAAACTTTCGGCTCTTCATTTTTCGAACTAACGACAAGTTTATGCATGACATTTCTCATGTTGATATGCGCAAGGCCTGCAGTGTGAAGCTTGACTCTACATTAAGATTTGAAGGAGTGTCTGATCTAAATCTAAGCTATATGAGTTCTGCATCGTGTGTTACATCCACAAAAGATCATCTCCAGAGAAGCAGTAGGGATGGCTTCACTCTCATTAGAATCGGCTTTAATCGATCTTCAGAAAGCTCCCATCCGAAATCTGTAGGTGACGGTAAGTATTGATGCGGTGATCCAGCTTGTTTCCATATCATTGCTTGGAAGTGTGCTTTTCTTATGTGAAGATGTGCCACAACACTTGTTGGAGGCAATGCCTCGGGTTTTGTTTTCTTGAAAAATAGAACGTGTCGGGCTTCATTTGTGGTGTTGATACGACCTGCACCATAAACGTGGAAAAGAATTGTTCTGCTTTCCACATAACTTGTTCGTTAATACCTTCTTCTCCCATGTTTCGCAAGAGTTCATGAGACTCTTTAAAAACTTTCCATGCAGATGCCTTTGTATTCCCAGACAAGTATGAAGTTGTATCACATCCAGTAAGAGTGTGAAAGGAGATGAGTGCTTTAACAGATCCCTCATGCAAGGCGTGAAGAATCTCTTTGACTGGAATATCTTTTCTCTTCTTTGACGTTCCAGACATCATTCAAAGATCATTGCATCGCATTCGTTAAAAGTGGGACACCAGAATGATGAGCACATCTGCATTTCTATAGTAGCAACTACTACTGTATTGCAGGTGACATTGATAGCACAAAGGGCAAGTCTGGTGTCTGCTTCTTTATGGTCTGCAATCAAAGACAAGGTATCAGTGTAGTATTTCGATGACTCGGCAAGCAATTAATTGATAAATCCACCAGCTGTAACAATTTCTTTATCTTCAGTTGCTTGGCGAAGCAACTCTTCTGACAGGAATCGTGCAAGATCTGCTTTGTTTTCTGGCAATGCAAAGACGTTTGACCAGAACTTTGGAAGAGGTACCAAACCGCTCTCTTTAACTCGGCGAACAGGCCGCCTAGTTTTTTTCCGCCTTAGTCTGGTACTAGTTTTGATTGATAGTTGTCTATAGCGGTCAAAAACAACGTCGATTCTCTGGTAGCGTTTACCCATTTGAAGCACTGCTAAATCTCTGGTAGCGTTTACCCATTTGAAACAAATGTGTCTGCTAAATCACGAAACGAAGAGCAACCATTTGATTTGCCTAATAACACCACTAGAGCCTGACCATCGATGATTAAGCACGCTGTTATTCCATGAAGATCGATACTCTCTGGACAATTGATGCTATCCGTTAGCTTGTCAATAAGGACAGACTTGCTTCCAGTCCGAAGAGAACAGTTCATTTCAGTGAGAGATGAGGAACTGGCATCAATTCATGAGAAAGCACACTCTTAAGATCAACTTCACGGCTGACTTCATAAGCAGTGATCAGCCGCATGAGGATATTTCGATTGGCCTTGAAAATCGTCTGCTTCTCCTTGTAGTTTGGATTTATTGGAACTTCATATAGGCTTTGAAAGGTAAGCGCTCTGCATCTTTTTAATGGTTTGTTGAAGGATATCATGGGCTGTGTCAGACAGTGTCAGTCTGTGCGTGACAAAGCTTAGAATTTAAAAGATTCTTGAATTTCTTCACTTTTTCTTTATTTGCTATATTCTACCACTTGCCAGAACTTTATGCGGTTTGGAGGGTCCCTTGGTTATACCTTGAAGTTTTTTGACCGGCAGCCATTTTGAATATGCAAATTAAGCCTTTAAATTAGCAAATTTCACTTGGGATCCGCCAAATTCGTAATCAGCATGGTCGAAATACCCAAAATAAACTGGATCCCAGCTTCTACCCGAAAATGCCTCTTGATCTCTTTTTAAGAACTATTTTAGAGAAATGGAACCAGTCTATGCATTCTAAGAACCGCCTAATTCTCCCAAAAACAGATCCAAAAGATTTGTTGTTTGATTTGGAACCAAAAACACATCATGGCACTTCTCAGCGTTTGCATACAATAACTTCTTCTGGTGGTACAAAACTTGTAAATGGCTTTAAAAAAAGCAAACATTTAGTAAACTAAAGCTTTTCGTCTGACATTCTTCAGAGTTTAAAACATCAGAACATAGATTGAAAACTCTACGCTAGGAAATATATATACCCAATTGTGGATCGAGATAGGCCAATAAGAAAACACGAGCACATGACTGTATAGGTTGACCAATCAGTGCCGCTTGCCTATTGAGAATGTTACCAATGGAGTCCTAAGGTGAAAACGAACTCCTTTTGTCTACACAGTAGCGTTTTTTTCGTGCTTATGTAGATAGATTCCAAAACGGCTAGGTGGAACGACGATCAGGCTTTACCAATAATCCGAAACCTGTCGCCATTGTAGTTTTTTGCACAATCTGGTTTTTCTAGTAAATGCTGCCCGATAGCAGAATCGCAGGTTTTAGTTGTCATTTTAGATTTGCAAGACCGAGGTGGCTGTTCTCTTTGGGGATGGGTTTTGTTTCTAATATTAGACGGAACATGTTGTTTTATTCTATCCTCAAATTTTTGGGTGGTGTGTCCTATGTAGCCAGAATCACACTGGCACGTAAATTCATAAACAACGGAACTTTTTTGTGTGGCAGGAGCGCAGTCCTTTTGAATGGATGGAAGGGCCTTTTTTCGTACTATAAACAACACGTGGGTTGACCGCAAAGAAACAATATTTGGCTTTCAAAACGTTGGAAACTGTCACCGATCCAGGGTATTTTTAGATAGACCAGGCACTTTTGAGGACTAAATTTTATGTCAGCCGAGAAATTTCCTATCTTCTCCTAAATGTTAACAGAAATAACATCCTCTGGATAGCCGTTCTCCAGAAAGATCTTAGTTAGTTTTTCAAGTTCCGGGTCAAGTTTAGACTTGGAACTAAACATCAGTGCCCTATGTTTAAGCGTTTTGATGAGGCTGATTTTTCTTTGTTTTGGGCAAAACGAACTCCATCGAGTGTATAACCCCGAAAATGTGGGTTTACGGTATACACTAGTGAGAAAACACACTATACACTAGTCAGTATACACTAGTCAGATTTTTCAACCAAAACATCTAGAAATGGCAAGGAGTTATTTTCTTCCTTTTCAAGTTTAAAATGTAGGGCTGTGTGAAGGCCATTAAGGCGTTTTAGGAAAGTATCACACTCAGCCTCTGTTTTGAAAATGGTATGTGTCATCCACATACCGAAAATAGACACCTGGCTTTTGGTCCCAGACAAACAAACGCTCTTGATGAAAGCCAACAAAGATATTGGCCAACGCTGGTCCCAGAGGGCTACCCATAGCGACACCATCCTTTTGTTTGTACATTTCATTGTTAAAGCTAAATTCAACTGAATGTGTTGCAGTTTCCATCAGTTCAATGAATACTTCCTCTGGGAATGGTGGGCTATTAAGCTCGCTCCGGTACAAAGCGTCGGCACATATTTTGATGGCCTCATTCAAAGGAACATTTGTGAAAGGACTGCTAATGTCAAAAGAACACCTGAAACATGTTTCGTTTCGATGTTCAAGTTTTGCATGAACTCAGCAATGTGAAAGAGTCCTTGATACAATGTTTTGAATATTTTTGAAGAACAGGTTTATAGCGTGGAGTTTTCGATCTATGTTATGACGTTTTATACTCTGAAGAGTGTCAGACGAAAAGCTTTAGTTTACTTAATGTTTTCCTTTTTCAAAGCCAATAACTTCTTTCCTCTGTGTCTCATCTCCAACGTATAGTCCTGTGATTAAACGTCAGAGAGAAAATTAAAAAGTTTTTCCATATAGAGGCACAACTCTTTGCCTCTTGGGATCCTTTTGAGCTCAGGTTTAAGAAACTTTGGGCAATTCTTCAACAGCATTCTCTTTATACAAAAAAGACAATTGGCTAATTTACTGCCAGCTTCAAATCCAATATTTCCAGAGCAGTTACCATTTGTGCAGACTGGGCTAATATTAACAGATAACTGGACATGTAGCATTAATTTCTCTCTGCACATAATCATCAATATCTACAGTTGACTAGCTAAATTTTTCTGAGTTCTCTTATTCATTACATCTGTATCTTTCTTGGTAGTCAGCTTATAACCATAAAAATACTTAACAGAAACATCACTGAACTGATAGAACTTTACTTTCCTGGTCTCAAAATGTTCTTCCCAAACTGATATTTGATTATGACCATTGCCTCTAACTTTGCGAAAAAATTGTTCTGTATTCTTCTGGGTGATGCTTCTGGAAATCGTTGAGTTCTTTTTGCAGCAGACAACCATTTGATTGTTCCAGCAGTTTTTGACTTTAAATCAGCAATAGACAGATTTTCAGCTGGAAAAATTTTGGAATGCACTTGCAAAGCCCCATTTGAAAATGTGGAACCACTAAAAGAATTATAAAATCATATCCCTAAATTCCCAGACGCTATATTATTGAATGTATTGGGCTCAGCAGACTTCAAACGCCGTAAAACATTGATTTGTTGATTGATGGATTTGACTTGTTGAAGTTTTCAAAGTGTATGTGCAATGAAATCCAACTTTTAATGAAATTATTTTTATTTGGAATTTTTTCCAAAAACATGAGCTTTTATACATATTTGACTGTTATTAACCTTATTTTATTGAAGATATAGCGTTTTTAAAACTGGTAATTTTGGGCAAATGTCGCGAAAAAATTTCTAAGCTTGTGACATCACACCGATGACTGGAAAAATTTTGGCATTCAGTTATTGATAATGGAATCAACTAGTCAGTTGCATGAACTTGGTCGCAAAAAAGGTGGCAGATACTGTGTTGCTGGATTTCCTAACGGTGTCAGCTGTAAAAATGGCCAGTTTACGAAAGTAGTTTTTGCCCTCCCCTCTCCCCTGGTGTCTGCCACTGTCTACCAAATATATATTTTTAACCCCTTTTATAGTCCAAAGTTTTCAAGAATCTCCATGGTGCTTGACTTAAACATTTTAGTTGAGTAAGGCTGTATTACTTTAGGATTTCAAAGTCACAATAGAGCTAACACACCAACCAACAGCATATATTTATGGCATGACTCTATCTTTGGCTTGAACTGGCATACCCATCTGAAAACCATTGCCGCAAGTTGTTGTAAATGCAGGCTCCCAGCCAAGATATCCAAATATCCATCTGGTAATCCATCTATGGGCAACCGCTCTTAGATGCCTTTTGAAGAAAGAAGAAGAGGAATAAACCATTCCCGGGTAACGTCCGCCATTAAGTCTGGGTAGCAAACTGACCTTTGGACCCTATGGCCGCACACTGGAGCTATGGCGATTTGCAATATCTCAAAGCCGTAATTTCACAACCACGCTATTCTAATTTCATGCCGTTCGCTAATCAACACTTAATTACACTGTCTATTATCCTTACATAATTATCCTTTGAATGACGGGTTATTTTCCATCGTCTAGCCACGCTGGCTGTTTATAAATGGTCTCCTTTAGGGGTAGTGAAATGTTCGAATAGCTTGCTCCTGTTGTTTTGTAGAGAAAAATTCTGTCTGTTCGTTTTAATATTTTGCATCGTTTTAAGTGCTATCATACGGATACAGGCAGTCATGGGAAGACACGATTGATGCTGTGTTGGAACCTGTGATAATGATACACGTTATCCAGATCGTTTTGTGGTCAAAGAGCATGTGAAAATTCTAAAATTTCACAGGTTTCCAACAAATGATGAATCAAAGAAGAAAACCTGGACGGCTCTAATCAACAAAGGAAGAGTTGGTTCTGTTCCCAGTGATGGAAGTAGGATTTGCTCGAATCATTTTTCTGATGGAAAGCCTACAGCCAGAAACCCAAACCCTACTCTTTGGCTAACTGTACAGGACAATCGACCAAACCAGAGTGTTGTTCGAAGGTCTTCACCAAGGAAAAGGGGGTTTCAAACAACGATAGGTGGGGCAGCCTCGGCATCTTCAGAGGAGCCGGAAAATGCAGATAAGCAAGAATCCTCGATTATTCTCCCTGTTCCAATGAAATTTGAGCAGCTTAATAGAGAATTTGATGTTCGCTTCTGCACTGGTTTGGAAATTGTAGAAACATTTAAGGCTATTTTTGATTATCTGCACCCAAGAAGTAGATTGATGAAATACTGGGAAGGCCCTAAAAGAGCATTCCAAAAGCAGAAGTCTGATGTTTACCAGCAGCGAGTGGATCAGATTCTGTCTTCATCTGTGTATGCAGAAGGCGATATACTGCCAATAAACAGAAAGGGGCCAGAAAGGAAACTCTGTTTAGAACAGGAGTATCTTTTAGTTTTGATGCGGTTGAGGCTAGGCCTTTTTGTCAAAGACCTAGCGTTTAGATTTCAAACATCTACCACTCGAGTGTCCCAGATCTGGATCACCTGGATAAAACTGCTGTCCAAAGAATTAAGAAACTTAATAATCTGGCCATCCAAAGGTCAAATAATTGCAACGTTGCCTGATGCATTCAAGCGCCTTTACCCCAAGGTTCGCACCATAATCGATTGCACAGAGGTTTTTGTCGAGAACTCAAGCTCTCTTGAAGTTCAAGCCATTTTGTGGAGTGATTATAAGCACCACTGCACAGTTAAATTTTTAGTTGCAATTACACCTAATGGAGCAATTTCATGGGTATCCCCATGTTTTGGAGGTCGTACCACTGACCTATATATTGTGCGGTATTCAGGCTTTTTGGATCTTCTTGAACCTTACGACACTGTGATTGCTGACAGAGGATTTAAGATAAAGTCAGACTTACTAATGAAAAGATGTTTCCTTGCAATACCACCTAGTGCTGCTAGAGGCACTCAGATGACACAATCCGAAAGAACAACTAATCGAGTTGCAAATGTTTGGATATTTGTTGAGAAAGCCATTGCCAGGGTCAAGTGGTTCCATATTCTCAAACGTGAAATGTCGCTTCTAGAAATGCCATTAGTAGATGATATTGTTGTTACGTGTTGTGCTCTGGTAAATCTATTACCCCCACTAGTTGAATAAAAAATGGACAGATACCGGTAACCCTCAAATTGCCCAACTCGTATAGTCTCGCACAAGCCCCTTGAATTAGCCCCCCCTGATAATTAAATTCTTAATATGTCCCACCGCAAATAAGCCCCTACCCCGATATGCCAAATTTTACAATACAGGATGTTAGTCCTACATTAATAACTCATTCAACGGAAAGTGAGAATCTTAAATGAAAATAATGTTTTCGTTGTCACTATTGA
Organism: Rhopilema esculentum; assembly: GCF_013076305.1. Next base: position 281,187 of record NW_027020025.1, on the reverse strand, counting down.
ATTCTAAGATTTTTCTTTTTTGAAAATGAACACGGAAAAGTGAAAATCCTTTAGAGCTATTTTTATAGCGACTTTTGGATAATCTTTTACAAGTCCCAACCCTTGTTTGAGGCCCCATCAAATTAGCCCTATCCAATATCATTCTAAATAAATAAGCTCCAAGGGGCTTTTTCAAGATTATACAGAAAGGACAAAAAAGATAAAAAGAAGAGAATTTCAGAATTATATCTTATTAACTTTAAACAATATATGTATTTAAAAGTTAATATGCCGCATTATCACAAGCAATATTTGACAAACATTTGTTACAAATCCATGTACCATCTTCATTTAAATTTGGATTAATGTTTTGGCAATAAAGATGATACCGTACATTGCAGTTACCACAACACATCCACTCATTGCCTTTTATTTCTTTAGCCTCTAGCAAAACTTTATCATAAGTTCCACAGAACTCTAGTGGGCTTATAGCAAGAAGAGCTTTAACAACATAGGTTTTGAAAAAGATCTCCAAATTTAAGGACACCTTAATCCAATGAGCATCATCCTTTTCAAGTTTCTGGACCCAAGTTTCTTTCGTTGTCCAAACAATGAAATAACCTTGCAAAGATTGGGTTAGCGCCATTTGAGATACGATCTGTGTGTAGTATTTATGGTTCTTGTTCAAGCAGATGTTGTTGTCATCGTTAACTTTTAAAAACACTCACATGCTGCTACTGTCTGTTACTTTTTCATTACGTATATTGAAGGGGCACTTTGTTTCAACTACGCCCTTTCCATGACATGAACATTGCATTATGGCATCAGGTGATGCTCCAATATACGCCCTATCCTTGTCCAGAAATAAGCCTGCCTGCTCCAGCTTAAAGTTGATGTGCCTTGTTGCTTCTTCTGCGTAGAATCCCTTTAAAGCATCTGCTTCATGATCTCTACTCCACTTGATTGCTTGGATGTGGTCTAAGTTTTCCTCTTGATGTATAATATTGGCCACAAGATGTGTTGTTTTCGGACGTACATCACCCTTAACACGGGAAATCCTGTTGACTTTTGTGAAGTACTCATGGTGCTTTGAAGCTGTTAATCGCCCTTCTCGATGCTCAATCCATGCTTTGCTTTTGGCCTGATTTCTCGTCATCTTTTCAACAGTTTTTACGTCTTTTTCTGAGAAACACATTTTGGCTAGAAATTTTGTTATTTTTGCGTCATCTGATGATAAACTCTGATCTACCATTATCTCGTTGGCTATGTTAGCTGGTGTCAAATTGCCTGAGGTTGGAATAGCCATGCCCTCAACAGATTTTAATAATACTGTGTTGGGATTTGCTACAGAAATTTGGTGGATGAGATTGGACAAACGCTCCCCTGTCATGTTTTGATGTAGACTCTGTCTTGGATCAAACTGGCTTAGTTCCTGCATTCTGGTTTCCTCTCAGCGGACATCATTGCTAGGATCTGCTGGCATTTTAGAAGGTAATTTCTTACGAACAATGATTTCAGAAATTCTTTTTGGCTCAATGGTGGTCTTTGTTGCTTGATTCCATGCACAAGGCATGGATGTACAGGATGGAGAGAGAAACTCATTCATGTTGGCATACTCAACCTTGTACAGGGCTGCTATTACATGATTGCAGCATCTACTTGCACCTGCCATGCATGAACACCAAGCTGTTAGTATTTTGCCACCAGGCTGAGCAGCAACCCACAGCTCCTTCTCATCGTGTATCGACATTGATGCTCTCACTTTACAGAAAAGAAGAATGACCTCATCTTTTGGTTTACTGACGAGAATCTCGCCAACAAAGATACTGTCAAAGTAGCTGTAGGCCTTCTGATCCTTATATTTACCAACGTATTCCACATTGAAATCTCTAACGCTCAGAATATACTCGAAAATGTTTCCCAGTGTAATTGTAGGCCATAGAGAGAGTTCGTCCTTTTTATCCTCATCCTTGATTTCCTTTGGGTCTGATAAATCCATCTCTTTAAGCCTCTTTTTGTACTCTTGTTGGAGAAGTTTGGCTTGATCTTCGCTGGACATTACAATAGGCAAACCCATCTCAGCAGCTGAAAACGCTCTGGCAACAAGTTCCACCTCTGTATAATTACTTACAGACACCCCTCTTACAGTTAAAAAATCCTTCGAACTATTAACTCCCATATCTAGAAAATCCTGATAAGTTCTTGAATTGCTTGCCATTTTAACTGCTAACGTTATAGTAAACTGAATAACTGCGTACAATAGGACAATTTTCGTGTTTTCTGCTGTTTGCTGTGAAGACTTCAGACCAGGTAGTTAAAACTATTTACAGATATCATCAATAAATACGTGACTAGACGATGGAAAATAGCCCGTCATTCAAAGGATAATTATGTAAGGATAATAGACAGTGTAATAAGTGTTGATTAGCGAACGGCATGACATTAGAATAGCATGGTTGTGAAATTACGTCTTTGTATTATTGCAAATCGCCATAGCTCCGGTGTGCGGCCATAGGGTCCAAAGGTCAGTTTGCTACCCAGACTAAATGGCGGACGTTACCCGGGAATGGTTTATAAAAAATCACTTATGTATGTGCTCTTGTTACTCCTTGTAGTAATGTATGACAGATTATATTTTATAGCAGAAATATATCTTATTTTTTTCAAGTGATTTCATTCCATTTAAAGGAATTGATCGGGCAACTTCTTGACGTTTGATGGAATTAGAGGCTTGCGAGTATTTTTTTTCATGATTAAAAAGTTGCAGGTTGTGTGAATTTGCATGGCAAATCGTAACATTATTGTTATGAGATATTGGTAAATTTTATACAGTAAACCATGCACATGTTTGTTCACGGCCCTTTTAAGTTTGTAATCATATCTCACAGTTGATCTGAGATCAGTGAAAATACGGCAGACTCTTCACATAGATAAAGAAGAACAAATCGATTATGGACATGCATCCAATGGACTACGACTGCCTTTTGAAGACAAGCCACTTGTGATGACAGAGCAAGGCCCGGTCTGAATTTCGCTGAAGATGAAGAAAGAATTCAGATTGTAGACCCGCAACTTACTTGCCCACTTAAATGCGATAGGAAGTCCTTGAAGCTGCAAGCAATAACTCTGTTTCGTGATTGGGCAGGGGCTTGGGCTGGTGTGGCTTCTCATTGTCACCCTGAAAAGTTTAGTGACCTAGCTGCTCATTTTTTGTTCATAGCCAAAACAAGCAGAGATTCACAAAATTAAAGTTGGTTAGATTATGACTGAGCTTTTAGGAAGAAGGCTGCCGGATCTCCAAGAATTTCATGGTCTTCCATCGCTACCGCAATTTTTTGGCTACTGTTGTGGAGAGGGTTGAGAAGAACAAGTCTATCATGGTGTCTAATGTTGGGCACGGAAAGTTTTCATCCAGCTCTCCATTCAATCAGAAATTGATTTGTTTTAAATATAATGATGGGTTATGCTCAGTTCAAGATTGCAAGTTTGAGCATTTTTGCCTCAAATGTAAGGAGTCCCACAAAGTGTTAGATTGCCCAAAAGCTATTTTTGGAAGAGCTGATCGTGAAACCCGTTGTGCAAGGCGTGATCTGTCTGCGTCACTTCTTCTCTAATTAAGTAAAACTGGAATGACTAGCTGGTTTTGACTCTAAGGAACTCCATTTGTTACCTGAACCTGTTTTAATTAAACCACCTAACATTCATTCTTGGGAGCCTTATTTAAAGTTCAGTCTTCATTGAGATAAGGAATGGGTTCTAGAATGCCTGTGTTCTGAATTTAGTATGGGGGCAGCAGGTGGCCCCCTCAAATCAGCAGATAGTCATTGCTGGTCTACTAAGCTTCATCAGACTGTTGTATTGGATTATTTGCAAGAGAAATGTCGACTTTGGGCAATTGCATTTTCAAAATCTCCTTGCTATCAATTGCATAGTAATCATTTCGGGGTTATCCCTAAATTGGTGCAGGGGGATGCCGCTTATTTACAGATCTTTCATCCCCTTTATGTTTTAGCGTGAATGATTTAATACCTGATGATCTGGTTTCTGTCAAGTATGAAGGTATACCAGAAGTCAGTGAAAAAGTTATTGTTATGGGCCATGGTACTTTATTGGCAAAAATTGATATTCGAAGGGCTTACCGTCTATTACCCATTTGTGAGGAGGACCAAAATTTTGTTGAAATGAAATGTAATGATTTGTTTTATGTAGATCTTGTGATTCCTTTGGACGTCACTCAGCACCAAGGATATTTCCCAGATTTGCTGTTGTTTTGCAGTCAACTTTTCAGGGTAAGGGTCATGTTTCACATATTCAACATTATTCGGATGATATCCTTCTGCTTGGAAGACCCATGTCCAGTGAATGTCAAGAGTCTCTCTCTCACTAGATGTTTTCAATTATGTCAGGATTTAGGTGTTCCATTGGCTAACGACAAAACTGAAGGGTCTTTATTAAGAATTCAGAGAGATATCTTTCAAGCAAGATATAAAAAAAGGTTCGCAGCAAATTCTTGGTTAGTTTTCTGTATGGTTACAGGTTGATTTCTATAATGCATATCTTGAGAATTGGTTCACAAAGATAAATGAGTGACAAGTGTTGTTATGCTTTATTAGAGGGCTCTTCAGAAACTGCAAGGAAATACTAGCAACTGCAGGAAACATGGCTTTTATTGGAGATGGCCAGAAATGTTTGACAAAGATTTCAATTCATTGGCAAACAGGACAGTGCTGGGAATTTTGGGTCCACTTTTGAAAACTAAAGATGGAAGACAATATCAAATGCAGAAAGACCAATGAGCAAATGATTACTTCAGGGCAGTTTCCTACAGAATATCAATTTGCTGGATTTTTGGGTTTCTTGGATTGAATGAAACACGGCCACTTCCAGCATGTGTACATAATTTTCTTCGATAAAAATGCCCCAATGGGCAGCATACAGGGTACTTGCCATCTGAGGAGCGGGTTTTCTAATGACTTTTCTCCTGTTATTCTTTTAGTTTAAATATTATAAAGATTTTTCGTTAATATTCACAAATACATGAAAAATTTATTGAACATGTGTGTTCATTGAACCAAAAACTCCATGCAACAAGTTGCTAGCATTGCACGATGCTTCATGGGAATATTTCAGTAACATAACCTGCATATAATGATAAATTATATTAAGACTGTAAAGCATTTTACAAATCAAAAAAAATATGCAAGCCAAAATCACAGATACAAATGTTTATATATAGACATAGAACGCAGGATTTGACTTAACAAAACACTAACTGTAGGTTGGAGGCACTGCTAATTCTTGTAGAACCTCCTTGCCAAACTGAAATTTTGGAAACACAACATTAATGTATATTGTGCTATCCACACTTGTTTATCTTTCTCGCATTAAATCGCAGCAAAAATGCTAGACAAAGTGATATATTTGCATGATTGAAAAAAATAATGTTACATTATGTTATTGTATAACATTATTATACCTTTAGTGTAGAAAAAATATTTATGATTCTTATCTATGCTAATTTATGCTAATTATATTTGGCCGTCATTTTTTCAGTAAAGAAAATATAATTCCTGTATGGTTAATGATTTTTGGACCAAATTTGGATCAGGAATTTGGAACATTATTCAAATTGAGCATTTTTGTGCAGGGCTTTGCAATTTGAAAAAATCTAAGAAAAACACTCTTTCCATGGAAACAGCTGCCGTCTTTGCTTAAATCAACAAAGCTCAATTTAAATTAAAGAACGTCATTATGTTGATATGCACACCAAATTTCAAGATGACAGGTCATACTGTTTAAGAGCTACTCTTTCCTGAAATATATTAGTGCCAAAATTGATGTCCTGAGAAAATGGGCTTTAAAGTTGAAGACATAAATCTACATTGTTCTTTGATAGATTGGGTTAACAAAGTTTTGGTCATATCTATTTACATGTAATTTAAAGTTTCTAAAAAGCATTTTCTGTCTTCTACTATCTTTTGAAAGGTTGTATATAACTTATAGCCTGTGGGATAGATATTTCAATGTTTGTTACATTCTCTGGACTTCCTGGACTTTCAGTAGCATCAGCTTTTTCCACTCTTGCCTCTTTATATTTTTTTGACCACCTTTTTCATGCAAGTCTCTATTCTCACTGGTTGATGCAAATGCTTTTTCAGCTTGGTTAAATGCACCTGAAGCATAGTGCTTCCTTGTTTCTTCAATTTGCTTTAAAAAGCTTTTTGATTTCTGCCATCATTGGAATCCACACTTCCCGCTTACTTTTCTTGAGGGTGACTTAATTCTTCTGCAATTTTGTCTTCTAACAGCGTCAACTGATTTTCTGCCAGTGCCTCAATTCCTGCTGAAGCCCAGAGTGCTATTTGTGCAACAGCACCAGAGTTGAAAATGCAAACAGCTTCTGATACTGCAAGAGTTAATCTGCAAAGACCTCAAAAGTTTTTTTTGGGCACCGCATCCATACTGTGCTATTAAAATTTTCATTTTGATTTTTGGTAAAACCAAAATTTTTGGTAGGCATTTATTCAGCAAATCAGAGTCACTAAGCCTCTTGAATGTTGGCTCTTAAGCATTAGAAAAGGATGAAGGCAGCCTCTGAGATTCCTCATAAAGTGAAGTTGTCTTAGCTTTGTCAACCCAGAGCTTGCACCACGATGATGTTCCTTTTGGGCAATATCTGTGCTGTTGCATGAGAGATGCTCTTTCATCAGATGGCTTGATAGCTAACACTACTTGCCCCATCTTCTCCACATTACGGATATTAGCTCTAATTGACCTTCATACTGCAAACTGTCCTTTCCCTCCAATAGGCTTACCATCCTCTAATTCCTTTCCCTCAAATCCTTGATCAATTTTCTTAGAGCTGTCTCCATTTTCTTTTGAATATGTCCATGCATTCTTCTTTTTCCACTTCATAACGGCTGCCATTGATTATTTGACTACCCTAAATTTGCCAATGTCTCCATCTCCCACAAAGGAAGTGTATTTCAATTTTCTTGTTTGAATGGAACGTTTAAAAGCTGAACTGGCCCCAGTACCGTCCATACTGCCAGATGACCCATCATAATTTAATTGACATTTATCCTCATGTGCTTTCTTCCATATTTTATACGATTCGGAGTCTTTGCTCTCTTTTTCATGCAATTTACATTCCTGGTAGTAAAGTGATAGTACTTCATGGTCCAAGAACTCTCTCCTGTTTCTACACTTATAGCAACAACAACTCCATACTTTTATAAAAACCCCCTTTTGTGCCAAGTCCCATCAATAGCTATAGCTGTAGGGACAGCACCATCCTCATCCTCAATGGCAAGCACTGGAATCCTCTCCAATTTGATGACAGAGGAGAAATAAATTTATGACATAAATTCAATAGGAGCAGATAAATTTATGACAGAGCAGAAATTGGTTAGTGCTTCTTTATCTCATTTTATCGAAAAACAAGCCATGGCAGATCGCCTGTTGATGTCAAAACATTGCAATTTTTCCCATCTGGGCGTCTGCTCGTCACCAATTCAGTTTCTTGGTGGCAATACGAGCAAATAATTGTAATAACTTCGGCAAGGCCAGACCTTTTGCCATCTCTTACAACCAAATTAAGTTTTGACTTTGGATTGGTACACAATTGCTAATGACCGAACTATTCATAGCAGATTGCAATAAAAATAGGTCAATTATAGATTTTATGGAAAGTTCTGAATCCTTAACTTGCTGCCTTGTGGTTACTTTATCACCAAATGACGATCGTGCTTCAATTTCTTTATCCAAATCGGAATATTTTTTGTGAAGAAGTGGGTGCTTTATTTTTCTCTGAAGAATCTGCTGATGTTGTGGGCCGAGCACTATGAGCCCATTCTGTAGCAAGGGAGCACTATTCTGTAGCAAGGTAACACTTTTCTGTAGCAAGGTAACACTATTCTGTAGCAAGGTAGCACTTCCTGCTTTGGCACTTCACCATCGGACCTGTAGATCTTCAACTGCGATACATTAACTCGTTTTTTGCATAAAAGTTCAAATATGAGCGAGATAACTGATAAAGAAAACATGGCACTAAGCCTTGCGAAATTGAAAGTTGAGTTATCGAAGAGAGGACTTACAACAAAAGGCAAGAAAGACGAACTGATCACTAGGCTGCTTGCCTACAAGAAGGGCCTAGACGAAACCAGCGAACAAAGATAAAGGTTGAAAAGCGATCATGATTGAAATTACTTTGGGCTGTTGCCGAAAATTTTTCACTTTTTTTAAATCAATCTTGATTCCAGTGGACAAAGATACATTTATTGAGTTCAAGAGTGAATATAAAAGCCTTTGTGTCATTGTGATAATTACATTGGCGATCACTGCTGAATCAAAGGCTTAACAGTGAGTGCATCTCTGACGGGATTAGGAACCATTCCTAGATTTAAGGTAAGTATACAATTGATTTTATCTAAATGTAAAATAGCTAAAGCGCTTTGGGTGGGGAGAGATAAAAACGTAATTTATCTGAATCCTGATACAAAATTTAGCGATCATTTGCGAGGTGTTTTTTTGCGATCATTTGTTTGGTATCCTGTCTGCTGATTGGCTTAGAACATTGTAGCGAACAGAGCTCTCAGCAAATCAAAGATTTGAGCGCTATGCAAATATGCTTTCAATTCAGGATACCCTGACATAGTTCTTCTCTACAAGGCTGTCATCTGACAAATTGATCTACATTTGCAATCCTTCTGCACAGCCAACATCACCTTCACTAGTCCAAAGCTCCTCTCTCTTCTTTCAGCATATTTAGTGGAGCAGCTAATGACAAAATTTAGCCAAATCGTTCACTTTGTGATACAAGCATGAATTTTGGTGCAAACAAAGTTCACACTATTTGCTACACTTCTAGTCGCTGAGCCAAATGATTTTTTTATTTTAATGCCATTTTCTGGTGACGTCATTTTCAACATGGCTGCCAGCATATAATTAATCGTAGTTTCGAATATAGTAAAGTTATGAAAGTTACTTTCACTTTATTGTGTATCACATTTGAATCCATATATGTATAAATGCTGATTTGTAAACTGTTCTGAAATTAGTTTATTAACAGATATCACATATTTTGTAATGACGTCATCATGTTTTATTGCAGAATTGCCTTAAAATTTATGAAAATTTTAAGACAACTTTAACCTTATCCTGTAAATATTCTGTATTATTACTTTGACGAGTTATAAACAATGCCAAATTCCATGCAGTTTTTCTCAAACAATTTTCCAATAACTTTTATTTTATAATACTACTTACATTTTCACTGGTTTTGGCATATACAACTACAAAGTCCAGTGCAAGATAACCCGGAATGAAAACATCTGCACCTCCCAGTACATGCTCTCTTACAGCCACATTAAGTCAGTTATTCACAGCAAACTATGGGTGGAAGATCAGACCAGTGGATTTTCCAACTGCCATTCACCTCAAACCATCCCCAGTTAACAGGACTTGGTGCATGGAGCACTGGATTCATGGTTTGACCCCATATAATTCCGCCTTGACTTGTTTCAGGGAGGCTTGGATAGGTGGAATGGACAGATACGATCTCTGTTATCTAGCAAACAGGTCAAGTCTGGCTTCATTAACTGTAGTTGATGTACTTGAATGGTCGTACATGGTTACAACAAACCTCTCAAGAGTGCTAAGATCCCTCTCGTCTAAATCAAAAGGACTCTGGCTCAGCTTGGTGAAGACAGCAGAAGCGTCCTCACTAACCTCCCAGGTTTGCCAAGCAGATCTTTTCCCTTTTCCACGAAAAGCAGAGACTACGTCACAGCAGGTAGACGCATGAAAAAATGGCATACCACTAGCCCGAGCACCACCGTTGACTTCCACAAGCTGGTGAATTTGAATCCAGCAGGTCTTTACTCCCTGACCAAATGCAACCCAGAGGTGATCAAGTCCCATTCCCTTTAAGAGTGTCATGACAGAAATCGCCAGAACAACAACATCAGTGTCATTGGCTTTTATCATAAGTGACTTGCTCCAAATATGAGTGTCTGCCTCCTCATGGTCGCAAGGTGCGATGTCACTTAAAGACATTGCCTGATTGGCTAGTGCGGCTTCACCCATTGTTACAACAACAGCGTTTGCTCTGCTGGTTTCGGAAATTTTCTTTGCCAGAAAGTGAAATAGCTCTGTCTTATTTGTGTTTTCCAGCTCATTGGTGTTTTGCTATTCGCAGCAACCCGCCTTCTAATTCCACTACCTCTACGGTTTCTTGTTTCTTGCTTCAAGCTCGGCTCTCTTTATACATCAAAAACTAGATCGGTCCTTCTATATTTAGAAGAGTAGCGGATTTTGGGGTGGCAGGCTGCTCTAGGCCAATTGGGTGTGTAAGGCGACCCATCCCTCCGCTAGCCTGGGGGTGTCAGCTTGGGCAAGTGACAACAACCCCTAAGCCTCCCTGCCAGGGTTACGGTGAAGTGTATGGGCAGCAGCATACATGGATGAGGAGAAGAAGCTCTTTGGTTAGTCAACCCGGCAGTCATCAAGTGGAGGCGAGCGTTAACATACAAATGACTTGGCAAAGCAACTGCGCCTGGGGAAGGTAACGGGTATGCCACTTCAGGTATTCTCCCCATGAAACACAAGAATGGAATTACATCACAAGATACAAGAGATGGCATCCAAAGGTAAACCTCAGGGCTCGAGGATGTTCATTAATGTTACCCGAGAAGAAGCCAATACGTGCCTCATGCCGCACAACTGTGCACTATGAGGCGGTTACCTTAAAGCCTCACAGACGGGTAGTTGCTGATGTTGCTGGTGGCGGAAGAGCACACGCTGACTTTATCAAAACAGTCAGAAAATTTGGTACATGGAATGTTCGTTCTATGTATAAAGGCAAGCTCGAAATTGTAGTAAATGAAATGCAGCGTTATGCACTGGATCTGGTTGGAATTTCGGAACTTCGATGGAAAGAACGCGGACATATGGCACTACAAGACGACTATAAGATTTACTTCTCTGGAAACCATACTGCAAAACGGAACGGAGTGGCCATCATCTGCAGGAAAAAAATGGTATCATCAGTTCTTGGGTACAACCCCATCAGCGATCGTATCATGACACTTGGAATCAGCGCGAAACCGATGATGAATTCATACAAGTTTATGCTCCGACTAGCGACGCAGACAAGGCGGTTCTGGATGACTTTTATGAACAACTGCAGGAATGCTACAAGAAAGTTCCTAGCAAAGATATACCAATAATAATGGGAGATCTGAACGCGAAAGTTGGAACAAATTCACAGAACGGTGCAATTGGACCACATGCTCTTGGCACTCAAAATGAAAATGGTACACGTCTCAGTGAGTTTTGTGTAGCCAACGGTTTGGCTATTGCCAACACGATGTTTACTCAACACGCACGTAAACTTTACACGTGGATATCATCAGATGGACGCACTCGCAACCAAATCGACTACATCATCATACCGAGAAGATGGATGTCCAGCTACAAATCGTGTAAAACTCTGCCTGGTGCTGACTGTGGAACTGACCACCAGCTTCTCATGGCAAAGTTCAAAACAAAGCTCAAAACATGTAAGAGAAAACCAACCACTCTCCGTTATGATCTCTCCAGTCTAACAGATGTCTACACAGTTTTGGTCAGTAATCGATTTGATGTGCTCTTTGAACTGGACGAGGAACTCGGAAGCAGTTATGAAATATGGGAAAAAACGAAAGACGCAATTTTATGCTCAGCAAAGAAAACTCTCAGGAAACCGAACACGAAGAAAATCAACAAAATGCTTTCATCTGCAACCATTGAACTAGTTGTTAAACGTTGTGAACTGAAAAGTCAAGACCACTCGACTAATCATAGACGCATCAATGACCTCACAAGAGATATTCGCAGATCTACCCGACAGGATAAGAACAACTACCTCAATGAGAAATGCAAGGAGATAGAAACCAACAGACAGTGCCACAACACGCGCACTATGCACAAGCTCATCAAGGAAATCACTACCAAACCTGCGACGCGTCTATCTGTCATAAAAGATGTCAATGGCAACGTCCTCAATGAATCTTCTCAAATAAAAGCAAGATCGAAAGAATATTGCGAAAGCCTGTACGAAAAAGATGACTGGATTAGCAATGTGCCACCAATATCGAGTACATACATAGATGAACCAGAAATTTTGCTATCAGAGGTTTCTGCAGCTTTGAAAAAAATGAAGAAAAATAAGAGTCCAGGCATAGATGACATACCGGCAGAATTGCTGAAAGCAACTGGTGTAAGTGGAGAGAAGATCTTTCTCAAATTGTGCAATCGGATTTGGAGCACCAAAGAATGGCCAGATGACTGGATCACTGCTGATTACCTTACCGAAAAAAGGTGACACAAGGGAATGCAAAAACAATCATACCATCTCCTTGATTTCACACGCGAGCAAAATTCTTCTTTATATAATTGCAGCACGTTTGGAAAAACACCTCAATTGTGAACTCCCACCAACACAGGCAGGTTTCAGAAAAAGTCGTGGTACACGTGACCAAATCCCCAACATGCGCTGGATTATCGAAAAGGCAATGGAAAAGAACCGACATATTTTCATGGTCTTCATTGACTACAGTAAGGCCTTCGATTGCGTGGATCACAACATGCTCTGGAACATTTTAGAGAAGATGGGATTTCCATTACATATCATACATCTTATCAAGAATTTATATTCATAAGAAGGTGCAGCTGTTAAAACTGACGACGACATCACAGACTTTTTCAAACTAGGTAAAGGCGTACGACAAGGTTGTATTCTTTCACCGCTGCTTTTCAACATCTTCGGCGAATACATTGTGAGACAGGTCGCACAAGAAGAGGACTGTGGTTTCGCTGTTGGCAGTAACCGAATACACAAACTGAGATTCGCAGACGATACCACACTTTTAGAAACTGCTATCGGCCTCATGCAAAGACTAGTGGACAAGATCAAGGATGAAAGCGAAAAAGTGGGACTATATTTCAACAAAGACAAGACCAAGCTGATGGCGATCGGTGACCAGACACAAGACAGCGTGACTGTGGATGGTACAGAAATCTAACGAGTTCAAGACTTCAGCTTTCTTGGATCGTACATAACAGCAGAGGGAGAGTCTAGGAAAGAAATCGACCACAGAATTGGAATTGGTCACTCGGCTGTTGGAAAGCTGCAGGCAATATGGCGAGATAGCAGCATAACCTGCAACACGAAACTCCAAATATTGCGATCACTCGTGTTTTCAATCACCAACTACGGCTGGGAAACATGGACATTACGACAACGCGAAAGGAACAGGGTCGATGCTTCCGAAATGTGGGCTCACAGACGCTTGTTTGGAATATCATGGAGCGACCGTGTTACAAACATTGAGGTATTGGTGAGAGTGGAGCCCTCGAAAATCCTGCTGAGAAATATTCAAAAAGCACAACTACAGTACTTCAGCCACATAGCACGCCAAGACTCTTCCTCGCTGGAAAAAACCGTAATACTGGGTTTTGTTGAGGGCCAAAGAAGTAGAGGTAGACCGAAACACCGATGGACAGATAACATCAAGGCCCTGGCTGGTGCATCTCTCCGGGAGTGTATCGAACAGGTGCAAGACAGAAGATTGTGGTGTGGTATCATTCAGAGGTGCACAAGCAGCCCGCCGGCGGCTGAATGAACAATGATGATGATGAGCGGATAATTTTTGGCAGGATGTCTTCTTTGGCATATTCCTTAAAGGTCTTTGATCTCTCTGGAGCAGATGCATTCACTAAAGCAGAACCGTCTACAATGATAGTGTCTGCACTTGGTTCTGTATCTGGCATGTTAACTTCCTCTTTGAAGATTTCAACAAGTTGCGACTTTTGGCTGGAATACAGACTTCCAGATTCACTCAAAGATGCAGGGGTGGACTGGTTCTCAAACTGAAAAAACTCACCAAGATCGCACTCTCTGATCTGACAAGATATGAACAGGCGAGAGAACAACTGGCAATCCTCTTTGATCGTCTTTTCTTTGGATATGCGAGGTACCTGCTCTTGAGCGAAGAAATCCATCCTGTTCTTTTTGATAGGGTCGTAGAAGCACGTTTGATCTTCTTCCTTTAGTCTTTCGATAAATGCTGAACACTGTTCTTTTCCTCGTTCATGTTGTTTAAATACCAAATCTGCTTTGTTTGGATCAGCAATATCTTTAGTAGTAAGAATCATGTGATCGGACGAATATTCTTCAAATGGATTGCCCAATTCTTCAATTACTTCAAACAGTTTTCCTACTCTTTGTAAGAAGAGCTTTTGACTACTTTGTGAATCATCGTGATGTTGGCTATTTCGGTTTGATCCCTTTGATCTGATTTGGATTCGTAGTCAGCAACAAGACGGCTCACCTCTGGTCCTGCTACCATCCATCTTCTAAGAGCCGATTCATCCTCTGTGAGGCAATAGCACCACCATCATCTTATCAAAGAAATTTGAGAAGTTATAAATCCTTTTTTACGATTTTCAATTTAGTTATCTGTTAGCGGACTACCTCACTGTCTTCGCTGCTAAAATCTATGAAGTGATTACAAAAAAAATTATCGACCCTCCCAAAAAAGATTAACTGCATAGGTAGTATATGGTATAGAGTAATTGAAATCATGTATACAGATCCTTAAATACCTTTGATAACAGCATTGTTCTGTTCGTGCGCTTGATCAATTGCTAGGCCAGAGAATGCTCTTTCAGATTTGTGCACCACGAAATTCCCTTCAGTCATCATGTCTCTGAAATGGATTGTAAGCCAGCGTGCATAGTTAACACTCCTTCTCGGAATGACCGAATTAGCGTCAAAGTAGCTAATTCCATGGACATAACAAGATTCCAATAGAAAAACTGCGGGCTTTCCTTCTTGCGCATTTCGCACCATCTTTCAAAGGCTAGGTGTAGGTGACCCTCACTTGCATCATTGATGTAGTTGTTGTATGGTTTCCTTTTTCAGTTTGTATAGCGCAGCCACTGTAACCTGGTGTGCTTGTCTTGTTCGAGTAACATTGGAAGCTGATAAAAATGACAGAGCAGTTTCTGATGAAGCAACCTCTGCCTCTGCTATGGCAGCCGTCCAACCGCTGCCTTGCAGCATACTTCCAACTGACCCTAAGCGCTCCATTTCAACATGTGGCCCACCAAATATAATGACAAACTTATTCTCTCCATATTCAGGCCATTGCCCTTGAATTTGCTTAGCTAAAGCATAGAGTGGCTGATCAGCTGCTACAACTGGAATCTGACTTGGGTTTAAGTAGGTTACAATATCCAGAATGTTATCCATGACATGCTTTATTATGGCTACAGAATGAGCCTCATCTCTAAGGAGGGGAAGCAATGAAGAAATTGCAACTTTAAACGGATTTGCTCTTTTCTGTGAGGCATGATGTGCAGACCATGTAACTTTAACGGCGTTATCTACTTCTTCTGTAACATTGACTTTTTCTTACCAGACAAATTCTTGTGTGGTAATTGATTAAACATTGGGCATTAAAAAGCTGGTACAGACCGGCGGTTTTGGATCTTCCTTCAGAAAGGCAGGTTTAATGTTAATATATGATTCTGGCAGCTGTGGAACTTTCTTGGTCTTCCCTTCTCCTTCTTCAAGTGGCTTATGAGTCTCCCAAACGTTATTTATGCAGGGGTGTTGGAATACCGAAATACTTGTGCCATAAAATGAAGACTGAGCAGTCGTGGAAGTAGGATTATGATCAATGTTATCCATAGCTGAAACAGTAAAAATACTCCATACTTCTTAAGTTCCGGTGGGCAAACTATCCCCTCTTCAACGTATTTATTGACAACAGTTTCTCCGAGTTGAGATGATATGTCTAACACTCGGTCATATGATATGCTCAGTCCATTTTCATACAGCATGTCTATTTTTTTTTTCCTAGTTTTTGCAAAAACGGACAGTCCAAGGTAAACAGCAAATGGGGTTTTACGAGATTTTGAATGCCGGTGGGATTTGGCCCCTGCTTTGTACTTCCCAAAGCAGTTAAACTGTAAAAGTTGTGCTAAGGCCAGATCTGACTTTGATGCTCTATTGTGTAGCTGCGACTTAATATTGGCTCCATGCTCAATCATACAGACAAATTCTAGAAAAGAACGAGGAACAGATTCTTCAATTGGTTCACTCCCAATCGTATTTTCAAAGTTCCATTGGTGCCATAGCATATCTTTGCGTAATATGGAAGCGGATTTTGCAAGGTGTGAACAGCATCAAATGTTTTATTTGCCTGCTCCATAAAAGTAGCTATATCTCCGTGAAAAGCTAACAACACATCTCGACCCTTGTAATAGGCCTCTAGCTCCGGTAAGTGCAGTAACAACTGTTCTTTCAATCTCGTTGAGTTCACTGATGACTTATCCATCCCTATTTGTTGTTTGACACGTTGCTTGTAGGGTAAGACCAAATCAGCAAGGCGAAATGTGTGAGGGCCTTCCCCAGAATTACATGATTCGATTATGTATGTGAAAAGCTCAGAAAAGGCAACCGCTAAATTTTGATTTTCTGAATCCTCATCATGGTTCAAATGATCGTTTTGTGAAGCAAGGTGGGATCGTACCCTATTATATAAAGACGCAAGGCATTTTGGGTGGTACATTAGATCCTGAGCAACAGCATCACCTGCACTAAGAAGCGCAAGAAGCTTTCCATCGTTTAGTATTCTACTACATTGGTTTAATCTGTCATTCAACTTCATCGTGGATGCCTTTCTAAGAGCACCTTCCTTTTCCTCTTCGTCACGCAAAAAGCATACGTCTTTGGAAATAGTTTTTCTTTGTTTCTTCGATCTTCTTTCGCCAACCAAGCCAGACGATTCACCGACATTCCTTTTTCTTGCCCTTTCAAGCTTAGTGTTGCGAAATAAGGTGTTACATGACTTTCATGACGAGATGTGCTGCACGACTGGTGATACATTGCATTGTTATCTCATAAGGTTTCTTCAATACCATTGCCTTCGTCAAGTCTTTCACGATCTTATGCGATTGGCAAGCTATTAATTGCCAAAACAAAGGCACATTGGTCGCAATATTATGGTAGCCATTCTTTTTCCCTTGTGGCCGGATTTGAAGCAGGTGATTTCTTTTTGTCTTTCTGACATAGACAGCATTTCGCCCAGTTTGTTTTCCATTTCTTGTCTTCCATACTCTCAACGACCAGCTGCAACTATCTATATGTGTCCAATCAATAACAGGAAATAAAATTTTAACATTTTTGTAAGAAGGAGACTGCATTTATCGACTGGTTTTGATTGAGTACTTTTAATTGATTGTTTTCACCAAATAATTAAATGTTCACATTTTTACGAGATAAAGGGCCTCCAGAGCAGGGAGGGGGGAAGGCCCCTCATTTTTTTTGGAGTGCGTACCTTTTCAAACTTTTTTGAAATCGTTCATACCAAGTGGGCCTAAAACAATGGCAGAACTTTATACATCAAACATTGCTTCTCCTCAACTTTTCGAGACATGTTAATGGTCATGCATGTACAAATAAATAGCGGTCCATGCTAAGTTTCATGTTTGTATCACCGAGTGAACGATTCTGCCCTTAGCTTCTTCACTAATTCACTATTATATCTTTCTTCTCTGGTGATAAACCTTGAGGCAATTTAACCCTATAATGCCTGGAGACACCAACGCTATTAAAATTGTGCACAATTTTAGCAAATCACTCTTATGACTCTAAATTACAAAAATTGGAGTCTTTGATAAAGAATTATGCATAATTTGTGAGGAAAATTTTCGTCTATTTCAATGGACATGGCATTTAGAGAGAAATTCACTGTTTTTGTCATAAATATTATTCTCCAACGAAACGGAAATTTACGATGTTAAATTCATTAGAAACAAGTAACTTTCATTTTCTAATTTATGTAGCTTTATAAAAAACTTTATATGTGTGTCGTCTACTATATGCAGTTTCAGCATTGAACTGAGCATATGCTATCTGTAGCATATGCTATCTATCTGTACCATGATGTTGTCTGTAGCATATGCTATTGGACATGCACAGAAAAACTTGGCATTTTGAGCAGTAAAATTTGGTTTTTTTCTTGCAGTCCTTATTTTTGCATCTTTGTGAGTTTGGCACACATCGACCAAAACTGGCCAGTGGTCAAACTTGTTATGCTTGATATAGACTGGCACATCATTAGCTTGCAATGAACGATAAGCTGGTGACTGTGGGGTTGCTTGGACGTTTCACGTAGATTGGTCACTGTCTTTGATTAGTGGGAAACAAATTTTTCCCACAAACTTTACCAAAGGCCCATAACCACCCATTTGTTGGAACACAAGCCAAGCATTTCAAGAAGCCAGGCTAAATGAATTGAATGCCATCCCGTGGTACCATTTATGTGACCTGCAGCAGGTACGGTACAGTGACAATAACATATCAGCCTTATCCACACCACTGTTCTATTGTACGGTTGTACTATTGTACTTCAGAAATGAATCTATTGTACATTTCTACTGAAAATGGTCGCACAACATCTATTTTCTTCTTTGCTGCACAATCATACTGCTTGCATGTACCAAGAGGCTCTTTTTCAGAATAGGAGGAGACTTTTGTTATCAAACCATTCGGTTACAACAACTGACTCAGTCTCATCTACGAATTCTTCAGCAAACCCACGCCCTATCTTTTTCATCTCTTTCTCTGTAGGTAGCGGACATTTCCTGGCATGCTTGGTATTCAAAGTTGCAACAGCCCATATTTTTCTCTCCTGCTTCAGGTATTTCAGCAGGCAAAATAATTCAGCAGGCTGGTGTGGCAAAATAATTATCAAAAAACACCTCGTGTGAGACAAACCAGTTGTGAGACAGAGTACCACATAATCACTTTCTCCACATTCTGTTGGTGGCTCACAATCTTTAGGGGCACCTTTGGATCCAACACCTCCTTCAACTTCAAAATCATACACATAGCCAGAGATTCCAGCATGGGCCCAAAGCTTGTACCCCAATTTTTTGGGCAAATATCTTTTCAAATTATGATGACATTTGAAGGGTACAACTTGTTCATCAATTGCCACGTGTGTTTCTGGCAGAAGATTTTGTTGAAAAACCTTGGGAATATCAATGGCTGAATCTTGTGGCACGTGTTAAACAATGAGCTATCTTTGTCGGGCAGTTTGTTGTTTTCGTTGAAATGCAAAACAGAAATTAGTTCTTTGAATCAGTTTCTTGTCATTCCCTCAGCAATAACCTCACTTCGTGTGTTTGATGACCAGTACATGCAGCAATTTGGTAACTTTACAATCCCCATTTGTAGTACTATTCCAATGACAACCTTTATCTCGTGTTTCTCAACATCTTTGACTGTTCTTGTGCTGAAATTGGTCTTGAAAATGTTTGATTCTCTCCGTTCTTCCACTGAACTTTATTACTGTTTGCCTGCACCTTGTCTCTTTATGCTGGCACTCCTTTTTAGGCATCTACCAAACTTTCTTCTAGAATTTCTTCTTCATCTCCACTTTCTGTGTCTTCACCTGAATCATTGTCAAAATCGGTGGCCCCGCCCGTGCAGCGATGGAGATGTACGAGGAAACTGCCAAGGGCAAGAAAAGACGAAGGGGGCGGGCGGCCCGCGCACAACATCGCCCAGACCGTCTCGAAAGACATGGCGCAGAAAAACTGCACAGCGAAGGACGCCCAGTACCGGGCACTCTGGAGGCAGGCCAAAAAAAGAAGAGCCACGAAGATCCAGCCGTAGCAGAAAGGGCCAAAGGCAGAAAGATCCCGACTTCATGTACTAACTCTCTTTTCTTCTCTCTTCTTTTTCGGAAGTTCTATTTTTATTTTTGTAAAAATCACAACTTGTCACCGAACCCAATGAATGGATGAATTGTCGAAATCTGGATCTTCATCACTGTCTGAAATATAGTAGGATAGAACAAGTAAAGAAATAAAATTATATGTTGAGTATTTTATCAGAAATAGAAAACAAAAGGAAATCAACACTATTACGGTTCTTTTACATGATTTTCCTTCTCACCAGTCAAAACATGTCCATGGCTAGGCCGATTCACTCTGAAAAAAGGCTGCCAAGACTGCAATGAATGGAGGGGCACCTTTTTGCAACATCATGACAACAACAGATTTAAGAGAAATTTCAGAGTCAAAAAGGCAACATTTCTTTTTTTCTGGATGAAATTAAAGTGTAGAGCCAAGTACATCAGCTTGTATTCGTTCTTATCATTTTCTTGACACAGATGGGACAAACCCAGCTAATAAATACTCCTACCCAATTTAAGAAAGAGCTTTGAAAAAATGCAATTCCTTCGTTAAACTTGTTTGGTGGAAATATAGATGAACGCTTGCCTAAGAAAACAACTATTACTTCATCAAAAGCAAGAGCTGCTTCCTTCCCTTCTGACGAGTCTAGTACGATAAGTTCCATAAATACTTCTGAAAATGACAATTATCTTGGTGCCCTTTTTAAGGATATCTGTCCAGTTCAAACAGTTTTGAAAAATAGAGTCTTTTATCTGGCTTAAAAATATTCTCACCAGTTAGGAAATAAATATCATAGCTAAGCCCCTATTCCAAATCAATTTAGATGTTCATGAATGAAGAATAATTTTCAGTCACTAAAACAGAAATTGATTTTGGAGTGGTAGTAAAATTGCCTAAACTTTTATAAGTGGTTTCTCCTTTTATTTATTAAAAACTGCTGACGCATCATTACGGTTGTTGGAAGCTTACCCTTTTTAATTTATCTTTCCATTCTTGTAGGAAATTTATGCATGACTTTCCTCTGGTTGCAGGGAGAAAATCTTCATGCCATGTCGGGAATGGTCTATCCTGAAAATGATATCTGTCAAAGGCCTTTATCACTTCTCCAAACTTGCTTCCTTTTAAGCGAGGTTTTCTGTATTTTCCCCATAACTGCGAATTTCGTAGATCTGCTGTATTTTCAGCAAGCCATTGTATCCGAGCCTTTGATACACTACATTTCTCTATAAATGACTCTCTATTGTTAATAAATTCTTCTAAGAGGTCTTCAACAAGCACAGGTTCCATTGGATCTTTAAATGTAAAGGCTGGTGGCTCAGGTCCAATGATCCACTGTAGGGGGGTCTGAAGACCAACTTCTTTAAGTGCATTATAGAGGAATGCTTTGTCCTCCATAGTTACTTTCCTAGAGGTTGCCCTATATTCTGGCCTCTTTGGGGGAAGAAGTGGGCCGTGAAATCCAGGAGTTCGGCAAATAAGTTTTCAACAAACCCTTTTTGTTTGCATAGATTCAATTGCTGCCATTTGACTGCAAAGCTAAGAACCGCGAGGGCAATCGCATGAAGCCTCTAAAAAACCACCTTCACCATCAACTGTAACGGCAACCAAATAGCATCTGTCCTTCATATAGACACGAAGTGCAGAATGGCTGATCAGGGGCTCAACGAGACAAAGAACCAAAATTTGGTGAACATTGTAGTATATTTATCGTCCACAGCTGTATAACACCATTAATTTGTGCCAAATTTTAAAGGGAACGCTAATCTCCCTTCTAGGTCAATAGGCCAGCACCAATTGACTGCTTTTCTAAAATTATAGGAATATAATGTGTAATAAAAGCTTTTGGAAACGTGTGTTGATTTTTGCTAGCCTTATTTTGTGTTTCTAACAGTAGAAGGTATTAATTTATATTCAAAATTTCTTATCTTTTTGTGCAATGCCAACTTTAAAATGGCTACAAAGAATTATAACACCCCACCTTTTATGATCCAAGAACCTGAATCCAGAGGTTAGGGCTCGTGTTTTCAGCATTGATATTTTGTCATACCCTTTCAGCCAACCCCAAGATTTTTGTTGCAATGAGACTATACATTATGAAAATTACAAGAAAAACTCTGTACAAGATTGAACTGTAAAAGTATTTGGCTTAAGCAAAATTGATTTGTTATCATAAATTGTATAAAACTGCCATAGTTTTTAAATTTATATATATGATTGTACTGATTGCTTGTTAAGATTTCAGTGTATATTGCTTTAAATGTTTTCTATAACTCTTTTCTTGATTTTGGTCAGATATGTGTCCTTATTGAGTTTGTTCCTATTTCAATGTTCATTAATTAGGCCAAAAATGACATGGACCCTTGAGCATGACACACTGCTCTGTAGAGAGATCCTTGTTGAGGAGCCTTATCTATTCAAAATGGGTACTCGGGAGCGTGGTCACTGTTGGGATAAGGTGGCCACTAATATAAATAAAATTGGCCAACCACATTTTATGGTAGAACAGAGAGCAGTCCAGGACCGTTTTTTGAAGTTGGAGAGGAGCTTTAAGAGAAAGATAGCAGAGGAAAAGCGTATGTGCGGAAATGTCCCCCAACCTCGTTTTGTTTCTTTTGTTTATTTTTTGAAATGTCGTTTGTTTTCTTCTGGGCTTTTTGTTTGTTGTGGAAGGTGGAAGTAGGTGTCAACACCTAGTAAGAAAAAGGAATGAACTCTCGCGTTCGAAATCGACTCTCGAAGAACCATCGCTCTTTTCGAAGAAACTCTAAGAAATCGCTCTTTTCGAAGAAACTCTAAGAAATCGCTCTTGAAACCGAAGAAACTCTCGAGGAACTCTCAAGATAAAGGTTTCCCGTACAAGGACACAAAACCAGGTGAAATCTTTCCGTTTATTCATGGAATCTTGATATTCAAAGAAATTCGGAATAAAGATTCTCTTACATTCTTGGACGCTTACATTAATTATTTGTTGCTTATTTTGTTTGTTAGTTTTGTTAGATTATAAGATTCTCGTTGTTTTTGAATAAATATACAGTCCTCTTCAATTATTAGATAAATATATCTCTCGTATTTTCTTTGAGCCCTTGTGGGCGTATCTAACACGTAGAATTAAGGGACGAGAACCCTACGTGTCTACGAAGTTCGTAAAGCGTACTGGTGGTATCAGTCCACCAGAACCCACTGAATTGGAACAAGCAATTCAAGACATAATTGAAAGGGGGACTGAGGCACAAGCTGTAGTTTTAAGGGTTAAGTGACTGAAAAGGAGAAGGAAAGTGCTGAATCTGTCAGAAAGAGATCAATGGAAAGATTGGCAAAAACCGGAGAGAGGGAGAGTCAGGAAAGAAAAAAGAAAAGAAAAAAGACTGATTGGGACAAAGACACGGAGGTCATGCATTACATGAGAGAAAAGGCTGAGAGAGATGCCCAACTAAAAAGATACGAGTTTGAATTAAGACGAAGAGAAATTGAGATTAAAGAAAAGGAAATTAAGATAAAACAAAATGGAGAGAGAGTGGGAAATTAAGCAATGGGAGCTAGAGATTAAGGAAAAAGTTATGAGGCAAAGGTAAAGAGAGACAGAAATGATGGCAATGTTTCAGCAGCAGCAAGGGCAAATGCAGCATCAGAACCAACTGCTGCTTGATGTTGTCAATAAGCTGTTGGACAAATCTTAATATGTTAACAGTCATAACAGCAAATACAAAAATGATTTAACTAAAGTCCACTTTTTACTATCAACTTTTGAATACGTTTTATAAATTGTCCAATTGTACAAAAACAGATTCCAACTTTTTCACAAAAACATTAGAGCATATATAGTTAAAATAACTGTTTACTGGTCTGTCATAGAGTGCTAAGTGCCAGCTGTATACTCATTGATTTATAGATTCTAAGTTGCAACTTGAGTGCATCATGCTCTAGGCTTTATTTTAGGCAATGGTCCTTCCCATAAAAAGAACATTCATATTTTTTATTTTAAGTAATAAAATTTTTTCCACTCCTTTTCTATTTTGTTTTTTTTAATCCCTAAGCAAAAATTGTGATCCCAATGTGATAAAGTTATACAGACTTTGTTGTTAGCCACTGAACAGTTCAAGCATCTTTATATTTATTTATTAATACCACAACAGTTGTGTATTTGTTTACATCTGTTCTTTTTAGCTATAGTTTTAGAGTTGATCATATTTAACTTTAAATGGTTTCAAATTATCTGTATTTCCTCTTCATTAACTTTGCAATGATTACATAAATATTTATCCAAAGCTTTCCTGTTTTTTCTCTGTAGTAATTTGATTTTGCTTTATTAATTGAAGAAACACTCTTTAGTGAACTCTTAATTGATTTTTGTATTAAATGCTGCTGCACATAGACATTTTACTGCAACTATTTTCAAAAATGGCACACATCCTTTCCAGTTGAGAAATGGCATTATGCCATTTCATCTTAAATTTGAATTTTTGCCATATTAATGATCCAGCTATTGATGATTAGATTATAAACAAAATTGATTTAGCTATTATTTCAAACACTGTTTATTGCTCAATGTGAGAAAATTTTATCAACAAGCTATACATAATGATTTCTTTTGGAAACGGGATCCTGGTTGACCTGCATGTTGGCCTGACAGTGGCATTTGTTTTTTTAACATACGTATAATTTACACAGGTGTAGATTATTTTTCTCTCTAAGCTTAATTTTAGGCAGCTATCATCAAGGGGGCATTTATAAACAGATGGGGCTAATAAACAGAACAGCAAACTATAATAGAGAAGGTTTGTCAAATTCTAATGCAACATGTGTAGCAATATTAAGTGTGGGTGTTACTGGGATGCCATAATAACTCTTGCAATGTGGTAGTTTTAAAAAAACTGTTTATTGTGCCTTTCTGGTTTTCAAGTCTGTGGAATCAAGTATATCGACAGGAAATACTCATTTAGTGTTGGGGGCTTGACTTCAAAAAATTTTGCAGTGCTGTTGCCATACAAGCAGGTTGAAGCATTTCTTAACAATGCACTGACAGTACTTCATAAAATTTCCCAACAGTACTTCAATCTTGAGATTTTTCTTGAAATCCACAAACTTGAAGGAGTTGATGATGTCTCCGAACACCCACTCAACAGAAATTCTGACGTGACTCATTGATTGATTTAAAGCAAGCTCGTCAGGCGTGAGAGCTGCTCTTTTTGCAAACAGGCGCTGAAGGTGGAAACAATGCGGCTATGCTGGTGAAAACAAGTGCTGCACCATCTGGGGAAAACGAGTGCTGTTCTAACTGCTCCAGTAGATTAGATAATGCAAGCAGTCTGCTGCCATGTTTTCTACCTTCAACAGGCCTGAAAAGGTTTGTAATCATAACATTTGGAACTACAACTGACTGAAACTTGAGTGCATGAACCTTTTTGTGCCCATTGTAGTCAGCTCTTTGATTCCTGGCCGGTCTACATACAGTGGCAGCGCTAGCCGCCAAAAAGTGGGGGGTTCAGACCGGGGTATTGGGCGGAGCCCCGAAAATTTTTAGGATCACGCCCTTTTTAATGAAGGAAACGCCCTTCTCCATGATTTGAAACACCCTTTTACCAATAGAAAATGACCATGTTTGCAGCAATTGAGGCTGTTAAGTTGCTTGCCTACATTAAAGAATAGCGCAGTTGTCAAAATCTTTTGATTCTCAAAATAAACAAACTCTTTACTTTTTATTCTGATAGATAGGTCATTAGGCCAGTGCTAGAGCTTTTTTTGGCAAGAAACAAGGTATAACAAAAATACAAAAAGCTCCTGATTATGAAAAAAAATTGATGGAGAAAAAACAGTTTATTAAAATTTCTTATCCTATTTGAACAATTTCTATCAGCAGTTGAATTTGTCAAAGGCACTTTGTCCCAATATTTACCATAGCGACAGTTAATTTGAGTCAAGTCTCAATAACTACTGGAAGGCTTTTCTGACACTTGTACAGATGAACTTGGTACCAGATGCAAGATTTCAAAATGTCGATTAGTTATAGCAATAGCTAGCTTAAAAACGTCTACTAATTTGCTTAGCGCAATGTTATCAGCAATGTCACGCTCACTACTTATTTGCACAAGATCTTCAAGTCTGTCAGGAGACATAGCAGCCCGTAAATAGTTATTAATTATCTTGACTTTGCTGTGAGTGCGCTCACATGATGCCACAGTAACTGGCATGGTTGCAACAATTGTAATAACCCGAAACAAGTCAGCATACAAATTGTGCAAATCATTCTTGCTAAAAATATCAAGCAGCGAGGGCAAGCATATCCAAGGTTTCCTTTTATCTTTCCTTTCCTTCACATCTTTTTGGTACTCATCATATTCGATTTTCCACTCATAGCATTGCTGTGATTGAGAAAAAAGGAGAAACTGCTGCCCAGCACGATTGCTATCAAGCTTATAAAATTTAGCTATTGCCTCAATTTTTGACACATTTGCTGGAGAGAGATTGCGTGGATGAAAAACCGCTGAATGTGACATCATTTCACATGATTGGTGAGAAAAGCGCTTGTTGAGTTCATTCAGCATTTTATCTAAAAATGGAAAGTAGAGCTCTCGTCTGAAGCATTCCAAATCCAATTCACCATCTGGTCGATTGCATGGAACACTTGATGTTTCAAGAATTGTTTGCCCATCTGTGACACGAGCTGGGAGTGTACGCCGACGTTTTGATTGCTGCTTATTTCGTATCGGTGAAGCTTGTATCCAGAATTTGGCTGCCACACTTTTCAGCAAAAGAAGTGGCTTTGGCGAGGAAGGTGTCGAACTCCTTGTCAGAACGAAATGATTACATCATGGCTCTCAAAACCCGAATGGCAGCCACTCCAGAAGTGAGATCCATTTCTTC
This sequence comes from Rhopilema esculentum, assembly GCF_013076305.1. The sequence goes on along the minus strand of NW_027020025.1, from coordinate 254,592 downwards.
GTTTTGGAGATACTCTGAAGCATATTGACTCAACGATGAGGCAAGCTGCTTCAAATCGAAATTGCCTAAGACGAACCAGCAAACCAGTTGCTACATTAATGTGCTGCTCGGAAAGCTCCTTGAACATTGACAACAGGGCAGGGTACACATTCAAAACAACCTCTAAGTTGTCTGAGCGAGCAGACGACCTTGTATCAGAGAAGGAATGCAAAGCGATCTTTCCAAAAGTGATTCCTTTTGCCTTCAAGTGGTTTTTGTAGACTTTGTGTCTTTTAGACAACCCTTCCATGAAGCGATATATGTCTCCAATGGTTTGAAGATTGCTTTGATTGTTTGTACGTCCTTTACGCTATGCTCAAGAACAGGATTAAGTCTGTGGGCAAAACAATGAAAATATATTGAAAATTCGGCACCAGCTTCTGTCAAGTGCTGCTGCACACCTTCGTCCTTGCCAGACATATTTGCAGCACCATCAAAGTCTTTCCCAATAAGATTTTTCAGCGGAAGCTTGAGGTCCTCCAATGTCTCGATTTTCACTTCAGCTAAAGATTTCCCTTTCAGGCTGGACACCTGCACAAGCCTGATACACCGTTCAGTTATTTTAAAATCTGTGACATACCGAAGTATAATAGACCCCTTTCACATTGCATCGACTTAAAATCCAAAACGAGGCTAGAGTTGTTTCAGTGCCGAACATCAGAGATCAACCTCTCTGCATCTTTGAGATATATTATCGCCGTTTTGTAAAATATTTCCATCGATTTTCGTATTAAAGATATGGATCAATTTATTTCATTGTCACCTGAGGGGAAGGCAGTTTCCTGCATTGAAGATTTCTCGATAGTAACTGTCAAAGAGCTCAAGAAAGTTTTGTTGGCCTACAAAGAGAAGGTCTCAGGTGCCAAGGCTGATCTAATTCTCCGTGCCTATGTGGTTTTTTCGCGATTAGAGCAGCAAGAAATCAGTGCTGTAAGTACATCCGAACCTGTGTTGGTTGGAGAAGAAGCTGAGTGTACGTACAACGCCATCTTCTCCTCAAAATGCAGCCATTTGCCGTGGTCCTCAGACCTCAGGGGGACTCCGAACTTTCCTTTTATTCAGCTATATAGCTATCTGGTAGTAAGAACAATGAAATTTAAGCATTTAAGCAAGCTGAAAAGTACTGCCTACAAGAAGTTGAAAGCTTTCCAGATTTTTTTGAAGGCTACATCAAGCATTTTTTAGTGGCAAGGGATAATAATTACACTTTTTTTGATGTCCGCATGAAAGCTTCTATGAAGAATACATTGTACAAAGTCCTTGTCATCCTTTCAAATACTTCTGGAGATGTTCGCTGTGCAGCTTGTACTTGCCCTGCTGGTGCAGGCCTGGGTGGTTTTGGTAACTGCAATCATGTCGGAGGTGTTCTTTTTGCCTTAGAGGATTTCAATAGAAAAGGTTATCAAGACTGCCCAGAGCCTGTATCATGCACTTCCAGATTATCTGCCTGGAATGTTCCAACCTCTTTTGTTGCAGTCTCTCCTGTCTCAATTGATGAAACAGTTATAAAAAGAATAAGATTTGGCAAAGATAATGACAAGTCTAATCAGCCAAAGTATCTTTGCTATGATCCTAGAAGACCTACAGACCATCAAGTCAATGAGAAAAGCCTTCAAGAGTTACAATCAAAGCTTGCATCCTGCTTATCAAATAGCTGTTTCTTTGCATTTCATTCTCTTGAAAAATCACATTCACCAAACGAGCAATCACTGAAACTGTTCCTTCTCTAAACTCACCATTTGCTAATTCTTCTGTTTTGCTAACTGATTTCCAAGACCCTCAACCTTTTACCCTCAACCATATGATATTTCTTGCAATAATTTCAAAGAGATGATTGGATTACTATTGTCTCTCAAATCGCTACATTAGTAGTGATGAAGTCCAGAGAAATGAACATATTACTCGCGGTCAAGCAGCGAATGAACACTGGCAGTCTCATAGATTATACCGCATTACAGCCTCAAACTTTTATTCTGCTATTGTGAACTCAGTGGAGCCATCCTCAAAGCTGAAATTCATGTACTATTCGTCTTTTTCTTCTGCCAGTACTGACCATGGCAAACTTTATGAGTCACACGTGCGTTCATTATACAGAGCGAAGATGATTCAAGACGGCTATGATGCATTGATCATCGATGAGCCTGGCTTAACTGTGTGCAAATCTTTTCCTTACCTTGCTGCTTCTTTGGATGGAATTGTGAAATTTAAAGAAAATTCTTGGGGTATTGAGATCAAATGTCCCTTCTCTAAATACAATTCAACACTTGCTGAAGCTTTGGATGACAATAAATTTTTTTTAACAAAGAAGAAAGATATTCAGTTGAAGAGAAGCCATCCTTATTATTATCAAATTCAAGCCCAAATGTTCTGTTCAGGATTGAAGAAAACGGACCTTGTTGTTTGGTTTGGAGATCAAGAGCCCTTATTTGCTCATTCAATTGTTTATGATGAACAGTTTATAAATTCCTGCCTACCAGCATTGAAATTCTTTTATTGTAGAGCTGTCTTGCCTGAGTACTTTACAAGGCGTGTTAAGCGAGGCTTAAAATTATACTTGCATGGTGGTTGGGAAAATTCCCTAAAGTGTTCAAAGAGAAAAAAGGCAGTTAAAAAACAAATGTGAATCATATTGACATTCCATCTCTTAATTAAGATATTAAGTACAATGAACATCTCACTAAAAGTTATCTCACTGAAAAAGGCTCGAAAGGCTTCTCGTTGTAATATAAAGATTTAAAGATCCAAGATGAAATCAGCTTGAATGCACAGTTTAGAAAGGATGGCAAGGACTAATCTGCTATGAACTACAATAATGGCAATAAGAACATTAATTTTGCAACAAAGAACTGGACTAAGAAGGCTTCTTGTTGAAATATAAAGACTTAAAGGTCCAAGATGAAATCAGCTTGAATGCACAGCATTGAAAGGATGGCAAGGACTAATCTGCTATGAACTACAATAATGGCAAAAGGACAACAATAGATGTGACAAATTGTAGTTAATGCCTAAAAAGGGGGATTGCATTCAATGTCATTTACCCAATGTCGATAATGTATAATACCTATTTTTATCATGTCTTTGTATGACCTATTCAGTACTTGTAAATAATAGATACTATTTTATTGATTACTGAAGAATACAAATTTGATTCAGTTATCATTCTTTTGAGGGTTAACTAAAAATGGCAAAAAGTTTGTTAAAAGGCAGCAGACTGTGAAAATTTGGTTTGCGACAGGAGCAAGACTTAGTGGCAATACACCATCTAAAATGTGATAGTTCTTGACCCTCCCAATAGCTCTCTCTACATGAATTCTCACAGCCACAATCTTGGCTGTTTCTTCTGATTCTGCAGGTGGTAACTGGTCACGTGAGCCTTTGAAAGGAGGAATATTTAGTGTGACACCAGGTGGTAATATATTGGCGATATCAAAACCTCTGTCTGCCATTACATTGTCACCTGGTTCCAAAAGAGAAAGAAGACCAGAGGAAGATGTTAATTCTTTGTCAGAAACACGACCAAACCAGAGCTTTGATATAAAGGTAATTGCACCATTGGGAGATATACCAATAAGAGCTTTCCATATATTATGATGTTTGTATTATGACCATGTTTGAGACTGTGATCTTAAGGAGGAGGGGACTTCAATGTGTATTTCTGTACAGTCAAGGATAATTCTTGTTGAAGGATAATTTTTAAATTCAGCTGGCAGCATACTCGCAACTAGATCCTTTGACGGATAGGGAAACAAAAGTGGTAATTCATGGAAGAGAAAGTTAATCCAGGTTGTATAAATTTTTGAGGCATGAAATACAGAGATACCAAATCTGTCAGCAAGATCACTGAGAAACAATCCAACTTTCAAACGCATCAGGACAAAGAGAAATTCATCTAACTGTGACAACCTTCTTTTTGGTCCTCGTTTTTTTGAAGTCAGATTCTGTTCTTGCTCTTGGTCTGTGGAGGTATTGGTGGACTTTGTTCCTCGCCAATAAGACATGTTTTCAAGCTTTGGCTTTAAATATTCAAAAACGGCTCGAAATGAGAAATATGAAGGAAAACCAGTGTAAAACGTAACTGCTGAATCATCATCTTGCAATTTTTCAACAGAAAAAAGGCTTTCTTTGCAGAAGATAGTTGATCATTTAAATCAGCAACTTTTTGACAGAGTTCCTCAACTTTCTCTTTGAGATTGACGAATTCAACCAACTCTACATCATACTGGTTGCCTTGGGAATATCTGTGCTCGACTGTTGGGAAACTGCCAGGGACAGGATTTTCAAGGAAAATAGACGTCAATAAACGAAAGATTTGTTTGCGTCGAAACAGTGTTCTCCATTGAATCCAAGACATCCCTTACAGATTCAAAAACAAAGTTTTCGTAGAAGAGGCCAAGCGGTTTCCTTCATGCAATTTAAGTGAAGGCAAGGTGCCACTTCGTAACTTCCAGCGTTGAGGATTCTTCTTTATGTCTCAATCCGTAAAGTGTTCATGGCACAGATAAGTCGATGCAGTAACTCTGAACCCATCCAGGCCATCAACTCGCTTGATCAAATTACACCACTGACTTTTTTGAGGAAACTTGAAGAAGCGTAGGCCAGTCGGGGATCCGTCGGTAGAATAAAAGAAATTGTAGCAACCAAACGCTGCACACTGCTTTCCTTAAGAAGCTCTTTTCTTTACTTGCTGGCTTGACTCATTCGTACTTGTAGACTGATCCATTTTTAACAAATCAAACCGCAATAAACAACTAATAAATCTCAAGATAAGAATGTTTGGAGTACTTTCACTAGGTGAGTTCGGGTCTAAACAACTTTAGCCTCGTTTTGGTATATAGGTCAATTCAATGTGAAAGTGGTCTATTGATATGAAAGCTCTTTTGTGAGAAGTTACTTCGTCACACTCGATAGAAAAGTGGTTAGCTATACGCACTTTGTTGCAGATAATCTCAGTGATTAGGTTGCTGAGAATACTGATCATCTCATTCTGGCTCATGTGGGAGAAATATGTAACGTTCTGAGGATGAGTATCCATCCATTTCCTCAGGGGTGTGTGGTACTTTGAGACAAACTCGAGTTCTTCCAAAAAATTTCCTTTATTTTTGGAATCTTTCGATTCCAAATGCCATGGCCACGAAAAGCGGTGTTCTGTTTGGCCAAATGTCGAACAATATCAAAGATTGTCTCAACAATATGTTGATTCTCGATCCTTTCTTGCCTTCATTTCATGGGCAGCATCATTAAGGTGGACGTCAATAGGATGAGCTGACATGAAATTGTGTCTACGCTCTACAGAGAGCATATGAAACCTTGAATTCCCATGTTTTGCTAGTTTCCCCTTCTCTCCTGTAGCATTTTTCCAATTACCAAATCAAGATTTTGTGAAGGCATCATCTGAGCTCCCAAATAAACATTTTTTTCTAGAATAGTTACTAGAGCTCTTGCTGCAATTTTTAAAATAAAATGGAAAAACATTCATCAATTGAGGAAACAACAGCTTAAAAACTTGTTCTAGGATAGCAAAGATGCTTTGATTAAGCTGTGCTCTCATTTAAAATCTTTCATCAATATACTAAGCACTGGGATAAATTTATTAAATAAATGCTAAATATTCAATTTCACGGCAGAGTATGAAAGCATCACAATTGATGCCTTGGTGAGGGCTTACAAAACCTTAAGGCAAATTATGAGTATTTAGTAAACTTACATTCCCTCGGCAAATTCTTAGTTTCTCTATGAGAATTACAAGAAGAATCTGAGAAACGAGTGACTAAAGAAGAACAACATGATTGAAATAATTTCTCTTACCAAGAGAGCCAAAGCATCTGCAAACGAAGCAAATTGCAGCGTCTTTATGAGAATATTTAAGCCAATTGAATTCTTCGTACCACTTTTTTTGAAACTTAAATTTTCTCCCTGCTTGTTCCGACTGTAGAAAATCTATTAAAGGTCTTATCGGACCGGTTTCAACGATAAAGGCTCTGTTCGCTTCATTCACGATTTCACAGGATGGATCTCTTCCTTCAAACATTGTAAACTCAAAGATTTTAGAACACTTTGCTCGGCTAGTTGTTGGTCATTTGCTGGCAAACTAGCAGGAGTTGTGGTATGAGCGGACACAAAACGTCATGAATCATTGAACGTTACATTACAGGATAGACAGGATGTAATATAGCAAATCGACACTTTTAAAAAAATGCCATTAGAATACCAGCCGGTATTACTTCTAGACATAGTTTGTGATTGAGATCCATTATAAATTATGGCGGAAGCATCTGTTTGTCTTTTACAGGAATCAGCAATCAGCAATTCAGTTACAAAACCAAAGATCTATCGACATATCATTCTGTTTCAGTATAAGGGCATTCAACAAAAGATAGCTTAAAAGAAATATCGGTGTTTTTTGACAATTTCTTCACCAAGTAACTTTCCATAACCTAAAGTGGCAGTTTCTACAGAATAAAGTTTTGGGGAAAATGAAAGTACTTCACAAAGATCCCCCCTAATTTTATCCATCGATTTAGACGAATTTCAAAATGGATCTTGGCGAGAACTGAAGGGGACGTTTCCCCCCAGCCCCCCCCCCCTGTGGCGCCGCTACTGCCTGCATATAGGCCTGACAGTGCCATCAACAAATCCATAGCAGTTGCCCAATGCAGCACCTTTGTTGTGTATTGCATCATCAAATGACTGGAGATTCTCTCTTGAGAGCCATGGCTGGTTCAGGTCGTTCAGTAGATTGGAAAACCTGTCGTATATATCATCAACCACCAAGTTGAAGATCATGCATAGTTGCGGAACAGGCTATCTGAATCTTGGGACTAAATTCGCGTACCGGCAGGGATATGTGAAACGCCTGAAAATTACCCAGGTTATACTTTAGGTCATAGCAATACTGTGAATCGTCACAATGTGCCCTTAGTGATATATTTTGCCTAGCGCGAAAAATTACTCCAGCAACAATTGGAAACAGTTTACATCGATGGAGGTCAACAGTCTTCGAAATCATGCTATCACACATGATATTTATAGGCTTTGCCGTTCCTTCCATGCCAGCCTTAAACTCAGTAGCTCTGAGTGTTGATGTCTGATGAACTGGTGATTTCAACTGATGATCTTTGAAGCGTTTTAGAGCTGTTCCCCATTGGTTGAATGGCAGTTTAAAAAATGTTAACTTAGGTCAGGACCGTTTTAAAGCCAGGCTTGTCGCACAAAGAATGGACTATGGTGAAGTTTTTTCACCAGTTGCAAGATATTCTGCTATCAGATCACTACTCGCATTAGCAAATATACACAATCTTGAGGTACATCAGATGGATGTGAAAACTGCTTTTCTCAATGGATCTATAGACTCTGAGATTTACATGGCACAACCAGAGGGATACAAAGATCCAGACAGACCAAGTTACGTATGCAAACTAAAGAAGAGTATTTATGGACTTGAACAGTCAGCTTGTTGTTGGAACTCCACCCTTGATCAACATTTGAAATCGTCTAGTTATCGTAAGAGCAATGCTGACAGTTGTATTTACATCGAGTTGATCAAGAAGGCAGATTGACATATCAGCTTTGTAATACTTGCTGTTTACGTTGACGATATTGTTGTGTCCGCCATTTTTTTGGTTGTTGTTGTTGGAAGAGGAGGAGGAAGGCAGAAGGAGGGACTGCAGAGACTGACTGAGACTGTTTGCTTTGCAACTGTTATAATGTGATACTTGTTGTGTTATTTACATATATACATCAACAGCAAAAGGATGATGTCTGGTTTTCTTGTCTCGGAGACTTTATAATGGCTACGAGGATAAAGCTGAGGTAAAAAAAAAAAACTAGGCCAATTCAGAAATCAGCGTAAAAGGTAGAAAAGCTAGGCCGATTCAAAATGGCGGCGAGTTATGGATTGCATGCAATGACCAAGTTTGACCCGGAAGATCACCAAGGGAATGTTTATGAAGCATTTTGTGACTTTATTGATTCTTTTCATTATGAATATGATGCAATAGCCAAAGAGCCACCGAAGGAAGGTAGTAACACAGAGAAAGCAGCATGGGTAGAGCAAGATAAACGGAAATTTTTTTTTAGGAAGGTTTGCCTCAAGAAACCTTCAAAGGGATTTTGAGGAAGTTGTTCCTGAAAAGGATAGGGGTAAAATCACTTTTATGGAGATGACAGCAGCACTAAAGGGAAGATATGATATCAGTAGGAACAAAACACTTGCCAATTTTGAGTTTCACAAGTTGTTTCAGAAGGAAAGTGAAAGTTTTGATTCTTTTACAGTTAGAGTAAAGCACGAAGCCAAAACATGTGAATTTTCTTGCACCAGTGAAACTTGTACAGTCAAGAATATCCTCACCAGAGACCAAATCATCATTGGAACATCGAATAATGAAATTCGCAAAAATGCCCTAAAGAACCAGTGGGACCTTGATAATCTGATTAAAGGTGGGAGACAACTGGAGGCAGCAGCAAGAGGGGCACAGAGAATCCATGAAAATAGTGAAGCACCTGTCTCCAGAATAAAGAGACCAGGAAAATACTCCAAAAAAGGGTCAAAATCAAAATATGAAGGAAAATTGCGAGAGAAATATTCCAACTGCCCAAATTGTTCATCGAGAGTATGTAAAGGAGGAAAGCAGTGCCCAGCAGCAAATCGTGAGTGCTTTGACTGTGGTAAAACAGGACATTTTAAAGGCTCGGCAATATGTAAAAAGAAGAGAGAGAAGATTAAACCTCGCACTCGGCGGGTAGAGAGCAGTAGCAGTAAGGATGAAAGCTCTGATACTGAAACATGCACATCTGAAAGTGACTCAAGTTCTAGCCAGAATATTAACCGTGTACGGTTCATGAAGAATGTTACAAAAATACGACGCATGCGTATTCGCCAGCAAATGCGCAAAATATCAGAAAAATCACGCTATCAAGTTGAGGTGATAATTAAAGAGCGAAGAGTAAGTGCATTTGCTGACACAGGGGCGGATATTTGCGTAATGTCTAGGAAACAAGCTCAAGCTTTGGCTTTGCCCCTTGGAAAAACGAAGATGAAAATACGCCCATATGGATCAAAATCAGTAAAATGTTGTGGTTACTATATAGGCACAATCATGCATGGAGAATCAGTTGCCAATGCATGCATATACGTGGTCAAACAGGATCTTGAAACTTTGCTCAGTGGAAGAGTTTCAGAAGAGCTAGGAATCATAACATTTAACCCAACTCCAGATAACCAACAGCCAAGTATTCGGCGCAACACAGAAATCAGAGATGACGTTAAAGCAAGCATTATTTCGCAATATCCAGAGGTATTTACAGGTATTGGTACATTAAAAGACCATTTTGTGAAGTTTCACATAAATGAAAATATTCCCCCAGTAGCTGCACCGGCCAGACCTGTTCCATTTCATTTACGGAAGAGATTTGAGAAAGAGATACAGACCATGGAAGAGAACAATATAATAGAAGAACATATAGGACCAGCACCATGGATTTCAAATGTAGTGCTCGCCCCAAAAGATGATGGTGGTATTCGGGTCACTGTTGACATGCGTCAAGCAAACCCGGCAATTGAATCAACAGACATTCCAATTCCCAGAGTAGAGGACATTAAAACACAACTTGCAAGGTGTCAACATTTTTCTAAACTTGATTTTAAGTCTGCATTCCATCAACTGGAGCTTGATGAAGAGTCTAAGAAGATCACAGTGTTTCATGCAGGTGACAGACTGATGCGGTATCGAAAACTTACTATGGGCACGAAACCAGCCTCTGGCGAGTTGAAAAAGGCGCTTCTTCCGCTATTTCAGCCCATTCAAGAAGCACATGTTATCCATGATGACCTCATCATAGCAGCCAAAACAAAGAAACAACATGATCATGCATTAAATCGCGTCCTTCAAGTAATTGCAAAATCAGGAATGACTTTGAATCCTGATAAATGCATGTTTGATAAGGAGGAAATTCCATCCTGGGGACTACGTGTCTGCAAAGATGGTATTAAACCGGACCCAGAAAAGGTCAAGGCATTGCAACATGCCTCACGCCCACGTTCAAAGGATGAACTACAATCTTTCCTCTGTATGATCCAGTCAAATAAAGACTTCATACCAGACTTAGCAAGCAAAACAATGAACCTTCGGATGCGAACAAAGAAACACAGTCGCTTCACTTGGGATAAGGAGTGCCAAAGAGAATTTGACAGGTTGAAAGTTGCATTCAGAGAAGACACTCTTCTCCGCCATTTCAATGCTGAAGAGGATACATTTATTTTTGTGGATGCGCATCTTTCAGGACTATCTGCAATTCTGATGCAAGGAGAGACAAGTGATAGTGCAAAGCCAGTAGTATTTGCCAGCCGTGCCACAACCCCAGTAGAGCAGAGATACCCACAGCTAGACTTAGAAGCACTAGCCATTGACTTTGGATTGCGTCGGTTTCGCTACTTTATTACAGGAGGTCCTGAGATCAAAGTCGTTACAGATCATAAGCCCCTGGTGAGCATTTTTTCTAATGCTAGAAAAGGGTCGGTCAGAACAGACCGGATAAAGCTGCGTCATCAAGACATGAAATATAGAGTAATCTGGAAGGAAGGGAAAGTTAACCCAGCTGATTACCTTTCCCGACATGCAACACCATTTAGTAGCATCAGCAGAGATCAACAAAAAGAAACCAGTGAACTAGAAAAAACGGTCTGGCTTCTTCAATATGCTCCATACACCGAGTCCATTTCTATGAGTCGAATCATCGATGAGACAGATAAAGACAAAACACTTCATGAGTTGAAGAAATACATTAGAAAGGGATATGTACCAAAGACAAAGGGTAATCTCGCTCCATTCAAAAAGATCTTTGCGGAACTTACCATCTCAGATGAGGAACTGATAATGAAAGGAGAACGCATTATTCTTCCTGAGAGTTTGTGGGACATTGCCCTTGTAAAAGCCCACCAGGGAGGTCACCCTGGAATGAACAGCCTTAAACGCCACCTACGCAGTCATTTCTGGTTCCCAAAAATGAACCAAAAAGTGGAAGAGAAAGTGGCATCCTGTAAAGAGTGTCAACTATTTACAAACAAGACAATGCACGAACCCATTCAATCTCACAGAGTGCCGGAACATGCATGGCAAGATGTAAGCATTGATCTGTTTGGTCCTATGCCCGACAGTAAGCATGTGTTGGTAGTTCTGGATAAAATGAGTCGATTTCCTGCAGCAAAGCTTGTCCCAAACACCGCAGCTAAGCCTGTCATTAAAGCATTAGATGACATTTATACAGATTTCGGTTATCCTGAAATGCATCGCACAGACAATGGACCACCATTTGATTCAAAAGCATTTGCTGAATTTTCCCAAGGCAGCGGTATTGATCATGTTAAAACCTTCCCGTATCACCCACAAGCAAACCCTGCAGAAACATTTATGCGTCCTCTCGGAAAAGCGTTAAAGGCGGCCCATTTCAATAAAAAGGATAAACATACAGCTATTAAGGAAGTCCTAGCAACATATCGGGCGACACCTCATCCTGCAACGGGAGTACCACCGGGAGATCTCTTGCTTCGTAGTGGGTATCGAAAAGATTTTCCGCGACGGCAACTGACTGAGCAACAGATACGCGAGGCTCAGATGCAAGACAGAGCACAACGTATGTCTTGAGAGGACCAAATGAACAGGTCGACCCATAGAAAGAAGTCCATCTACACTCCAGGGGATCTTGTGTACATACGGAACATGCAGCGGTGCAAGTTTGATCCCATCTTTGGGCCAGAGCTGTATAAAGTCCTGTGCACAGAAGGTAGCGGCCTGTTACTAGAAAGTTTGGCTGATAATAAAAGTTTCAGAAGGCACTGTGATGACGTAAAGCCTGCAGTTAGCCAAGGAAAAATCGAGGACCATACTATTTGGATAGAGAACCAAGCCCATCAAACAGAAAACGCGAACAACCAAGATCCGGTTCCAGACATGACAGAAGAGCCAGTAATTGCCCCAGCTGGCGTTACTGCGCAACATCCAAATGAGGACAGGGCTACAAGACCTCGGAGGGAAACTCTTTAACCTGCTAGGTTCAAAGACTACGTCCGTTACTAAAAAAGGGGAAGTGGTGTTGTGTCCGCCATTTTTGTGGTTGTTGTTGTTGGAAGAGGAGGAGGAAGGCAGAAGGAGGGACTGCAGAGACTGACTGAGACTGTTTGCTTTGCAACTGTTATAATGTGATACTTGTTGTGTTATTTACATATATACATCAACAGCAAAAGGATGATGTCTGGTTTTCTTGTCTCGGAGACTTTATAGATATTATTCCTGTATCGAATGATATTGCAATGCTCAATGCAGAGAAGGCATCACTGTGTCGCAGATTTGAAATGGTGGACAAAGGAGAAGCGCATCATGATCAGTGTATATATCAATGGTGAGCACCTATATGAGCAAAGAAATTTAAGAGAGTACAAATTCTGTTAGAAGTATCTTTTTAATTGCAATTGTTTTATAATGTTTTTAATTGCAGACTGTAATGTTTTTCAAAACTTTAAATAGATAATCTGTGAAAAACTATTGATATGATTATATAAAATTAAAAATTGCATCCATAGTAGAAATATTGATAAAATACATTGATCATGTATTGTTATGTATTGTATGTGTGTGTAATATATTATTGCATTAATTCGACTTATATGACATGAAAATAAAAAATGGGAAATGATGCTATATAAGGATTTAAGGATGATAAAAACCTCCAAGTTTGATACCTTCATTTATAATCTTTTGCCCTAATTCCTATTTTGGAATTTTTCGTTACAAATATGAATCTAGAATTACATTCAAGTCAAGATGCTTCAAATTTAAATGAAATGCTACCTGTTTTGGTTGTTGTTTAAAACAACGATACTTCTTGGAGCAGAGGTTGACTATAAAAAGCTGGGCTAATTTAGGTTAACTTTCACAGTTGAACAAAGAGGAGAGCTTTTCCCATGCATTTAATTTCATGTTCTTGTTTTTGTAGAATGCCAAAGGGGTGTTCTATAAGAATGGTTGTTCTCTAGCACTTTCAATAAAGACTTCATTGTCAAATTCTCTGATTGTTGCTGCTCTTCCTCTTGCTTCTCTAACTTCTTTGGAGTTAACACTGACAATTTTATTACCTGTTTTTAAAATTGTTTTTAAGGAAACGATTTAAGTGGACATGATGAGCTTTTACTACAAGAAGTATTAAATTCTGAAATTTGGTTGACGAGGGCTGGCAGTGCAGAGAGAATAAATGGAAGAAAATTGCAGATACATTAAACTTAATAGAATGTCCTGTGTTTGGAACAAACCAGAGGTCCACTAGAGAGCGATTCCAATATCTCTTCGAGAAGAGGAAATCAAAAAATAGAGAGGAAGAAAGAGCCAGCGGTATATCACCTGATATTACTTATATTGACAAACTTTTGGATGAGCTGATTGAACTTTTCGAGACAGCCAACACAGAGCAAGCAAATTCAGCAAAAAGAAAGCTAATAAGGTGTCTTTAGATGCCAAGAAAAGGTTGGAGATGCGAAGAGTGTCAATGGAGAGTATGGGAGAGTCAGCAAAGAGAAAATCAAGTGATGATAGAAAAGGGAAAGGAGAAAAGGTCGAGGAGAACTGGAAGTGACACATTAGAGTTTTTGAACGAAAAAATAAAAATTGATATTGAAGGGAGGTCCTGGCAGCGAGAAAGGGAGGAAAAGCGTCTGACATCCATCGAAAGTCAGTTGGAAAGGCAAAATGAGATGTTGGCGCAAATTAACGTACAGTTGCAGCATCAGAACAGTTTAATTGTGACACTGATGCAACATTTTAATGCTACACAATAATTTTAGATGTAAATTTTTATTTTCACCCGCATTTTCATATATAGTAATATGTAAGAATCTTATTATAAAATTTTCTCTTGCTCCACTTGCGTCAATTCCAACTAGTTATCTGTTTATCTACTTTTACATACTGATAATTGAATCTACAAAGTTTCTTATTACATTGTTTTCCTTGCAAATCAATTTTCCTTTATTGTTGTCATAGGCAAAAAGGTTTTAAATTTTCACTTTTATTTAATAGGTTGTATTTAATATTTGAATCACATTCATAAGAAATAGTCACAAGTATAATAATAGTAATGCGGAGATTGTTCTCAACTTTTTGTGATACCCCCTACTCTAGTCAGAAATCACATCAACTTGTTGGTGCTGCCCCCCCCCTTTGGTCAGTGTATATATCAATGGTGAGCACCTCAATGAGCAAAGAAATTATATGAGAGTACAAATTCTGTTAGAAGTATCTTTTTCATTGCAATTGCTTTTATTTGATTCATGGATGCTAAAAATAATTTACGATATTTGATGGTTCAAGCTGAAAAAATTCTGACGTAGTACTACCGTATAAACAATTCCTAGCATTCTTTAACAAGGAGCATACTAAATACATCTCTCCAACAGCACTAAGCTGTATTTTCAAGTTCTGAAAAGAAACATAGCATTCAAGTTTAGCCTCAATTTTTCTTTGCTGTTTCATTTGTATCAAATCATATTCTAGTTTGCTTTCCATTCATGTAGTTCCATCAATTTAGAAAGTTCATCAAGTTTAAAAAAATTATTGTTTATCTTTCTCTGCCCACCCGTGAATCTTAAATGCAAAATAACTTCATCATGAATTTAAATCTTATGTATCTTATATACCCAGTTGTTATATAAAAAACTCTGAAGGTTGGAAATGGCTACTGACTCAGACACACATCGATAAGGAGTTGTTTAGCGAAGAAGGTCTGCGTCCAGGAGAACGTCCAGCAGAAACAGTGAAATCGGAGAAGCATGGGTGTCAATCAGCTTTTATGGAATGCAATGGATCCACTGGCAGAGTAACTGGGCGGTTTGTCAGTGGAAATGTGCTGAATCTGTCACATCGGGTCCTTTCGGAAGTGGAAGTAAGTCTTCTTTCAAAGGGTTTGAAATTTTCACCGACACCAACTGACCTAAACAACGTGCAGCTCAAGGCGGATTTGAACATCTTAAGGAAGGATGCGTCTATGTTGGTTTTTTAGGGACACTGACTCGAACAATTTGGATAAGAATAGTCTTAAATTTAAATGTAAGTCCAGCTGGAGTCCTTCTAATACTGATCCTTTGCTAGAATCCTTTCTTTCTCAATTCGAAAAGGAGGTGCTGTCTGTCCAGGCGGAGGGTAAGTATCACAGTAACCTTTCCTCTTCTGAACTTACTGCGTTAAATAATCTTAAATGTGATAGGAACATAGTTATCAAGGAAGCGGACAAGGGTTCAGCGGTTGTAGTTTGGGACAGGGGGGATTACTTAGAAGAGGCTAACCGGCAATTAGGTGATAGGCAAGTTTACGAGGAGATTGAGGTGGACCACAAGATAGAATTGGGTAAGGCCTTTAACAATAGGATTAATGAGTTAAGGGTGGAGGATCCCGGGTTAAAGTAAGTGACTGATTTTCTTAAGTTAATGAGGGGAAACTAGGTAGGTTCTATTTGTTACCTAAGATTCATAAGGGATTAACCAGCCATTTCCAATTGTGGCACCGTTACAGAAAATATATCTGAATATCTAGATCACCACCTCAATCCACTGTTTAGCCTCGGTAGGTCTTACATTAAGGATACTAATCATTTCTTGTCTAAGTTAGATGAAATAGGTAGGATACCAGAGGGGGCTATACTGTGCACAGTTGATGTTGTGGGACTCTATCCTAGCATTCCACATGGGGAGGGTCTGGAAGCCATCAGAGAAGCGCTGGATAGAAGGGAAAACCCAAACGTGGCTACTGATACCCTAGTAGGATTGGCATCTCTGGTTCTCGAAAGCAACTACTTTCAATTTAATGATAGGTTTTATAGACAGAAGTTAGGCACCGCTTTAGGCACTAAGTTCGCTCCAGCTTATGCAAACCTCTTTATGACTGGGTTGGAAGAAAGATTGTTGAAGGAATCAGTGGACACACCCATTGTCTGGATGAGATTCATCGATAATGTTTTCTTTATCTGGACACATGGCGAGGAGAAGCTTGAGACCATCAACTTTCTTAACGGTAGCCATGATACCATTAAGTTTACAGGGGAGCACTCCAGGGAGAGTATAAGTTTTCTAGACGTTAAGGTTAGTGTAAATGAGGGGGGAGTCCTAACGATAGACTTGTTTTGTAAACCTACTGATACACATCAGTATTTACATAAGTCTTGTCACCCATGGCATACCAAGAAGGCGATACCCTATAGTCAGGCTTTAAGGTTACGTAGGCTTTGTTCGGACGATCGCCAGTTACAGGATAGGTTAAGGGATTTGGCTGGATGGTTAAAGGCAAGAGGGTATGAGGAATCATTTATAACAGAACAGATAGATCAGGCACGTAGGCAGGATAGGGTCACATTACTGGATAAGGCTAATGGGAAACAAGATCACAATGGGAGTGGGCGGGTTCCGTTGGTTACCACTTACCATCCAGCCTTGAATAATTTTGGCAAGTTGGCCGGGAGACTCCATTCTATGCTGACGATATCGGAAGAGCATAGGAAGGTGTTTCCTCAGCCACCTTTGATATCATTTAAACGATGTAAGAACCTTAAAGATTTACTAGTTAGGGCGAAACTTTATAATGAGGGGGCAGGTACCACGCATAATAGGGGTTGTACTCCATGTGGCAAGTCTTGATGTCAAGTGTGTAATGTTATGTGTGACAGTGATACTTTTTCTTCCCATATAACTGATAAGGAATATAAGATAAATTTTCCGTTTAAATGTGATTCGTCCAATGTTGTGTATCTTATGGAATGTAAAGTATGTGGTGTACAGTATGTGGGTAGCACTTACACGCCGTTTAGGCTTAGGTTTAATAACTACAAGGTGTGCAATCGTAAGTTTTTCGGGGGCTCTTCGGGTATCCCTCAGGCTGAGTTTTTCCGGCATTTTGCAGGAAAGGATCATCATGGGTTTCTCGAAGATATAAAAGTTACTATTATAGATAGACTTAATGGGAATAGTAGGATACTTTTTCTTTTTCTTGGACTTTTCTGCATGCTATACCATCTGCTATCGCACTTGTTCTATTGTTCTTTTATCTATTGTCTTTTATCCATCTTTTCTCACCTCCGGTTGGGCTTAGAAACTATCATTATGTTCTTAAATTAGCTATTATTGTTCTTGCTTGTAAAATGTGTTACCTTTTGTTGTTTTGTTTCGTATTCTTTATTTTACGCTCCAGATGTATGTGTTAGTTATTCTGAAGAAGCTTATAGGGAAACGTCAACCAAGTTGTTTTTTATTGAGTATCTATTTATATTTTTAAAGAACTTTAAAGTTAGGAGCTATTGAATATATATATATTCTTCTACCTTTCTTTTCTTCTACCTTTCTTCTACTATACATTCTTTCTTCTACCTTTCTTTTCACTTCTCTCCCAGTTCCCCATAACAGTTTGTATTCTAACACATTTGACAATATGTATTGTATTAGGCAGGTGCCCCTTGGGTTTCTATTGTATTGTAGTGTTCTATTGTAATTTAGGTTGATAAGTAGGCTCCTCTGATTTTGTAAAGTTATTACTGATGAAGCGAAAGCGAAACGTCTTACGAAAGTGTTTTCTTTGATTCTATATACTATCGTTTAAACATTTTAAATTATGAGCTTTTGAATACATATATATATATATTTATATATATATATATATAGATAGACTAAAATAAACAGACTATTGTGACACAACTCTGAGTTTCATGTGTAAACAATCATCAGGTGTATAAAAGAACACAAGCTAACGGCAAGCAAGATATAACGGTGAAAACGAATAATCGAACACAATCAAACGAAGTTAATTGTGCAGAGTGATAAATCATAACAACTACATTCTAAGATCGAAAATTGCTAATCAAAAGTTTGTTTTGGTGTCTACATTGGCTTATAAATTCTGTTCTATTATTAAGTATTTTATTGTCCCCTAAAGACTGAATTATATAAAATTTTTCTGTCAGGCATAATTTACAAAAGTTGCTTCTAGCTGTGCTTTTTATTCTCTTGACAATTCTCCATTTAATGGTTGGTATCTTTCCTTGTTCCTTCAATTTCCAAATATATTTTGAAAGTTCGGTACTCTTTTTATATCTTTCGTGTTTAAAATCTTTGTTATGGTTAGCATATCGTAGTTTGAATGTACCTTCGGTGAGGCCAATATATTTTTTCTTTTCATCATCTTTATCGTTGCTAACTGTTGCTTCATATATGAGGTTGGGTGTTAAACATTCATTTCCTAATGGGCAGTCGCCTTTGTTTTTGCAGTTACATCCATATTCTTCCTTGCTTTTTGGGTTTAAAACAGATTTGTTGTGTGAGGATATTATGGAACCTATATTTTTCATGCAGCTGTAACTAACCTTGATTGTGTTTTTATTAAAAATTTTAGCCAGTTTTTCATCATCAGCGAAATGTTTCTTTACAAGCTTTAAGAAGATTTTGCCCACGTTGGTTTTGACATTCCTCGAGTAGGGTGGATTAAACCAAATAATTTTCCGTTTGCGCTTCTTTTTATCTTCATTTTTCCTTTTCTCGGTATCTTTGGGGATGTATTTCAAATTGTCGTTAAAACCACTTTTTCTAAGAGCTTCTTCATATACGGTCATTTCTCTTCTATAAATTTCTTCAGTTGATGATAATTCTGATATCCGTATGTTGATGCCTTTAGGTAGTTCTTTTAATACTGTCGGCGGGTGATTAGAATGTTTGTTGATGTAGACAGGATTGTTATTTGGTTTTCGATATGGTTGAATAGTATTATTTTGAAGGTCCAGGCGTATATCTAAAAAGTCCTGATTTTATACACCTAATGATTGTTTACACATGAAACTCAGAGTTGTGTCACAATAGTCTGTTTATTTTAGTCTATCTAATCGCTCCGGTAAGTTGAGCACTCTAGACAGCAATATGATAATTAATAAATATATATATATATATATATATATAACAACACAAAATTGATGCCACAAAAGCAATATATATATTTATATTTTATATCATCTATGATATATCACGCTCTATGTGCTAATGTATTGAGCACTGTGCAACGGAAGTATCAAAAGACAAATTTCTAAATTCGCTCCAAGCTAAGGCTTGTTGAGCACTCTCTTATAATCCGCAATGGAGAAATTCACCTTCGAATCCCTTTTTGTACCGCCCCTAATTCAACTTTTGTATAACCTCACACATTATGTAACACATTCTGTACCGTATTATCTATTTATTCGAGGAATATTCCAGTATATCAACATCTCCTGAAGAGTGAGTTACTCATGAAACAGGCTTGTAGAGATAAACCATGTAGTTTTACTTTCTTCAATCTATGATATATCACGCTCTACGTGCTAACGTATTGAGCACTGTGCTACGGAAGTATCAAAAGACAAATTTCTAAATTTGCTCCAAGCTAAGGCTTGTTGAGCACTCTCCGATAATCCGCAATGGAGAAATTCACCTTCGACTACTCAACAAAGAATATTCCTCTACCATCACGCAACGACTACCTACAGCGCATAATTGAAAAAACCGAGCAGTTTCTCCATTTCTGAACAAACTTAAAGACGACACCAAACGCATCAATGACGAAACCAAACTGATTAACTCCCCTGACAAAACAACAAACTTCTACAAACTCGAGCCAGCAACATATAACGACCTCCTGCACCAAAACATCACAAAGTTATACAAACAAGCACAACCCAGCACCACAAAGGAAATCCATGCACAAAACAAAATCATCGCAGCAAAACTGGGTATCAACGACAGAGTAGACTCTACAGCCAACAAAGATGCATTCATCACACTTAAAGACCACAAACCAAACTTCACAAACAAACCAGCCTGCCGGCTAATCAACCTTACCAAGTCTGAGATAGGCAAAATCAGCAAGACGATACTCAATCGAATCAACCACAAAATCACCAATTCGCACAAATTCAATCATTGGAAGAACACAACATCGGTAATGGAATGGTTTAAAGCCACCGAAAGCAAACACAACAACACCTTCATCAGCTTCGATGTTGTAGACTTCTACCCTTCAATCAGCCAAGAACTCCTAAACAGAGCACTCGACTTCGCCTCAGACTATGACAATATTACAACTGACGAACGTAACATCATCATTCATGCCAAAAACTCCATCCTTGTTTACAAAAATCAACCATGGAAAAAGAAAAATAACACCACGTTCAATGTTACAATGGGCAGCTACGACGGTGCTGAAACATGCGAGTTGGTTGGAAGCTTTCTGCTGTCACAACTACAACACCTCGACATCAATGTAGGACTATACCGAGACGACGGACTAGCCATTTCAAACTCACCACCAAGAGTCACCGAAAATATCAAAAAGAAAATATGTCAAATTTTTAGCCACAACGGACTACCCATCACGATAGAAGCCAACAAACAGATCATCAACTTCCTAGATGTCACCCTCAATCTGAAAAAAGGTACCTTCCAGCCATACACAAAGCCTGACACCATCCTTCAGTATGTCCACCGCGAGAGCAACCACCCAATAACCACAGCAAAACATATACCAATCGGCATCAACAAACGTCTGTCATCACTTTCCTCTGACAAAGCATCATTCGACCAAGCCACGCCACCATACCAAAAAGCACTCAACGAAAGCAGATACAAATACACCCTACACTACGAACCAACTTCTAATACCACAAGAAAAAACAGAAAACGGAGCAACATACTTTGGTATAACCCCCCATTCAGCAAAAACGTCAGCACCAACATCGCACACAGATTCCTCAACCTCATTGACAAACATTTCCACAAAAACCACATACTCAGAAAAATCTTCAACCGCAACACAATAAAGATCAGCTACAGCTGCATGAACAACACCAAGCAAGCCATTGACAGTCACAACAAACGCATCCTAAAGTCCCACAACACCAACACCACCCTGGAAAACACCAATGTCAACAAAACATGCAACTGCCGACAAGCGAACACATGTCCACTCAACTGGAACTGCCTACAATCATCAGTCATTTACCAAGCCACCGTCACACGCAGAGACATTGACACTACAGAAACATACATCGGACTTTGCAGAAAACGAATTCAAGACAAGATATAGAAATCACACCGCATCTTTCCGTCACACAAAACACAGGAATTCCACAGAACTCAGTAAATACATCTCGACCCTAAAAGACAATAACATCGACCACTCCATTTCCTGGCGCATCCTCTCAAAAAAGCCATCCTACAGCAGCTCAAACAAAAGATGCAGCCTTTGCTTTAAAGAAAAGACCCTCATTATCTGCCACCCTGAATTATCAACACTCAACAAACGAAACGAACTCGTATCTTCTTGCCGCCATAGAAACAAAACACTATTATGTAACACCTGAATCCCTTTATGTACCGCCCCTAATTCACCTTTTGTATAACCTCACACATTATGTAACACCTTCTGTACCGTATTATCTATTTATTCAAGAAATATTCCAGTATATCAACATCTCCTGAAGAGTGAGTTACTCACGAAACAGGCTTGTAGAGATAAACCATGTAGTTTTACTTTCTTCAATCTATGATATATATATTCTATGAGATACATAGATGTATTCAAAAGCTCATAATGTAAAATGTTTAAACGATAGTATATAGAATCAAAGAAACCACTTTCGTAAGACGTTTCGCTTTCGCTTCATCAGTAATAACTTTACAAAATCAGAGGAGCCTACTTATCAACCTAAATTACAATAGAACACTACAATACAATAGAAATAATAATCTGGAATCTGGAAATATTGATATATATAATATATATATCATAGATTGAAGAAAGTAAAACTACATGGTTTATCTCTACAAGCCTGTTTCGTGAGTAACTCACTCTTCAGGAGATGTTGATATACTGGAATATTTCTTGAATAAATAGATAATACGGTACAGAAGGTGTTACATAATGTGTGAGGTTATACAAAAGGTGAATTAGGGGCGGTACATAAAGGGATTCAGGTGTTACATAATAGTGTTTTGTTTCTATGGCGGCAAGAAGATACGAGTTCGTTTCGTTTGTTGAGTGTTGATAATTCAGGGTGGCAGATAATGAGGGTCTTTTCTTTAAAGCAAAGGCTGCATCTTTTGTTTGAGCTGCTGTAGGATGGCTTTTTTGAGAGGATGCGCCAGGAAATGGAGTGGTCGATGTTATTGTCATATATATATGTATTCAAAAGCTCTAGACTGTAATGTTTTTTAAAAAATTTAAATAGATGATCAGTAAAAAAAACAACTTGATTAACGTTTCGCAATATGCTTCTTCAGAATAACCTTTACTTACATTTGGAGCGTAAAATAAGGAATACAAAACAATAGGACAAAAGAACACATTTTAAAAGCAAGGACAATAATGGCTAATTATACGACACAAGTAAACTTTCTAGGCCCAGCTGAAGGTGAGAAAAGCGGAATAAATACAATAGAAAAAAAAACAAAAGAGAGAGGTGCGAAGGCAGATGGTTAACTACCCAGGAATGCACAAAAACGAGAAATGTCTTTTGTTCTTTTATCTATTGTATGGCCAGCATGTTCAGTGGCGACACGGAGTGCTTGATTGTCGATGAATGGCCACCAGATGCGCTGAGTGCAGACGACGCGAAAAGGATCCTGCAAGGAGGATATATTGCTCTACCACAGAAGCACAAAGAAGCTAAGCATGTCGTTTACTGCTTTGGGGTTTACATTACATGCAACTCAATACCTTCGTTTACAGAAATCGATGACGCTGCTATTCAGACACGGTTGGCTGTATTCAAAACAAGATCTTTGAAGGAAAGAAATCCTCACGCAACAAACTACCTGAGGAAAAACTGCATGCAATGCTTCCATTGGTGCGCCAATGAATTACGCGACACCCCATTGTGGGAAGTCGAGGAAATTGAAAGAGCGGAGCAGCAACACCATGATGAGGGTGCCATTTTTAACGATTTCAATGAAGGGCAATCATCCAGGATGATTAACATTGAAGAAATAGAAAAAGTTCAATTCTCGCAGAGCATTATAATTGCAAACGATGAAGCAACAGCTGAGCACCCTCAAGGAGCAGTGCCAACTGAAAATTATTGACCAGATCATCTTGGACGACGAAGACGAGAATCCGAACTGGGTGAGGGAGGAAAGTCGCTGTTTCGTCACTTTTGGGCCCATCAATGTATTTTCATACCACAAAGCTGTGTTTCTTTTGATCACTTCTAAACCAAACTGGGATTTATTGGATGCAACGGATGAAGGCTTGGAAAGATTCCAAAGAAGACGACTACTTTCCTGGAAAAAGCCCGATTCCATGTATGATGCCTGGCTTCTCATCGAAGGAACGCCAAGACCAGAATTTGATATCAAATTGTTTTCGGAAACATTTCCTCGATGGAAAGAACTCTTGAGGGAAACGTACTGTGGTATCAGTCAGCTTCCCACGCCGATCAACGAATCGATTGATTCAAATAATGACAAGACTGCCAGTGACGACGAGAGCTTCTTTAAAACGCAAAAAACGCCAAAAAAGCGTCCACGAACTATGATTGTTCAAAGGTGAAGAAAACATCTGAAGTTATCAAGCGACGAAGAAGAATAAACCTTTGTTTTCAAATGCCTTTTGAGTTATATTAATTTTTATATCTTGTAGTTCATCATAAACTTGTAGTTTTATATATTTAAAAAAAATGTTGTTGAGTTGAAAAGTTTTCTTCGATGACATCAAATCTTAATAAAGGGATGAATTACTACAATCATATAGAATATACGTAGTACAAATATAAAAATCAATATGAACTAAAGACTTTCATTAAAATATTATCAAAAAATACTTTTGGCTGCACATAAAGATTTTACTTTTTCGCCAAACCAAGGAGCGACAAGTAACTAAGATGAGTTCAAATGAGTTGGGATGAGCTAGAGTGAGCCAAAGTGATGTAATGTGACGAAACAGAGACCAGCCTCTTTCTTTGCTCTACTTTGGCTCACTCCTACTCCCTGCAACTCATTGTAAATTATCGGTGCTCCTAGTTGCTCAGCCTTTGCGAGAAAACTTAAGTGTCTTTTGACGAAATTAAACGAGGTCAATCTCATTTTGGTGTAAAACAGATACTTTTTGATAATTAAATATAACAATTTAGTTAAGTTAGATATAAGAAAAATATAACATATATAACAATAATTTAATTAAATATAACAACAATAATTCAATTAAGAAGAAAATTATTTCCAACCAATTTTTTTCTTTATTTCCAACCAATCTTTAACACAAGAATACAGAAAGGTTATTACAATACTGACAAGGTCATTATTTAAGTGACTTTTTAGCAAGCAGTTCTGCTCTTTTTTTTAGAGAATCAGAGGTCTGTTTGCTATTGAATTTAAATCTAGGATCCTTAAGCATAGCCGTCCACTTTCCAAATCCATAAACTTTCAAACTTTTTTTTAGAAAAAAAGTCCTCCTCTGGAGTAAATGGCACCCTTCTACTGACGACTGGCTTTGCTTTCAACTTGTCAGCATTGCAATCTGGGGGCGAGTAAGCTCTACACGATTCGTTACCCGCTTTGTCGAGATTAACGCAAATTGTTTCTTTCCCATTTCTTCCTGGCGTTATTGGCTGGTGCTGTTCGGTTTCTTCCAAGCAGCAGTCTTGATCAGACGAATTTTTGTTGTCTAGAATGATTCTTTTTAAACTTCTATCAACTTCTTTGTTCTGCAACTTTTTCATCGCCGATTTGGCATTTACTGCAATTTCGCGTGAATTGCGCTTTTGATACTTTTGATAGTTGAGAACTGTGTTTTTGGTCTCCGCTCACGACTTCTTGCTCTTCGGCAGAAAGTTTACGCGAGCTCTCCGTCTCAACAATCTGACGAAATCTGGTCGGATGAACGTATTTCCTGATTGCCTGAAAAACGAGTTCTGACATCAGGTTACTTAACTGTTTAAACTGTGTTCCATTTCTTGTGACCAGTACATATTCGCACTGAGGGTTCAACAGAGGCCTAACATGACAAATATAGTCGTCAAGGAGTCGTGTGCTTGTCTCATCAAGTATCAATGAATCAAAGGTGTACTGTTGTGCAGTTTTAAACTCAGTCTGGTCCACAAACCCATTATTCTCCCTCAACTTTTCAAACATTGATACTGTTAGAAATTGATACGTCATTGTGCGTGATCCTTTCACTCTTGTAAACATATACACAGCTACTAATCGAGTGGCAAATGTAAGGTCCGCAGGTGTAATGGCAGTCAAAGGATAGCCTTTACAATTCGTCAACACATCTTTGTAGCGTGGAAGATGGTACGGTATAACTCTCTCCATTTCTTCCATTGTCGCCCACTGATTACAGCCAGAAAGGACTTCGATCGACAGGTTTTTTGACCATTCCCTGATTTTCCTTTTAGCCAGTGCTTTTTTTCCTCGGTTTATGTAAACTTCAGAAACCGCCAAATTGCCAAGCACTGTTGTCGATAATCCACTGGATTTACGAAAGTCGATCAAATCTGTGATTGCTTGTAAATACCCAAATTGAGCTGAGCTGCCTAGGCCCCATTCTTTTCCGATATGCTCGATAAAACTGCATATAAGTCCTGCGGATCCTATGCTGTAGTCCACAAGCTGTTCTGTGAGATTGTCTTCATCATCTTCGCTGCAAAATTTCAAGAATTTCATTACACGAGTAGCATTTTGTGTTGCCTGTGCTGCTGACAGTCCCCCGCCACAAACAGCACAAAGCCAATCAACATACTGCTTTCCAACCCCTTCAGAGATTGAGAAATGTGGCCTTTTAGTTGTATCTACACATCTTCTGGCACTTTCGATATGTTTGTGACTTCTCTGGGTACTCTGTTCAGCCGACCTTTCAATAACTTTATCACTCGGCTTCTCATCGAAAAAATAATACCATCTGTGCTTGGTGTCTATGTGTTTTCGGTAACCTCTTTTGCTGAAAAATGTACGATTCTCGCAAAATTCTACCGGACAGCGAAAGGTTTTATCCTTCGTTTCACGGAGTATGACAACACGTTTCTTACTGTGTGCCCCTTCGACCTTTGACCAATCCATTCGCACATTTTGGTATTTCTCTTTTCGAGACAAAATCGAGCATTTCAACCCTTTTTATTGACAACTTAGAAACAATTGCACACAGATTCTTTTCACGGAAAAAGTTAAATTTTCTCAATGGTATTGTTAGATATGCATGAGTTTAAAGCGTATGATAAAGCGCAATTTTATACTTGAACAAGATCCATTGTAAAAACGCATACAGCACTTGTATTCAAATGTCCCCAGTAGAAACACAGGGAATCTAGAATGGCGAATTATGTCACTTTTCGAGGAATGCCACACTCATTGGGAACTATGTGATCACAAGAGGACATAGAAACCCCCAACAAATCACAGTGATCAAGGAACGTGGCATCCCTCGAATATGTTCATTGATAAAGAAAACAGTGCACATTGTAAATATTAGTCACCAGAGACATCTGAGTTCGCTTGGTGCAAGGTCCATAACATTGTTCTTCTTCCCCTGAAAATTTCTGTCTAAAGGACGGGGGCATACTTTATACAAATACTGTAATACTCAGAAGTATACTTGCATATATAAAAAAATGTCTATACAATTTATTGAAATTTTCCTATATAAACGTAAGCGTGAGCAACCCTCTCTCTCAGTGAATCATATATTGCATTAGAGAGATATAAATATATATATATATATATATATATATAGATGATCAGTAAAAAAACAACTTGATTAACGTTTCGCAATATGCTTCTTCAGAATAACCTTCACTTACATTTGGAGCGTAAAATAAGGAATACAAAACAATAGGACAAAAGAACACATTTTAAAAGCAAGGACAATAATAGCTAATTATACGACACAAGTAAACTTTCTAGGCCCAGCTGAAGGTGAGAAAAGCGGAATAAATACAATAGATAAAAGAACAAAAGAGAAGTGTGGAGGCAGATGGTTAACTACCCAGGAATGCACAAAAACGAGAAAGGGTGAATGCTGTCTGTCCCTACCATGAAGATTAGAAAATAATATTATGTGGAAATAATAAATAGCTGTGAAAAGGAGAAAATAATCCAAGAGATTGGAAATAAAAATAAAACTATGTTCAACTAACCTAATATTAAGGCCCCGGGACGCGAAAGTTTCTAACTTATACTGCCAGAAACTTTCACGTATCCTACCATTCCCATTAAGTCTATCTATAATAGTTACTTTAATATCTTCGAGAAACCCATGATGTTCATTCCCTGCAAAATGCCGGAAAAAATCAGCCTGAGGTATACCTGAAGAGCCCCCGATAAACTTACGATTGCACACCTTGTAGTTATTAAACCTAAGCCTAAACGGCGTGCAAGTGCTACCCACATACTGTACACCACATACTTTACATTCCATAAGATACACAACATTGGATGAATCACAGTTAAACGAAAAATTTATCTTATATTCCTTATCAGTTATATGGGAAGTTAAAGTATCACTGTCACACATAACATTACACACTTGACATCGAGACTTGCCACATGGAGTACAACCCCTATTATGCGTGGTACCTGCCCCCTCATTATAAAGTTTTGCCCTAACTAGTAAATCTTTAAGGTTCTTACATCGTTTAAATGATATCAAAGGTGGCTGAGGAAACACCTTCCTATGCTCTTCCGATATCGTCAGCATAGAATTGAGTCTCCCGGCCACCTTGCCCAAATTATTCAAGGCTGGATGGTAAATGGTAACCAACGGAACCAGCCCACTCCCATTGTGATCTTGTTTCCAATTAGCCTTATCCAGTAATGTTACCCTATCCTGCTTACGTGCCTTATCTATCTGTTCTGTTATAAGTGATTCCTCATACCCCCTTACCTTTAACCATCCAGTCAAATCCTTTAACCTATCCCGTAACTGGCGATCGTACGAACAAATCCTACGTAACCTTAAAGCCTGACTATAGGGTATTGCCTTCTTGGTATGCCATGGGTGGCAAGACTTCTTATGTAAATACTGATGTGTATCAGTAGGTTTACAAAACAAGTCTGTCGTTAGGACTCCCCCTCACTTACACTAACCTTAACATCTAGAAAACTTATACTCTCCCTGGAGTGCTCCCCTGTAAACTTAGGGCTGATTTATACGTCGCGCTTATCTCGCACCGAATGAAATACTTTGCCTCTTCAAAATCTAAGTATTGATTAGATTCATCATTAGCACGGCGTATAAATCCAATTTGCAATTTAGCTCGATACAAATGCTAGGTGCGACTCAAGTTCGTCATGATCAGCCGTGCTACACGACCAAAGCGCGAGTTGGCTTTAGACGTCGCGCTTTTGATGACTTGAATCAAATAGTGTTTTTTCCAGTCCGTCAAATACATTAGTTGCGCAAGCGCAGTGGTGCTAAGTTTTTGTTGGCGCCAAAGTATAGTTGGGTTGTTCTTGCTTCTTGTATTCATCTCTGAAGGAAAATGGCAGAAGCAGACGTGTATGTAAGCAATAGCGTGGATTGCGGCAGCGAAAGTTAGGAAGCTGGCGTGGAATCCGAAATTTTTAATGAGGACGAAAGAGGGAGTTTTGGGTCAGAAAGTGAAGCGGAAGAGGCATGTAATGTGTTGTTTGAAAAGCGAAAGAAAAAGGCCATTTTAGTTACATGAATTTGATCGATATATAACTCATAGGTTCTAGTATTTTGAAATCAGGAATTTCTATCTTTTGGAATGGAATTCCAAATATCAACACCAGAATTTGTTATAGAACCTTTACCATAGCTTGTTGTAAAGGATGGTTTGAAAAATTTCCCTGATGTAGCATGCCTTGTTTTAAAGTTATGAATGTCTTTGGATTTTTTTTAATAATTTCCCAAAAGTAGTATTATAAATGTTACTATTTAAATTGTACATAATTTTAGCACATTTGAATTTATAACAATCTTCAAGATCAAGAGGGTTTAGATATTTTAAAAGAGGTTCACTGTGCTCAGTTTTACTTTTAAATGTTATTAATCTTATGGCTTTTTTATTTTTTTATTAATTGGGTCAAGAGTGGTTTTAGATGCATTTCCCCAATTTAAAAGACCGTAAAGAATATTTGGTAGTACAAATGCATTGTATATGTTTAGCAATACTCTTTGTGGAACAAATTGTCTTACTTTACTTAAAATGCTGATTCCTTTTGCAACTTTTGTGTTTACATATTGAGGTAATCAAAGAGGTGGAGAAACGTTGCCAGGCTAGGAGACAAGAATACAAGTTCAGCCTTGTCCAAACTAGAAATAAGTTCAAGAAGTGCGTGAGTGAGTGCAAGAAGGCTGCCTTAACCTGCAAATCTGCATCTGGCATAAAGCGATTTCAGGAGGACAGGGACTATGGAAAATAGTTTAATCAACTGCTGCCTCTTGTCAAGTCCAGAGAATCTTGTCAGCCAGAGCAGGCCATTGAACCATCAACTTGTTCACATGACAGTCAAGAAGGAAGTCCAACCTCAACTGAAGTGAATCATGTAAATGAAGAGGGGGGCTACAACAACAATGAGTTTGGCCAAGGTCCTTCACCAGAGACCTCCTCAGGAACTTCAACTCCCACAAGAGCAAATCTTCCTTCAAAGAAGAGGCCATTTGTTCCCATCAAAAAGGCAGCTGGAAAAAAGGAAAAGCTTGATGATCTGGTAAAAATAACATCAAAAGCAATCCTTGAGGTCACTGAGCAGCTAAAAAAGGACCCAATGGCTGACATGCTAGCATTTCTTGAGAGAGAGAATCAAAGATCAAGAGAACATGAAATGAGATTACTCACAATGATGTTCAATGGAAATCAAGCACAGCAGCAATTCCAACCACCAGTTCCACAGCCTCCTTCTTATCAACATTTCCCCCAAAACATGCAGCAGTCATACAGTATGGATCCAAGACAACAATTTCGACAAGCATTTACTCCACAAGATAATTATCCTCCAAGGAATCAAAACTTTGAACATCAATCCCAGTCAGATGATTTATTTCAGCTATAAACATTTAGAATCACATCATATTTCAGTTTCAGTTTTCAGTTTCAGTTTCCATTCATCTATCAATTAATCCTAAATCCAATCTACAAGTAATTACATAAGAAACATTATTTAATACAAACTACAATGTACAACATAAGAACATAAGTAGTGTATAAATAGTGTCAAAGTGGCTCCAGAAATCACAATTGTCAAGAATTATAATTGAAACTTTGTCAGTTTTCCAAAGCTGATGCAGCTTACTCTCCATCCCCTAATAGTAGGGGGGACTTATTAAAAAGAGGCAGTTGGAAATTTGCCCAGGATAAATAATTGTGGAGGGTGTTAATAAATGGAAATGGGTTGATTTTGTCATGCAGCGCTTAAATAGGGGTGTGATGTTAATAGTTGGGGGGTAACATTAACTTTTTTACATTTTGTTGAAAAGATATTTCGATACTAAAAGATACTATACCAATTCATATAACAAGGAGGAAAAATGTAAACAACCTATCAGCGTTCTGCTCTCAAATGGGGTAAAAGCCAATCAGTGCTTCTAATAGCCCCTTGAATCTTGCAAAATATCAAAAATAGCTGCCAAAAGCCTTTGGGATGTTGTCTAATAAATGGGGGTGGATGGAAAAAAGCATTTTTTTCCTTTTTAGGGGGGTTTTAATAAATGGAAATAGATGGTAATTTTGTAAAATTTTGGAGTTAGGGGGGATACTATTTAGGGAGGGAGAGTATTGAAAGTATGGGAGCTTTGCATCCCCTAAACTTGCTGCTTTTCTAAAAATAACTTGTCTTTCAAATAATCACGAACCTGTGCTGCAGAACGATTTGTATCTCTTAGAGGTCTGCATTGCCTTATCATAAGAAGGTCTTGGACTTCTTCTTGTGTACGTCTTTGATTTGATGCTGAATCTTTGGAGAGGTCCCATTGCCTTTGAGCCAAATCTCCTTGTTCGATGCAAATGTTATGTAGTACTACACAAGCTAGTGTAACTGCACGTACTGTTTCCTTATCATTCTCAGACTTCCTGAGCAAGACTCTCCATCGACCTTTCAGTTGTCCATATGCACACTCTGTTACCATGCGTGCACGACTCAACCTATAATTGAAATAGCTCTGCTCTGGCATTTGTGTAATGCTTCAGCAGCCAAGGCTTGAAGGGGAAGGCAGAATCTCCCAGGATTAAAGGTGGAATACTGACGCCATTCTCATGATGGGCAATAGGTGGAAAGGCTGTACCTTCAGCTAGTTTGGTATAAAGGTTTGTTGCTTGAAAGATTATGGCATCATGTGAATTGCCAGGCCAACCAGCACTTGCCCATATAAATCGATATTTGGCATCTACCATTCCCATTAGAACGATTGAGTAGAAATTCTTAAAATTATGAAATTCTTTACATGACTCTTGGCCACCAGGTGGGCACTTAATTGGTATGTGACACCCATCAATTGCAGAATATGCAAAAGGAAACTGCCATTCTTGTTCCATTTCTTTCATTTTCTCATTCAGCGTGTCCTTGCTATGTGGAAATTTGGCCTCAACAAATTCTTCCCATAAATTTTCAATGATTGCCTTAGCTACCTCTCTCACTATGTTGCACACAGTTGTTTCAACGACACCAGCTAGCTCTGAAATGGTATTGTAGTAGTCTCCTCTACTGAGTCGATACAAGCAAATTGCTAGTCTCATCTGGGATGGAATTGGTTCTTCTGTGACGCTCTCCTTCGTTAAATCATCCTTGATTCTATCATGAATTAAGGAAAATGTTTGCCTAGTCATTCTAAATGTCTTTTTAAACCTTTTCTCGGAATATACTGTCCAAACGAGGTTCCACCAACCAGTGTTTCGCTGCAACCTACGGCATGATCTTATCCTAGGCCTAATAGGCACTGCAACTGCTTGTTGTAAACCAGTAAGAATCAACTGTAGCAAAAAAAGAATCCGCAAAAGCCTACACCGTCTTCTGCTCATCAAATTAATCATCATTGCTTGCATATTCTGTCGTCTTCTCCTGGCTCCAATAAGCGACTTCAGAAGAAGCACTTTCTTTAGATGCGTGAAGGGCGCCATACGTGATTTGTCTTTGCTTCGAGTGTTTTCAGTTTATTGGTTCCCTGTGGCTGGCAACTCGCAGAAGTGTATTTTGCTATTGGCACGACGCAAGTTCATCGTCTAAATCAAAATCAAACTCCTTTGTCGCGCCAAACTCGCGCTTTCGTCGGTTCTAATTATATTAGATTTGGTGCGAGATAAGCGCGACGTATAAATCAGCCCTTAATGGTATCATGGCTACTGTTAAGAAAGTTGATGAAGGTCTCGAGCTTCTCCTCGTCATGTGTCCAGATAAAGAAAACATCATCGATGAATCTCATCCAGACAATGGGTGTGTCCACTGATTCCTTCAACAATCTTTCTTCCAACCCAGTCATAAAGAGGTTTGCATAAGCTGGAGCAAACTTAGTTCCTATAGCGGTGCCTAACTTCTGTCTATAAAACCTATCATTAAATTGAAAGTAGTTGCTTTCGAGAACCAGAGATGCCAATCCCACTAGGGTATCAGTAGCCACGTTTGGGTTTTCCCTTCTATCCAGCGCTTCCCTGATGGCTTCCAGACCCTCCCCATGTGGAACGCTAGGATAGAGTCCCACAACATCAACTGTGCACAGTATAGCCCCCTCTGGTATCCTACCTATTTCACCTAACTTAGACAAGAAATGATTAGTATCCTTAATATAAGACCTACTGAGGCTAACCAGTGGATTGAGGTGGTGATCTAGATATTCCGATATATTTTCTGTAACGGTGCCACAATTGGAAATGACTGGTCGACCCTTAACCCCACTTAATCCCTTATGAATCTTAGGTAACGAATAGAACCTACCTAGTTTCCCCTCATTAACTTTAAGAAAATGAGTCACTTCCTTTCACCCGGGATCCTCCACCCTTAACTCATTAAGAAGAAAGACGAATTTGAGGATTCTTGGAAGGGCATTTTAAGAGTAGCAGAGAGACAACTTCTTTCTTTGATGCTGCTCAAGTATAGAGACGACATAGTTATTGCGGAAAAGATTGCTTATGATCAAATGGCGTGGGTCTTCGTGAGCACTTGACCAGAGAGGAGATGGAACATGTCAAGCAACAAGTTGTAATCAAGTTGTTTTTTTTACTGATCATCTATTTAAATTTTTTAAAAAACATTACAGTCTAGAGCTTTTGAATACATATATATATATACATATATATTCCAGATTCCAGATATATTCCAGATTCCAGATATATATATATATATATATTATATATAAATATATTCCAGATTGCGTTGTCTATTCTGACATGACAGTGCTCGATGTGCAAAAGCACAGAGCAATAGATATAATAAAATAGAATATAGACTAGAAATGAGACATGTTCTCTGTTACTCCGAGTTTCGTGCTTGCGCACTCATCAGACAGACTATACTGGAGAATATTCCTGTTACCGCGGTATAAAAGGTACAATATACAAAAGGTGTGATAAAGTTAGACAAAAGAAATTTTTTTAGATACAGGTTAATTAGTTAGGTGGAGTTCTATTGTTTATGAGATAAAACTTGTTTTCGTGTCGGCATTTGGAGATTAATTCGGATTGTTTGTTTAGAAGGGTGTTGTTATTTGCTTTGATGATGTATAGTTTTTCTGTTAAGCATAGGTCACACCTTTTTGTAATGTTGTTGTATGGTTTGGCTGAGTGATGATGGTCCATTGTATGTGATAATCCTTGTTTTTGTCTTTAAGTCAAATGCAGAGTCGAATTACTCAACAATGACAAGGATATCCTAAAATCTTCAGTCAGATGGATAACAGATAATATCATAAATGCATCCCAGCATCTCTTTAAGGAACAGTTCCCTGCTTTGTCTGGATTTCAGGACACCATAGCAATGGAAAACAAACTAGTTGCATTATCCAATAGAGAGTTCGTACAGGTTCTTTTAAAGGGGGACTCTCATTGGATAACAATATCAAATATTGCTACATTGGATACTGGGGCAGTCAAGATTTATGAATGATTACATGGTCCCAGGCTCTATCAAGAAGATTATAGCAAAACTCCTGATGTCCAAGAACCCTATATTCTTCTTAGACACGAGGATGTGCAACCCCAAGGTGATTTCACAAGCTGTGGCCTTTTTGCTCTTGCATTTGCAACATCCCTCTGTATGACCAAACCAACGACTTGCAATCTACACAAGAAGTTTAATGCGGCAGCACCTTCTCGAATGCCTCGAGAAGTCGAATATGAAGCCATTTCCTGTGGAAAGACAAAGGTCATATGTGTTGGGAAGCCTGGAATCATTCCCTATTTCCTGCAGATGTCGCATGCCAGATGATTTTGGCAATATTGAAGATCTTTGTTGCCATCTTTGCAGTGAGAATTATCATCCAAGCTGTGATGAAGATTCAGCAATGCACTGGAAGCAATCAGATGATGTACAATACTGGCTTTGTTCTGAATGCTGGCCCTTTCAAGAAAGACAAAGGTACATCTGTACATCAGCTAAAGATAAACAAATTGTATGACCAACAGTCCCTTTATTTTTCATTAATTAATGACAAAAGAGACACTAGATCACTGAAAATAATGGAGAATTGATTATTCAATAAAGAACAAAATATTTACTGTGAAATTATTCTACAAGATAAATCAAGGAGCTTTCTCAGTAGCAACTTCTACCAACTTAGGATCTTTCTCATTTTTGCCATGATCTGCTTTATGCTAACATTATTATTATTTCAAAAATTGAGTTATGAGTTTCAAAACTTAGTTATGCTATGTTGGAAGTTTAATCAGTAGCAATTCACAAAATCTTACTGCAAAAATACTAAAATAGAAGGTGTTTCAAAAGTTGGATTATGAATTCTAACAATTTTTTATGTTATGTTGGAGGTTTAACCAGTAGTGATTCATAGTGGTTTAACCAGTAGTGGTTTCCCTCCCGATTGTTCACACATATTTGCTACCCATTCTTTAAGAGATTATTTTTTAAGAATGAAAAACTGGTGCGCAATTTTTAACCACAAAAAGGAGAAAAAAATGTTAATTTGATTCAATAAATTTGTTGATATTTGCTGTAAATAATTTTTTAAATCAAGATTTCCATTTAATACAAAAAATACAGATGTCAATAAGCTAAAAATACAGCTAATAAAAATAGTTTCAACATCCGTAGAAGTCATGTCTTCTTATTGTACTGAATCGTGAGTGTGCAGCTGAATTTTCTTCGAATTTGTATCCTTTGCCACTGACGATTTGCGATGGCTGACTTTCTTCAGTGTTCCCTCTGTTTTTTGCTGTAGATTCCTGGCCTTTTTGCTCTTTTTGTATTTCTCTGACTTCTTTTCCATTATTTGTTTCTTTCGAGTCACTCTGGGAATCATTACTATCCGTTGAATCGTCTGAGATAGCTTCATCTTCCAGGCTGAAATGTCGCATTCTGTGCCTCCTTGGAACAGCGTTCTTACTTGGTCTTCGACTTTTTCTGATACCTCCTTTCTTTGGTTCATTCTCTTCAGTCATCCGTCACAACTCTTGTCTTCAGGTCAATCTTCCTTCGCTTATTGGTTTCCTTTTTTGACGAGTCCTTAATCTTGTGCAAAATAAGTTTTTCAAAACTTGCTTAAGTTGAGGGTGAAGAGTCTGTAGCGAGAACCACAGCGACATTGTCTAAAATCCAGGATCTTATCCACTGCTTTCCTTCTGGTGCATTTGATGGCATAGGACCAAGTTCCTTACAGGCAGGGCAATCTGGTGAAGCTTGTTCTTTAAAGGATGCTGTTTTTTTGGAGAAAACTTCTTTGGCGTTGATGTCTTCTAGGGGGTTGACATTTTCTTTGGTGATGCTGCTTTTTTGGACTGGTCCTTGCTTCGTGCAACAGGTTGTCAAAAGCATTTACCAGATTCAACCCAGGCCTTGTACTTTTTAAGCATGTTGGCATCAAGCCTTGAAATTGGATATTTGGAGCTATCAACAGGAAAAATCCCAGTGGCTTCAAACCCTGCTTTTATATTTTGAGAAGATAACCAAGATGCCAAATTTCCGACAACAGGTTGACAAAATGCGCTTTTCTTACTGGTTCTTGTGCACCCCATTGGCTGACCCAATCATTCAGTTTCTGTCAACAAAGCCTTTTTAGTGGTCCGAAACAGGCAACATCTAGTGGTTGAAGGAGATCTGTAGTATGGGGAGGCAATTTGACAATAGAAGTTTCTTCGGATCTTGCCCTCTCTATAACTGGCAGAGTCACATGAGTGAGATGACCATCATAAACAAGCAGCAGTGGACGCTCTGTGACCTTTATGGCAAACCAGTCAAACCAAGATGCAAAGAGCTCACTTGTCATCCATCCGTTCTCTGAAACTCCATACCAGGTGTCCTTCAGTGCTCGTTCTCCTCGCCATGTTGACTGTAGATTTTTCCCGGAAAAAACCACCAGTGGGTCGAGAGCACGGCCAGCAGCATTGCAAACTGCAAGTGTTGTTGTGTTTTCCTTTCCGGACCACATATAATTCTGAATGTGCGTTGGCCTTTTTTCCCAATCACTCTGCATCGCTAGAGGTCATTCTGGAAACCAGATTGGTGGCAATTCAATATCTGATGAGGCTTAAATCCTTTTTCCTTGACCAGTTCATGAATTTTTTCATAAAAGTCATATATTACAAAAGGTTCCCTGTCGCTGATTTTCTGGCCACACTGATCATTTCTGCCTTCTTCAGAGAAAGGTTGTTCCTTTTCATAAAAGCAGCCAGCCAAAATCTTCTGGTTTGCCATCTTTAAACAGAGGTACCACAATGTTATTATTGGCTACATGTTCAGTGGCCAGCTCCAATATTTCGCTTGTGCTGGGGCTAAAACCAAGGTTACACATAACATTGATGCACTCAGCCAATTTTTTTCTGTCTCTTTGTCCAGCATCGGATTTCGCCCTTGGAGTGTTTCGAGCCTCCAATCTTCTTGTTGCCAATTCGATGGCGGATGTTTTATGAGATGAAATATCAGGTGTTAATTTCTTTCAAAAATAATTCTCAATCAAAGATTTATTCCATTTTGTTCAATTTGATTTAGCTACTACGATCTTATCGAAATTAATTCGGCCATGTAAAAATTACTCTGGTTTTGAAGATTGATAAACTTTCAAAAATAAATTGTTCACAAAATATCTGCCTGTTCAATCAGTTGAATAAGTGACTTACCGATCCTGATAAACCATATGTCTTTGCAGCTTTCCTAATGCGCAAAGTTCTGTTTCAAGGGGCGATAGGAACTTCTAGCAAAGCGCTCTCCATATCCCTTTCTTGCTAAGATTTTGCTTCGTTTACATACGTCCTTGGCATTTCGCTTTCAACCTATGCAATGCGACTTAATTTGTAGTCTTCTAAAATATACTGATTTTGTCTTCAGTGGAAAAGCTTTTATAGCCATCAAGAGACACGCAACATATGAAATGGCCCATAAATAGCATCTATTGTAATTCACTTATTGCTCTTTCAGCAAGGTAAAATTTAAATATTACATCATAGTCATCTGACGACAGTTAGATCAGCTGACGGAATCAAAACTTTGACATCCCCCCGAGATAAGGTATTCCCCTCTGCCCCTCTGTACAAGTTAACTTCTTGGTATATTACATGCAAAGGGTCTTTTGATACGTTTTTGAAAAGGATTATTAGAAAGGCAAATGCTCTAATGAAAAGGATCCAAAGTCTATTCAGAAAAGTATAACTTGACCTTTTATGTAAACTTCTGGGTTTCTAGAAAATAATTTTCCCAAATCAATATGGTTTGAACATCACTGTTCATAAAATGTGGTACCAAAGGTACCGGTGGTACCGAAACCCATTCTCATAGGCTTCCTTATAAATTTCAGATAAATTGTGAAACTGTGAATTTTAGCTGTGCAATTGTGAATTTTAAGACTATAATTTTTTTCGGTGGCTAGAGACAATTTGTTAGACATGGATTGTATGTATGCGAGATATCATTATATTAGGCAGGACATCTCTCTCCTGATATCCAGTTTTTTAGACCTGGTGATACTATATAATTTTTAAGGTAGCCCTGAAATGAAAAAAGACATTCTAGATTAGAAGTCTGTAATTATAATTTAGGGAGGTTGTTTTTAATGAATTTTGACTTCAAAAGATGTTTGCCGATCAAGAAGGGAACTTTTCAAAGGATGCTAATTTTCTTAACAATGAAAGAGGAAACATGTCTTTAGATAATATAAAAAGCTTCAAAAAGCTAAAACTGAGTTACAACTGAACGAAAATTTTGAAAGAATAGTTGCTGACTAGCTCCCCCACGAAGCCCGCTAAGCGGGCTTGCCAGTGGCCTTACAGTAGAGTATGCAGATTAGCCTTGGAAAAGACAAGAAGTGGAAGAATGAATAATTAATAGTTTCAGTCATGTGCTCGCTTTTTGCTTTGCAAATGGGGATATACTTCACAGTCGTATTTCTTGGAGAAGTGATCTGCATACTGCAAGATGAAAAGCTTCAATATGTTCTAAACGTGTTTGTTTTTTAAAATATATTTGTTAAATGGATATAAGAAAGCTATCTTTATCGGGATAAAAATTCTGAAAAATTGAGAAATATAGCCTAATTTTTTATAAACTTTAATGCATTTCCTTTGTTGACGCAGCAGCCCTAGTTAGGATTTAGGTACATGCTACCAAGTTGGTCTTCGGACATGACCATATACTGCATTTCGTTTTCATCCAAAAGCTTTCCATTTGAGATTTGCACCTGAGAAATCAATGATGAAACTGCTATATTGCATGCTTTCGATACTATGCAGTTTTTGTATGCTTTATGTAAGTAACACATTGCTTTGAAAACATTTAATTTTCTATAACATCCATGGGTAGATTTTAGATGCAAGGATTGGGGGGGGGGTGTTGTATAATGATCGGCTTTTGGTGCCTTGCCCTTTAGGTGCCTCAATAATGATAAAAACGCCCATTCTAAATTTCACTTTTAAACTAAATTGTCTTACATCTTCGCTTTTCAAATATAAATTTCGAACATAGGGGTTTTAACGAAAAAAACGCGCTTCGCAATAAAATATTTTTCTTCGCTCTGCAAAGCTCAGTCAAGTCATATTTAGTATGAAAACAAAGCTGATAATTCAATTTATAATATATGTGCAAATTTTCCACAGTAGAACAGTTAATTTTTTTGATACAAGTATTTTTCGAAAACTTCAAGGCAAAATTTTGAAAAATTGGATGTTTTTATAGCAATAAAAAAATTTGAGAAGTGAGGTACCCAGCCTAACAGCCTCGATCTGAAGTCCAATTATCCGGGAACTTTTATGCCAAGTTTCAATTCAAAATGGCGTCCGACAGCGAAGGTTGAGAGGTTGACTTTGTTGTGAATGATGACGATTTTGAGGAGAATTTTGAAGAGAATGCGAAAAAGAATCTTGGGGAGCTGAAAGAGCTCTGCAAAAATCGAGTAATTGCTGCGACTGGCAGAAAGCAAGAACTAATTGATCACTTACAAGAGTATGATGAGACTTGACCAATATGTCAGGGCCTTTCAACATTCAGAAAAAAGTCAGGGCCTGTTGTCACATTGAGTGAAGATGCAGTCGTATCAAACTTTTTCGAATTGCTCTAAACATTTCGAACAACAACAGTTGGCTAAAGAACTGCAACCAGGCCAGCCATGAATGTTATACTTTGACAATTTTTTTTTCTTCTGTGGATCTAATTGATGGGCTATATAAAGAAGGAATGTTTGCAACTGCAACCATTCGTCCAAACCAGGCTGGTTTGCCAAAAGAAATAAAGGAGGCTAAGCTCCAGCCAGGGGAAATGATCTGGCATATGAAAGATCCTCAAATTGTGGTGACAAAGTGGAAGGACACAAAGGATGTTATACTCATTAGTTCAATGAGCAGGCCAATACCCAAGGAAACAGACTTGGTGAAAAAGTCTCGAAAAGGGACAGCTTAGAAGATCATAAGACAGTGCCCACCTTGTATAAAACCATATCGTCAAAATATGGGAGGTGTAGACACCAATGATCAGATGATGTCATATCAAAATTTTTCAAGGAAGTCTTACAGATGGTGGATGCCTATCTTTTTTGATTTGCTGAAGCAAGCCATTGTAAATGCTTGGATATTGCAACAATTCCAACCAAATGCAAAAAACGTGGCCAAAAGGATTTTCGAATTGAATTGTCAAAAAATTTAATTGGTAAATTTTCATAAAGAAAAAGATCTGTTGGGCAACAGCCAAATGCAACAAAAAGATATGATGGTATACAACACTTTGTAGTGAAAACTGATAAGAAAGGTTATTGCAAGAATGAATGCGGCAGCAAAGTTATGTACAAAGGTACAAAATGCGACATTTTTCTGTGCATTGACTGTTTTCTTCCATACCACACATAGAATTCAGACTGAATTAAAATATTTTTAATAATGTATTAAGGTTTTTTAGTGTGTATAATTGTTTAAATGTATGAGGGATCTATTCTGTTGCTATTTCGAAAAAGTTTGGAGAAGGCGGCGAAAGGGTTACTAGTTAAACAAAAATGGCGTCATTTTGTTGCTATTGACTACCAAAAAAACTTTTTACCGAATCAAAACAAAATTTTGCCGATAGCACAAAAACATTCCCAGTAAATCCGTCCCAGATTACGTTGTAAGGTATGTGTTGTAAGAATGTACAAACCTCTGGTGAAAGAAACCAATAGTTGTTTTCGATGTATCCTATGTGTTTTGCCACATTGTAATTTCTGGCAGAATTTTCGCTTACGTAATCTGTTTTCAGAAACATAATATAATCGGAAAGGTCCCCTTCTGTCAGAGACCCATTGACAATCAAGCCAGCCCCAAAACTTCTCTCCAAAGCTGCCGCAAATTTTGCCTGATTTAGGAAGGCCTTGTGACTGAGAAGAATAGTCCTGCAATTTAATTATTTCTAATGTCATGAAAATTAATTTTAAGGTTAGGACAGGCTATGTTGCGAAAAAGTAAAAGAGTTGAACAAGAAAATACCCTGATACCTTGTATTTAAATTTCACGGCGATCAATTAACTTTTGGGTGGGTGCTTTATTCAAGGAGAAGGCTTTTTCGAATGTGGAGACTTATTCAACAACATACGCTATTACATGATTTCTTGAATAATGACATGCAAATAACAAAGTTTTTGGTGAAAACCACAGAGATATACGAAAGAGAAATGAAAGGATTATCCTAAAGACTTTTACGAAAGTTTTCTATACAAGTAACAAAGAAAAAACGGTGGAGCGTTTTCATATAAGAGACTCGAACTTTTATTAGGTCTGCCCCTGACTTTATAAATTCAATATATCTTTGTTTTAAAAACCCATCTTCTGAAACCAACCTTCTGACTACAGTGAGATGGGCTGAGAGTGCTTTGCAAGAGCAGACCCAATAACGCATTCTGCAAAAAGTGGGTCTAGCTCATCTTCATCACCCTTGGCATTCAATCCTTTGTAGAATGTTTTATTTTCTTTTACATAAAACCGATCTTTAGGCTTCACTTTGGCATACAAGTAGTTCAACTCATCCTGCAGTAGAAATAGATATAACCCTCTCTTACACCAAACAATAAAAGGTGAAAATAAAAACAAAAAAATGGTGAAGAAAGTTATTCTTCCTTGGAATTACTGTGATAAATTTTTGTTTAACAAAAGGATTAAAGCATTGTTTTACCATGAGAATATAATAATTCATTTTTTATTTCAATAATACATGAGAATACAATCATAATACATAAACTCATTTTTTTATAACAAACAAAGGTCGATCCAGTTTCTTAACGATGCTGCAATATTCAGCACGCGTTTCTTAATTCTCATGTCATTGGCTCTAAGACTTTGATTCTTTGTGTAATTTGTGTAATCTTGGTGAAAAAATTTCGTTTGTGTAGTATATGCCAACCATTATCCTTTTCAAAGTTCTATTGTTTCTCCATTTTTGGCTACGTATACCAAGTTTCTTACTATACCAAAGTTCAGTTCTAGCTTCTTGAAGCATGTTTAAAAATAATTTTAAAAGTTGAGTGTACACCAAGACGTAATGGAAGCATGAGTTATAATTTCTATTACAAGAGCCCGTTATAGTCAAAGGCTATGTAATAAAAGTGAGGAAAACATTAAATGTACGTTTAACTTAACATTTCTAGCCACACTCCATTTAACCAGGAACGCGATCCACGACATAAGGAGAAAATCCATGCCATAAGGAGAAAGAAAATACAGACCAATCAAAATCAAACATGATTAATCGCAATCGGTAGAAAAAAGCAGCTTCTACCGCCTAAGCCAATCAGAAGTCTGCATTTTCCCAAAAAATTGCATGACAGTGATATTGGTGCTAATCCTGATGATAGCGCATGGACGGGCGATAATCCTGCTTGATGCCTTTGATATTCCGCCTTCGTGGCAAAACACTGCATGCAACACAAAAAGCATTTTTGACTTTTTCTACAGGACTTCGGGCGTGCTCTCGCGACACTTTCTATGCAGAGGGGAGGGTTTGTGGGTGGTAGTCGCCCCACTTTCATGAAAAATCTGAATGTTTCGGTGAAACAAATCCTATGTTAGTAAACGCTTTATGTTAATTCCATGAAATTATTAAAAAACTTTTATTGGAAATTTCAATTATAAAACGAAATGAGGCATTACCTGGTTACTATAAGGTTAGCAGCAATCTCCTTTTTATGAGCTTTAGGCTTTTCACCACATTAACCAAACCGTTTTCACGCCGAATCCCATGCATGTCTTTGCAGTCTTCCCGCAACAATTTTCGCTATTTGGCAATGAAAATCTTGTAAATATTATTTAACAAATAATCCTATGGTTGGTATGGTCCTTCCTGTAAGTTACTCATGTTTTCCTTGGTGTTTTGTGAGAATTAACATG
This sequence comes from Rhopilema esculentum, assembly GCF_013076305.1. Next base: position 211,569 of record NW_027020025.1, on the reverse strand, counting down.
ATGCGATGTGATCAACGCTATGCCATTGCTGTTACCATCGATCGCATGGTGCAGCCTGCGACACAGACCAAATCGAATGCATATTTCGTGTTTGTGATTTTTATGACAGTGATTATACAGAAGGTACTTATATATGTGAGTTTGTCATGTCATGCTTCACACTCGACCGAGTTATCTTATCTGAAAATTTTTTTGATTTGTTCAGATACCAGTTAAAATTACCGGCCCGCGAGAGCTCCTTGGCGGTTAACGATTCCCACATGAAACGTTTCGTCCGCTCTTCCTTCTCGAATTTCTCCCACCATTCTTTTTCCTTCAGTGCAAATCGTTCATTACAACTTCGAGGTTGTAATGACTTCCATACTGTTCTCGCATTGTAATGTAGTAATGACAAATGCCTCTTGACAATGACAGAGATCCTGCAGGCATGAAAAAATAGTTGCCATTCTCATCACCCTTCCATTCTCCTTCAGATGACCAATTCTTATAAAACATGCCAGCTTTCCCATTGTCACAGGCTTCAAATTTAAAGGCATGAGGTCTACTGTGCTGCTGGATTTTGGAGATATGTGGCGTAAGCCAACTCTTAATTGCAAAAACGTACTGGAGCACTTCCACTTCGTGCAGCAGTGCGTAGGCGTGCTTGATCAGTGCCATAAGGTCAGGCAAAGTCACGGCATTGCTCCTTCTCAGCTTTGACGCAATGTGACTGAAGAGCTATAAAAGATTGAAAAGTTAAGCCATTTTTTGCATCAACAGCTTGGGTTTTTTAAGTTTGATTCAGTTTCACACTAAGGGAAGCTCGTTTTTGTCATTATCATCATTTTATAACAAACACCGTTAATAAGATAATAATCAAACAACTCCCTTTAATTACAATAACAAATTTTTATACTTTTTACAATGTGCATGTGCAAGTACAACGAAAGTGTAATCAGCAAAGTATTAATCCTAATACAAGCCTTGAAAAGGAGCTTCATGTTTCAACCAAAAAGTCATTTGTGTATTTCCTCAACAAAGTAGGAGAAAACGGCAAACAGCATCATAGAAATGCTAAAATTCCTTCAATTTTTCTAATTAGAGGGGTTTTTTCGAGGAATCGTTGAAAAGAATGGGGAAAATTTATATGGTATACCAGGCTCATTTACTTACAACTAATGACCTAAATTCTAAAAACTGGTCACCTGATCAATGTCTTCGTGAGTATGACCAACCATCAGAAAAGACAAGCGAACCTACATGAAGAAAAATTGGGTTAAAAAAATTATCAGGAATACATTCAATTGATACAGAAAACTGAAAAAACTTCAAGGAACTATCAATCTTATCATTAGTTCTCACTACATACAGGGAGGAGGTCAAAAAAAAATTCCGGAGAGTACAGAAATAATTTTTGCAACAACAAGGAAGTGTTAACGCTGAAATGTTAATACGTTACAATTATTGCAAAAAGGTAACAGGGTGAGAAAAACGTTACTTCTTTTGCCCGGCAAAATCCTTTATGTGATTTGGAAAAAGTGATTCGGATTACTGCGCCCCCATTCCCACCTTTAGCGACTCCCTGGACTACATAGCTTTAATGCACTAGACAAGTAGATTCTCAATAATGATTGTGTATCATTAGTTAAGGTCCTAATAGAATTGTATTAAAGAGCTTATTATTTGTCTTTATATCAAAACAACATATTAATGCCTTGTTTCTTAAGCACTAACCTTTCAAAATATTTTCATTTGCACAAGCAATGCAAACATGGCCATGACGCATATGTTTTTATTCCCGCCAGCAGTTATCCATATGGAGGTATAAGATGCCAGGCAAATGTCCATCCTATGGGAAAGGTACCGGTAGCTAAAAACTCAACTTGTTTGTTTTGAAGGCATTTATTACAGATGAGGTTTTGAAGTTATTTAAAAACATGATGATCAAAACTCCTTGCTGTTCTTTAAATGGTTTTTAAGAAAACTTGAGAACCAGTGAATTTTTGTTGTACCTTTGACAATGATACAAGTGACCTTAGCAAGACGTTCAGCGTAACATCTCAGTCGTGTGGCCATTCTTGGCAATGTATATATTGATAAGACTTCTTGTGGCCGTGGGAATAAACACCAGTTATATGTGTCTTGTAAAAGTGGCTCTTGTGTTCCTGTGGGGCAAAAAGTTATTTTTCATTATGAAAAATGCATAGTTATTCAAAATGAGCAAAAATAATTTTTTCGCTAGTGTTATGAAAATATTTCACTTTTAAATTTAGATAAACAATAATAACATCCTCAAAAAATGGGGAAAGAGGAAGTGATCAATTAATTATTCTTGAAAAAATGAAATGGCCATTTGCCCTAACTAACATAGCGATCCGTAAAAAGGATCTAGAAACATGAATCAAGGCTACAAACCTTTGTATCAGTTATGTAATGGGGAATATTTTTTTTTGACTGGTCCATGCCATCAATTATTATGCTTACATATTTATCGGGCTGACATCTTGCCTTGTCTCTGTGACGATACTAGACTCGTCTCTCCGCCCTACGATGTTTAAAAAATTACCTTAAAAACTGTGAAACTTGCGTATTAACAGTGAGCTGCTTTCTTTAATTGCCAATGAACACATGAATTAATTTTTTTATGAACAGAACAATTATTTATTATTTATTTTATTAGGGCTTAATTATTTTTCAAGAATATTTTTATTAAAAAACCCGAAGCTTGAACAGGAAAAACAAATTAAAAACAAGTTGAGGTTGAGGTCTATAAAATGTAAGAATGAAAGAACGTCGATACCAATGATATATCTTTGATGGCAGGATATAGTTTCAAGTATGTAAGTTGTGTGTGGTAATTAATCCGAATAACGATAATATAGAAAGCGAACAAACTAAGTATCGAAATGACATAAATTGTGTATAAAAACACATTTTAAGACGTTTCGAGCATGTACTCGTTATAAAGTGGACCAAAATTAAATTCATTTCCTTCTCTTACTTAATTTATTCGCTCATTACATTATCCTCATTTGGATATATCTTGGGCTTGTGTTATTAAAGAAAAGATAACCGCATCATACACACCCAGTGTTTTATTATTAATAATCTTAGGAATTCAAAAACAAGATAAAATAACCCATCCTATATATTTTGAAAAAGATTAATAATAGCAGGTTTGAGCCTTAAAGTGTATATCAGTTCAAATTATATTTGCAATGTTTTCTGTAGTTTTTGGTACGCTGAATCCGCTCGTAGCATTTTTGTGTTTATTTCGATTAAGGGTAACTAATTATTTGGGCTCAAAGTTTGAACCCCGTGGGGAAAAGCCGCGTACGTTGGAGTCTGGAACAGAGAGTAGCCCTGACGTAGATTACGGAACGCCTTTTCTCAGTGTTTTGTTTTGTCGTACGGAGAGGTGTTCGAGATGAGTTCAAAATCGGATTCAGGGAGTTCAGAGTCTTTATCAGAAGAAACTTCTAGTTCTGAACTTGATTATGACATTGAGCACGACGATAGAGCGATGTCTCCAGGTAATGATGCATATAGAAACGCTGGTTGCGTTCAGGAGGAATGGGAAGACAGCCTTGAGCCATATACTGGGGAGCCTTTGGCTGACGAAGAATGGCTGAAAAGCTACAATGCAAGGAGAACCAGGACCGAAAAGCAGTCTGCAGTGTTAAACAACAGATTTAACGGACGTTTGCCCATAAGTTTGTGGTAAGTTTTATTTTTTTGGCATATTACCCTCGCTTGAATGTTCGCCAATCTCATCGAAGCCGGGTAGGCCCTCCATATTTTGAGAATCGCCAATCTGCATCTAGGCCTACACTGCCATTCCCATGTTTTTATTCAAAATTAAGGCCCGTATAAAATTCGCTCAAAAACAAGTTTTTCTAGAACTTGAAGTGTAGTTTGTTATAAAATAAAGGAGTGATTTTAAGGATTCGAAGGCAAGGTAGGTTGAACCAAACCTAGTCAAAGTCTAGTAGAATACTGTTTTTTATTTCCGAAAAAAATTTGGCTTAAAATGTAGGATTTAATAAACTGGCCCTCCATTCTTAGGAAATTGATTGTATGTAGTACAGAGATTTTACAAATAAAACCTTTGAAGCAAAAGTACTGAGTTGGAAGCAGTAGCATCAGCACTGACAAGTGAAATTGTGGTGGATGAATTTGGCTCTGTGCCTAAATGTATTACAGAGCATCCAGGATTTAGGCCATTGTGCCTAGAGCCCTGGTCACTGAGATTTGCGGCTGATAAATACAAAACGAAGCTCAAAGAAAGATACAAGAAAACAAAATCAGATTTCAGGTTATTTGTGTATATTTATATAGTGAAAAATACAACAACAATAAAGCCTTTGAATTTCCGTAAAAGTGTAGACCTTATATGGTTCAAGGGTCAGCAGTTTTCAAATAACATAAGATCAGGATTAAACCATTATTTATTTCTATGGTAAAAATATTGTACAGCAAATGTTTAAAACTCCTTGTGGCAATCTCATCAATTAATATAATAAACAACTACAACTAGTAGTTAGCTAATGTGGAACCAATAGTGCTGATGACTTTTCTTGATCTTCAGGTTCTTTCGTGCTGTATCATACAGAGAATTTACAAGGCTCGTTCATGGACGTCTGGGAACAGAAAGGATCCCCCTCCCAGCTTGTGCCTACAATGTTATCCGTCAACAATTTTCAGAACAGGACTTAGTTGGTTATCATTCGGAATAATTATGATAATTATAATGCAATTTTTTAATGATGGTAACCTATTGGCCTGAGCTAGTTTTCTAAGGCAATCAAAGACTGGTCATATTATAACATACTTGATAAAAATCTTATTGCAATGTGTGCTTAAATATTTTACTTTATTTACAAAATACAAGGCTAGAGGAGTGCTTGGCTTCTTTCTTAAGGCTGTTCCAAAAACTTGCCCCCCCTAGTAGGAGAAATCCTTTGGTGAATCTTGTTTTTTACAGGGCAAGTTCTGATTTTCTGGTGAATCTTGTTAGCTCTCTATTCAAACATTGTCTTCTTCTAGTAAAAAGGTTTTGCAAATATTCAGGGCATATATAATGTATTCAGATTACCCAGGATTTTAATAACAGTCCTATTTCAAAGCCTCTACAATCAATTTATTTCCTTTTTGCCAGGGCAGCCCTATATAAAGTAGAAGCATTTAGGTTCAGCTTTATGATGTTTATGTACAATTAAAATTGGAAGGCAACACCATTCTTGATGGACTTAAATGAAATTGTACATAAACATCATAAAGCCTGAACCTAAATGCTTCTACTTTATATAGGGCTGCCATGGCAAAAAGGAAATAAATTGATTTGTAGAGGCTTTGAAATAGGACTGTTATTAAATCCTGGTAATACTGAAATACATTATATATGCCTGAATATTTGCAAAACCTTTTTACTAGAAGAAAGACAATGTTTGAGTAGAGAGCTAAACACGATCACCAGAAAATCAAGAACTTGCCCTGTAAAAAACAAGATTTCACCAAAGGATTTCCTCCTTACTAGGTGGGCGGCAAGTTTTTGGAACAGCCTTAAGAAAGAAGCCAAGCACTCCTCTAGCCTTGTATTTTGTAAATAAGTAAAATATTTAAGCACACATTGTCAATAAGATTTTTATCAAGTATGTTTAATATGACCATCTTTGATTGCCTTAGAAAACTATGCTCAGGCCAATAGGTTACATCATTAAAAAAATTGCATTAATAATTATCATAATTATTCCGAATGATAACCAACTAAGTCCTGTTCTGAAAATTGTTGAGGATAACATTGTAGGCAAGCTGGGAGGGGGATCTTTCTGTTCCCAGACGTCCATGAACGAGCCTTGTAATTCTCTGTATGATACAGCCGAAAGAACCTGAAGATCAAGAAAAGTCATCAGCACTAATGGTTCCACATATAGCCTAACTACTAGTATGTAGTTGTTTATTATATTATTGATAGAATTGCCACAAGGAGTTTTTAAACATTTGCCTGTACAATATTTTACCAATAGAAATAACAATAAATGGTTTAATCCTAGATCTTATGTTATTTCTGAAAATGCTGACATCTTGAACATATAAGGTCTACAACATTTACGGAAATTCAAAGGCTTTATTGTTGTTGTATTTTTTCACTTATAATACCACAAATAACCTGAAATCTGATTTTGTTTTCTTGTATCTTTCTTTGAGCTTCGTTTTTGTATATTATCAGCCGCAAATCTCAGTGATCAGGGCTCTAGCACAATGGCCTAAATCCTGGATGCCTCTGTAATAACATTCTAGGACCACGACCAATCTCATTCCACCGACAATGTTAGTCCACTTGTCAGTGCTGAATCTAACTGCTTCCAACTCAGTACTTTTGCTAAGGTTTTATTTGTAAAATGCTCTGTACTACATACCAATCAATTTCCTCAAGAATGAGGGGCCAGTTTATTAAATCCTACATTTAAGCGCAATTTTTTTCGGAAAAAAAAACGTAATTCACTAGACTTTGACTAGGTTTGGTTCAACTACCTTGCCTTCGAATCCTTAAAATCACTCCTTTTATTTATACAAACTACACTTCAAGTTCTAGAAAAACTTGTTTTTGAGCGAATTTTATTACGGGCCTTAATTTTGAATAAAACAACATGGGAATGGCAGTGTAGGCCTAGATGCAGATTGGCGATTCTCAAAATATGGAGGGCCTACCCGGTTCGATAATTGGAGAACATTCAAGCGAGGTAATATGCCAAAAAAATAAAACTTACCAACAAACTTATGGGCAAACGTCCGTTAAATCTGTTTTTAACACTGCAAGACTGCTTTTCGGTCCTGGTTCTCCTTGCATTGTAGCTTTTCAGCCATTCTTCGTCAGCCAAAGCTCCCAAGTATATGGCTCAAGCTGTCTTCCCATTCCTCTTCTGACTGCAACCAGCGTTTCTATATGCATCATTACCTGGAGACATCCGTCTCTATCGTCCGTGCTCAATGTCATAATCAATTCAAGAACTAGAAGTTTCTTCTGATAAAGACTCTGAACTCCCTGAATCCGATTTTGAACTCATCTCGAACACCTCTCCGTACGACAAAACAAACACATGAGAAAAGGCGTTCCGTAATCTACGTCAGGGCTACTCTCTGTTCCAGACTCCAACGTACGCGGCTTTTCCCCACGGGTTCAAACTTTGAGCCAAATAATTAGTTACCCTTAATCGAAATAAACACAAAAAAATGCTACGAGCGGATTCAGCGTACAAAAACTACAGAAAACATTGCAAATATAATTTGAACTGATATACACTTTAAGGCTCAAACCTG
>NW_027020025.1:188189-204170 GCF_013076305.1 Rhopilema esculentum | reverse complement strand
AACGAAAGTGTAATCAGCAAAGTATTAATCCTAATACAAGCCTTGAAAAGGAGCTTCATGTTTCAACCAAAAAGTCATTTGTGTATTTCCTCAACAAAGTAGGAGAAAACGGCAAACAGCATCATAGAAATGCTAAAATTCCTTCAATTTTTCTAATTAGAGGGTTTTTTCGAAGGAATCGTTGAAAAAGAATGGGGAAAAGTTATATGGATATTACCAGGCTCATTTTACTTACAACTAATGACCTAAAATTCTAAAAACTGCTGTCACCTGATCAACTCTTCGTGAGTATGACCAACCATCAGAAAAGACAAGCGAAACCTACATGAAGAAAATTGGGTTTAAAAAATATATCCTCAGGAATACATTCAATGAGACAGAAAACTGAAAAAACTTCAAGGAACTTCAATCTGATCATTAGTTCTCACTACTACAGGAGGAGTCAAAAAAAAATTCCGAGGAGAGTACAGAAATAATTTTTGCAACAACAAAGGGAAGTGTTGACGCTTGAAATGTTAATACTTACAATATTGCAAAAAAGGTAACAGGTGAAAAAACGTTACTTCTTTGCCCGGCAAAATCCTTTTATGTGATTTGGAAAAATGAATTTTCGGATTACTGCGCCCCACATTCCACCTTTAGCGACTCCCTGAAACTACATAGCTTTAATGCACTAGGACAGTAGATTCGCAATAATGATTGTGTATCATTATTAAGGTCCTGAACTAGAATGTATTAAAGAGCTTAGTATTTGTTCTTATACAAAACAACATATTAAGCCTTTTTCTTAAGCACTAACCTTTCAAATATTTTCAAATTTTGCACAAGCAATGCAAAACATGGCCATGACGCATATGTTTTTATTTCCCGGCCAGCAGTATATCCATATGGAGGTATAAGATGCCAGGCAAATGTCCATCCTATGGAAAGTACCGGTAGCTAAAAAACTCAACCTTGTTTGTTTTGAAGGCATTATTTTACAGATGAGTTTTGAAGTTATTTAAAAAGCATGATGATCAAAACTCCTTGCTGTTCTTTAAATGTTTTTAAGAAAACTTGAAAGAACCAGTGAATTTTTGTTTGTACCTTTGACAATGATACAAGTGACCTTTAGCAAGACGTTCAGCGTAACATTCTTCAGTACGTGTGGCCATTTGGCAATGTATATATTGATAAGACTTCTCTGGCCGTGGAATAAACACCAGTTATAGGTCTTCATGTAAAGTGGCTCTTGTGTTCCGTGGGCAAAAAGGTTATTTTTCATTATGAAAAATGCGATAGTATTCAAAATGAGCAAAAATAATTTTTCGCTTAGTGTTATGAAAATATTTCACTTTTAATTTAGATAAAACAATAATAACATCTCAAAAAATGGGAAAGAGGAAGTGACCAATTAATATTCTTGAAAAATGAAAGGCCATTGCCCTACTAAGCATAGCCGATCGTAAAAAAGGAATCTAGAAACATGAATCAAGGCTACAAACCTTTTGTATCAGTTATGTAATGGGGGAATATTTTTTTTGACGGTCCATGCATCAATTATTGATGCATGTACATATTATCGGGCTGACATCTTGCCTTGTCTCTGTGACGAACTAGATCGTCTCTCCGCCCTAGATGTTTAAAAAATTACCCTTAAAAACTGTTTGAAACTTAGCGTATTAACAGTGAGCTGCTTTCTCTTAATTGCAATTGAACACAGGAATTATTTTTTTTAATGAACAGAAACAATTATTATTATTATTTATTAGGGCTTAATTATTTATTCAAGAATATTTTTATTAAAAAACCCTGAAGCATTGAACAGGAAAAACAAATTAAAAACAAGTTGAGGTTGAAGGTTCTATTTAAAAATGTAGAATGAAAGAACGTCGAACCAATGATATATTCTTTATGGCAGGATTAGTTTCAAGTATGTAAGTTGCTGTGTGGTATAAATCGAAAATAACGAAATATTAGAAAGCGAACAAACTATAAGTATCGAACTGACATAAATTGTGATAAAAACACATTTTAAGACCGTTTCGAGCATGTACTCGTTATTAAAGATGGACCAAAATTAAATCATTTCCTCTCTTGACTTAATTTATTCGCTCATTACATTAATCCTCATTTGGATATATCTTGGGCTCTGTGTTATATAAAGAAAAGATTAACCGCATCATAACACCCACTGCTGTTTTATTATTAATAATCTTAGGAATAAAAACAGATAAATAACCATCCATATAATTTTGAAGAAAGGATTTAATAATAGCAGGTTTGGCCTTAAAGTGTATATCAGTTCAAATTTATTTTGCAATGTTTTCTGTAGTTTTGGTACGCTAATCCGCTCGTAGCATTTTTGTGTTTATTTCGATTAAGGGTAACTAATATTTGGCTCAAAGTTTGAACCCCGTGGGGAAAAGCCGCGTACGTTGGAGTCTGGAACAGAGAGTAGCCCTGACGTAGATTACGGAACGCCTTTCTCAGTGTTTTGTTTTGTCGTACGGAGGTGTCGAGATGAGTTCAAAATCGGATTCAGGGAGTTCAGAGTCTTTATCAGAAGAAACTTCTAGTTCTGAACTTGATTATGACATTGAGCACGACGATAGAGCGATGTCTCCAGGTAATGATGCAATATAGAAACGCTGGTTGCGTTCAGGAGGAATGGAAGACAGCCTTGAGCCATATACTGGGGAGCCTTTGGCTGACGAAGAATGGCTGAAAAGCTACAATGCAAGGAGAACCAGGACCGAAAAGCAGTCTGCAGTGTTAAACAACAGATTTAACGGACGTTTGCCCATAAGTTTGTGGTAAGTTTTATTTTTTTGGCATATTACCCTCGCTTGAATGTTCGCCAATCTCATCGAAGCCGGGTAGGCCCTCCATATTTTGAGAATCGCCAATCTGCATCTAGGCCTACACTGCCATTCCCATGTTTTTATTCAAAATTAAGGCCCGTATAAAATTCGCTCAAAAACAAGTTTTTCTAGAACTTGAAGTGTAGTTTGTTATAAAATAAAGGAGTGATTTTAAGGATTCGAAGGCAAGGTAGGTTGAACCAAACCTAGTCAAAGTCTAGTAGAATACTGTTTTTTATTTCCGAAAAAAATTTGGCTTAAAATGTAGGATTTAATAAACTGGCCCTCCATTCTTAGGAAATTGATTGTATGTAGTACAGAGATTTTACAAATAAAACCTTTGAAGCAAAAGTACTGAGTTGGAAGCAGTAGCATCAGCACTGACAAGTGAAATTGTGGTGGATGAATTTGGCTCTGTGCCTAAATGTATTACAGAGCATCCAGGATTTAGGCCATTGTGCCTAGAGCCCTGGTCACTGAGATTTGCGGCTGATAAATACAAAACGAAGCTCAAAGAAAGATACAAGAAAACAAAATCAGATTTCAGGTTATTTGTGTATATTTATATAGTGAAAAATACAACAACAATAAAGCCTTTGAATTTCCGTAAAAGTGTAGACCTTATATGGTTCAAGGGTCAGCAGTTTTCAAATAACATAAGATCAGGATTAAACCATTATTTATTTCTATGGTAAAAATATTGTACAGCAAATGTTTAAAACTCCTTGTGGCAATCTCATCAATTAATATAATAAACAACTACAACTAGTAGTTAGCTAATGTGGAACCAATAGTGCTGATGACTTTTCTTGATCTTCAGGTTCTTTCGTGCTGTATCATACAGAGAATTTACAAGGCTCGTTCATGGACGTCTGGGAACAGAAAGGATCCCCCTCCCAGCTTGTGCCTACAATGTTATCCGTCAACAATTTTCAGAACAGGACTTAGTTGGTTATCATTCGGAATAATTATGATAATTATAATGCAATTTTTTAATGATGGTAACCTATTGGCCTGAGCTAGTTTTCTAAGGCAATCAAAGACTGGTCATATTATAACATACTTGATAAAAATCTTATTGCAATGTGTGCTTAAATATTTTACTTTATTTACAAAATACAAGGCTAGAGGAGTGCTTGGCTTCTTTCTTAAGGCTGTTCCAAAAACTTGCCCCCCCTAGTAGGAGAAATCCTTTGGTGAATCTTGTTTTTTACAGGGCAAGTTCTGATTTTCTGGTGAATCTTGTTAGCTCTCTATTCAAACATTGTCTTCTTCTAGTAAAAAGGTTTTGCAAATATTCAGGGCATATATAATGTATTCAGATTACCCAGGATTTTAATAACAGTCCTATTTCAAAGCCTCTACAATCAATTTATTTCCTTTTTGCCAGGGCAGCCCTATATAAAGTAGAAGCATTTAGGTTCAGCTTTATGATGTTTATGTACAATTTCATTTAAGTCCATCAACGACAATGAGTGTTGCCTCCATCTTCTAATTGTATGGTTCTTTGGATCAAGTTCTTTGTACTAGAAATACAAGAATCATAGGTATCTCATCATTAAGAATTGTTTCAAGCAAGCTACCAACACAATTTTTAACATGTAAATTTATATTGTTTTTTTCTATCAGAAGTTTGCAATCTTGGTTTTCTAGAACACCGTAATTTTCCAAGCACAATTTTCATTATCATTGACTGGTAGCAGAACATGGAATGATATTTACTATATTTACCAGTACTTGTAGATGGGACTGCTTCAGTGATCATTGATTTTCGTGCAATGTGCTTTGCTATACTGGCAGCTTTGTCCTGTTTATCAAGCATGGTATTCATTGGACAGGGAGTTGACTCTATCAACTCTGAAAGGACAACTGGCAGGCTTTCATTTATAACGGACTCTTCCATGAATTTATAAATTTCATCAACATAATCTGTAAAACCCAAAAATAAATTTTAATAATCTGATTTTATAATTTGCTCTCTAATATTTGCAAATATTATTGGTTAGTGGTCTTCATGTCATGGGTGACACCAATGTTTCATTCAATATGTGATTGGTAACTTATTTCTTTGGTAACAGGAATGATTGATATCAAAGTGCAAGTCTAGCCTCAAATAGATTATGTGAGAAGTCTAAACAACTTTAACTTAAAGGGTAAGCTATAAGTACAGAAAATGGTTTCACAAACCAAAACATTGCTGAACTGTGACAGCTCGTACTGTAGCAACTCCATTCTTAAATTTTGGGTACATCACCCTGTATTGGTTTGTTCCATCTGGTTTACGTTTCGCTTCTCTCTGGAGATTTTTATTAAAATGTAAGCTTGCGAGTATGTGTCTAGAGAAAATAAGTTGAATATTATAGGATACCTTGGAAGTGAAAAGTTATCTCTCAGTAGTCAATTGAGAGTGCGATGAGGGGTTATAAACACTAAAATCTGTTCAATTGACTGTATATAGAACAACAATTTTGGAACACAGCAAACTACAAAACAAAATAAGTTAGCTGCAGTTTAAAAACAGAGTCCACAATAACTATGTCCACTTTTTATGCAAATTTCCCCATATTCTAGAGATTATGATTGTCACATTTTTTTGTCTCTAAGTATCTTGCATTGGCAAATAAACTGTCCATCTCTTATTTGCCATTCATGCACCAATTACCTATTCACTTTTCAATTGATTAACTGGCAAGTGTGAATTATTTGTGGAAAATTAAGTGGTGAATGAGGGGTACAAAGAGCTCAACAACTTTTGAGTGCAGGTCTATACCACATACCTACAAACCATGCCAGGGTGGCTAAATGCAATCATTTTGGGTGCAAAATGATTCAATACTGAGTGGAATCCCTCCAAACAGCTTGTTTGTGACAATGGCGATGCCTGTAGGATTCCACTTTCTAGTGTCTTCTTTGTCAAAATTTCCTTAAATTTTTCATGAACTGTTGAACCTTAAAAAGAAAATACTTTTAAAAAATTGAAAACTTCAATGAAAATACATGTGACAAAAAGTTAGATCACATACACACATTTTGTGAATCTTTTTATCCTGCATAAAAGCTCAGCCTGTATAAAGGCCCATGGGCTTATACCTGTGTCTTAAAAGTGAGAAACATTTCAGAATGAGGGCGTAAAAGATACTTCAGAATAGAAAATTCTTGATACTAAATCAATGCCATTTTCTCTTTCAACAATATGTTTAACCATACATTCTGTTTCTAAGATATATACCTTAACAATTATGTGCATGGGACCTCTAAACCCTTACCCCTCTTGTTGTCTATTTGGCCACACACAAAAGATCAAATTTATATACCTTCTCATAATTTAAGGAACTCTATAGATGATAGACTACAAAAAAAACTTGCCTTTATCAACCCATTTACGTTCTCCAATACTTTCGGAATGCGCACATTTATTGAACAAATTGTTCGGAAAATTTTCATGCTCATTAACAATGTGATGAAGAAACGACTGGAATTTTGCAAGAATCAATTGTCCATCGCCATTGGGTGTGGACGTTGCACTCCAATGGAGATGCTTGGTACATGGTTGAACCCAGTCTTCTAAAGCTTCATACCCTTTCCTCTTTGAGAATTTTAGCAGCTCTTTTCTAAGTTCTAAAAAAATAACATAATCGTTGATAACTACAAAATTGACTCAGAGTGGATGGAAATTTCCGAATGAAGTTTACTGAACCAGATTTGAGAGATGTGTATAAAATCTAAGCAATGTTATAATCAAATGCATTTGTTTATATTTATATTAACTGTGTTCTACTTCAAAAAACCTTTCACACTTGCTTTCAGAATCCATTTAAAAATTAATTTATGATTTTGTTGAATCTCTCCTGGGATAAATGTGTGCCTTTCAACTGCATAAGAAGTAGTCAACTAACTTTTTTTAAGGTGCCATAAATCAAAATAGTGCTTGACATCTTTGTGGTCTACTCTTAAAGCTTTCCTTATTGTCATATGTCGATCTGACACAAATGTTGATACTTTCAATCCAGCACTCTCCATGTTGTTGAAGCATCGCTTGAAACCTTCAAACTCCATTGCCGGACTATTACCCACTTCATTACGCTGAAATGAAAATTCAACAAACATAAAGAGCTGTATAAATAGACATGCTCTAACATTAGATAAATAAATAATTTCTCATAATGCTGATATCAATTGTGATTGCAAAAAGAACTTACATCTCAAGAGATCTTCTAGGCTATTAAGATACCTTTGTTATTATATACATGTGCAGCCATTTTTGTGTAGTTGAATTTGAACATGTGAATAAGATTAAAACAAAAGTCTCAAATCGTTTTTTCCTATAGAACACAAATTTTATATAAATAATATAACATTATTCAAGTTAAATAGAAAATTATATGGTTTTCAGTTTTATACTACACACAAAAATAACTATATTTCATCATCATATATATAATAATGCAACTAAAATTTAAATGAAGAATAAAAAGCTTTTGACCCTCTGATGCTTGAACTATATCATTCAGTGAGTTTCAGGAAAGCTGTTTATGAAAAGAAACCTATAAGCATACTTACTTGAACAATAGAAAAGTCAATTATTTTGTTGTTGTTGCAGCAATATATGGTGTATGCGCCATATTTTGAAGAGTGGCCCATGCTATCATGTCGCCCATCTCCGCAAATAATAAGAGGTTCCCCTTTTTCCTTCAAATCGTTTATAGTCTTTTCTTGACATTGCTTCCAGAACAGATAAACAGATGGTATAATTTTTTCCTACAGAATACAAATTTTAAGCCTAATATAAATAATATAAAATTATTCAAGTTAAAAAGAAAATATATGGTTATTTTATACTACACACAAATTTATTTTGTTTACTACACATAATAATAACTATATTTCAACATTATATATATAATAATGCAATTAAAATTTAAATGAAGAATAGAAAGCTTTTTACCCTCTGATGCTTGAAGAAGGTAGTCAAAGACAAACATGCCAACCCCATATGGTTGAAAACTCTAAATATTTTACTGGCTGATGCACCAGCCACAAGAGTAGCAAAGGACAGGAGCAGGTTTCCAGCTGGGATCCTGGTTCCTTTCATATCTGGCTGACTTCTCCACACGTTTTCATTTGATGGGCACTGAATACTGGAACATGTGGTTTTCACCTCCACCATGGTTCCAATCTGACGTGTGGTGATAAGAGGATTTGCTGTTTTGCAGACAGGACACAACTGAAACAACAGCAATAGCTGTGACATAAAAACAATAAACTTTGATTCATTCCTGAGGTTGTCATCTTTTGAATGTCTGAAATAGAATGTAAGAAATGAATTAATGAAGATGCTTACAATTTAAAGCCAATTTAGGCAACATGACAACTAAATGTGATATTTTAAATTTTATCATTTGACAAGAAGGCAAACAATTTAATTAGCTTGTATAAGAACCAGCACAAAAATCCAAGTAAGAAAAGTAAAAACATACCTATCATCAAATCCAATCTCTTCATCAGACTGATCAGTGTCTTCTTCAATATCATAATCTACATCTTCCATATCTTCTAGATGGACATTTTCTTCATCACTGAAAATTTCTTCATCTGTGTCCGAAGCATCAACTTGATGGTGAAGAGGTTTTGGTGGTCTTGTCTCACTTCTTAAGGTTTTCACTTTGCCTGGATGTACTACAATATTGACAATATTTATAGGGTTCATGCATTAATTAAATCATTATACTTTACATAATTCATGGTTTCTCTACCACAGGTAATTTTCAACCAGAAACAATTTAAGACATTCTTATATAAGATTTTTTCATTTTACAAGAATAAATTGTTTGTTTCAAAACTTTTATCCAATTACATGGGGATCAAGGTCATTTGGAAAGGATTATACATTGAACAGAAATACAAATCAGTGTTGCATTCTCAAAGTAATTAACCATTCTTCAAAAAAACATTTGAAACGCTTTGCAGCCAGTTGCAGACACCTGGGGGCACAGGGGTGGGGGTGGGGCAGGGTGGAATCACCACCAACATTTTGTGAGACATCTTTTGTTCAGGTGCACATACCTACTAGCCTTTTGCACTTTTGTCTTTGTTTTTTTAGTTTAAATTTACAAGAAAGCCAAAGACTTCTAAGGCGCTGATTTTGACCAGATAACCATTTACAGCCAGTGCAGTTGTCTGTCTGACATGCAACACTCTTTATCTAGAATTGAAATATATGAGCGTGTTAAAGATTTATTTGCAAATTCGAAACATACTATCCACCTTCCAGTTATTAAATAGTGAGGTTTTCATGATATTCAGGAATCCACTTACACTACAATCTTCGGGTATTTCAACCGATTCTTCAACTTCTGCCGTCTCGGAACAATGCAAATCTGTGGCTGATTCTTCCGTTGCGATGGACGCAAATACGTTCTGAATGGTCTGAAAAATTTTAGAACTTTTGAAAATTACCTTACCACAGCTAATATGATAAATCATGTAAATTGATAACTGCCGTTAAGAAGCGAATTTAGGTCTCTATAAGTGTTACATTTCTGAAAACGTTAAGACTGTTTACCTGGCGATGTGCCCTAGACCTCTTTGGCTTAGGCCGTGTAAATTCTCCAGTCGCAACCAGTGCAGAAGAAGCTATAGGGTACACTGTCGGAAAGGCAAGGATGCCAAAATCATCGCGCTTCAACACTGCCTGTAGCCTTTCTGTTGGTCCAAGCAGTGCCGTGAATTTTCTTAGGAAATCCTCTTCTCTGAAATGATCGGAACAGACAGCAGAGTACTGCGACGGAATGAAATTCGCACGTTTTCGTTGAACAAAGTCAACCCATCTCTTTCTCCTGCGTTTGGCTTCTGGCCTTTCATCCTCCCAAAATGGGATACGATGAAGTGAAATTCCTTTCTCTTTACTCCCTTTGTCATTTTTATTACCACAACCATACACAACACAGCGATCAGGCATTTCGATGTGCGTGTTACCGTATTCTTTTACATATAAACAAATGGCGCTGCCTCAGTGTGTTCCGTAATCTACGTCACTGAGCACTAGACCCATGCCCCTTCAAATAGCGCGGCTTTTGCTCAAAAAAATGAAAAGTAAACTTTTTCAGGTGGCGAAAAAGGACCAAACGACAGAGCCTACCCTCAGAACAACATTGCTAGTCGATTCAGGGGTATGTTTTGGTCCAAAAAACACAATTTCCCTCACTGGCTTGATATACACTTTAATTTTAACGGAGCTTTAATAAAAAAGTGTGCATAAGAATACCTTTGCAAGAAATTTGTGTGATATCTTCAGCATCTTCACCTCATTTTTTATAGCGTCTGTTTGACATTCCTTCGCCAGTTCTTTGACAAGAGTGCATATGCCGCACTTGGTAAATTTGTTTCTCTGGTTGATATAAGCAAATTGAAAAATAGTGTAATTATACACAATTGAAGTATACTTTCTCATTGCAGAAAACTTGAAGCTTCATAAATTTTAGCTCTCTGTGAATTCGTACCCTTTAAACTGCATCAGTGCGTTAAGTTATGTGCCAAAATGCGTTAGTATGTTTAGGAAATAACTTTAGTTAGCTACATGGAACAACAACATCCAGGATTGATATAGAAATTCAGATAAAATCTGTGCATTGGCTTGCTACTTACTGGCGCGATGAAAACATTATCAAAATTTCTGTCCCAAAATTTGCGAGGCAAGATTTTTTTACAATATTATCGTCATTGAAGCCATTTTTTGCATTTCTGCTACGTAATTTTCAAATATGTCTTTCTTCGAGAAACAAGAGGGCAGGAAAACTTTATTTTCGTTGGGGGCATCGTCTCCGCAAATATCGACGAAACTCTCGAGCCAAGTTATCGCTCTAGCCACTTTCTCTAACTCTCGTTTTGTACCAACTTTAGCACTTTGTCCGGTGAGTCGTCCGTGAAAAATGGAATCTTCGCGCAAGGAATAGAATCTACAATGATACGAGCATATATCAACATTTTTCAGATACCTTTAAAGAGGATTATTCACCATCATAAGCTTGCTGGAAGCAAACAAAGTAGAACATGCTGCATCTCAGGTGCTTGTCAGGGTCAAGCCTTTATTGATTTAAATTGGAGGAATGAAGCCTATTGTTTAAAACAATGGAAAGTCATTGAGGCTGCAATGGCAATCCCACTCCCCCCCCTCGCTAGTTAGTCATTAAAGAGTGCTAGACGATATTTGAACAGTTTTTTGGTAAGAGAAATATTGCAAAAATTTTAGCCATACTAGGAGATGCGTGGCCATACTAGATAGGAATTGTAATCTTTGGGTGATAGCTGTTGTTTGTGAAGGTGCATCTGCAAATCGTAAATTTTTCAAACTTCATAGCAGAATGGATGGAAACAGTTGCCAAGATGTTGTCTACCGCACAATAAATATATTCTGTTGCGAAAGGTACATCTACTTTTTCAGTGATCCACCGCATTTATTGAAAACTGTTAGGAACTGTTTGTTAAATTCTGGTGCTGGTCAGTGTTCACGGTATATGTGGAAAGATGGCAAGCATATTATTTGGCATCATATAGTTAATCTCAACAATTCTGATCTAGAGAGTGGGCTAAAGCTTCTTTCAAGATTAACTAACGAACATATTAAGCTCAAAAGCTATTCAAAGACGAAGGTACATCTTGCAGTTCAAGTGTTGAGCTCAAGCATTGCTTCAGTTTTAAGAAAGTTTAGTTTCAGTGATCCACCACATTTATTGAAAACTGTTAAGAAAGTTTAGTCCTGAAGATTGTTCCGAAACAGCAATTTTATGCAGTCAAATGGAAACATTTTTTGACTGTCTGAATGTTAGGAGCCTGACAGAGTACACCAGGAAGAGAAAACGAATGCTTGCCCCTTACAGATCAGTAGATGATGGAAGACTTCATATTTTATTGGAAGATGTTGATTTTGATTTTGCCTAAGTGGGAGGACTCAATAACAAACCACAAAGGTGGATACAGTAAAGATGAACAGCAAAGGATGTTTATATCTAATCAAACTTTTGTTGGCTTAAAAACAACAATACTAGCTGTTGTGGAATGTATTCCTTATCTACTCTCTTCGGGTATGCCTTATGTGTTAACTGAGAGGTTTAATCAAGACAATGCAGAGGAATATTTTGGAAGACAACAGGGAAACACAGTGACAACGCAACTATCTACCAGTTTGGATACAACGCAAACACCATGAGGATTCAGCGCTCAATAAGAACCGTTTCATGAAATACAAGTGGAAAATATTCTGGTTTGAAATAGAAAACATCTTGGTATAATGTTGACAGTGGGGCTTTGGCCAAAATAAAGCGGAAGTAGACTGTAGGAAGGGAGATTGAAGAACAGCACCTGTAAAGTACACTAATTTCTTATGCATAGCTTTCGGACTTCTTTTAAAGTATTTAGCAGAATTCATTAGAACAATTCAATTAACTAAGGAATAAAAATTAATAATATTTTCCTATCTAACAAAGCTGGTAACTGCTCTTTGGCCTTTCATATTTTTTGTACTGACAATGATACTTCAAACAGCACAGCCCTTGCTGAAAGTCCCATCCAATTTTTTCAAATTAATTTGTATTTAAGTCAAATAAATTCGTATAAGCTTGACTGTATCTTGCACTTGTTTGGGAAAATAATATGATTACCAACAGCTTAATAATTATGAATATACACAATTAATCGCAAATGAGAACCTAACTGGAATAACTATGAACATGTGAATTTACATCTACTCAGACCACCTTCGAGCTCATGGTCAATTGTGTATCCTTGCTCAAAGAATCCTTGTTTTACCTCTCTACCCCAGCCATGTGTGAAAACTGACAGTACAAACAAAACATCACAAATGTCATCTAAAGTTCTCTTATTTACGAATATCTGATAAAAAAGTATTACAAAGTAGTTTGTCAAGCATTGAATTTTCTAATGATACAAAAAGGTTGGTTTTACAGTCATTCTTCCATCTTGCTTTTATCTGCATTGTTTTCAAGTTCTCTCCTTAATGCCTTCCCTTCTTTGAGTGTTGAATCTTTTGCTTTAAGTTTTTCAGTAATATCTTTAACAAAAGAAAATAAACGGACTCGAAGGTACAATGTGAATATTTTTTCTAACACATTAAAGGCAATCTCCTCCTACTTTTCACTGTAGCAGCTGCAGTCTTCCAGCACTGTGTTAAATTAATCTATCACTAACATGTTTTGCCCCAGAGTCCACCTCTGCTTGAAGTGGAGACAAGCACCTGAGATGCAGCATGTTCTACTTTGTTTGCTTCCAGCAAGCTTATGACAAGCTCTTTTTCTGGACAGGTTGGTTTAACTGCATGGCGTAAATTTCTCAATACAAAGTCACCAAGGTATTGAAATGCAGCCACATCTCTCTGGTTTGGCACAAATCTTTTGGATTCTTTAACTGTCGAATTTTCCCCAGTCAAAGTAACTTCATTAATGAGCTTTTCACATACTGTAATCAGTAGACGTGTTGAATCATCAACGGACATCACTGGAAAATATTCCATGGCATCTTGCACAATGATTTCCTAACATTTGCTGTAAAACTTCTCTTTGTTTTTTGTTTGCGATAACATCAAGCATGGTTTATCTTTTGATAAAATTCACTTTTGACAAATGCCGGCTGGTTAAAACAATCATCCTAGTGATTCTACAGGGAGAAAATTGTAAGTGCAGTAGAGGCAATAGAGGAGAAATTGGATAGGGTAATGGAAATTGAATTAATTGCCTAAAAAAGATCTAGTGAACGATGTGATTCAGTGGAAAGCTTACTATCGGCTAAATCTGAAGTTAGGGGGAGAAATATACGCATGAAACTTCCAGAAAGCAAATTTAATGGAAACATTCATGAATTCGTTGAGTTTTGGGACAGTTTCTGTAGTGCTGTATTCCATATGGAGATCTGGCCAACGTCGATGAACTAAAATACCTGCGAGGGTTTCGGTCATTTCACGACCAAAAAAAGTCTCACTTCCACGGGTTGGAGGTTCTTGGTGTGGATAAGATAACTTACTCCAGCATAATTGTTCCTGTTTTGATGGAAAAACTGCCTAAAGTGATTCGTCTTGGGGTGGTCAGAGAAGACTGGGAAGATTCACTTGGAATGGAATTTGGAGGAAATGCTGAAATCACAAGAAAGGAAGATAGAGATTTGAGAGTGTCGGATCCTGCTGATGAAGAATTCATCTTATGCCGGATTGGGCATAGAAGGATGAAGGCTTACTAGTAGGTGTCACGACGGAGGTGGAAAATCTGGAATTGGAACTGCCAGTGCCTTGAAGGAAGAAAGAACTGGGAAGGAAGAAAAGAAGAAATGCGTTTACTGTCTACAAGAGCATCCTCATGAGGACTGCCTCACAGTAACATCTGTTAAGGAGCGTAACAATATTTTGAAAAAGTATTTTAAATGTTTTGTTTGCCTTAGACAAAGCTCTTTGGGATACATAGCTCTTTTCAGTGTCTTTTAAATCGCAAGTGTAGTTGTTGTGAAGGAACACGCACAATTCTTTTTGTATGAACGTCCAATCTAAGGAAACAAAAGACGCGAAGCCCAAGCATAATGCAACCTGGCTTAATGCTAGTGAGGCTTCATGGGTAGGAAGTACAGGGTCAGATGAGAGAGTGGCATTGCAGACAGCCCTGGCAAAGGTCAACGAGAAAGAAGAATGTAAAATAAGGGTACTGTATGATACAGGCAGCCAGAAGTCCTTTGTGACTGCCAAGGCAGTGCGTAGGCTTGGTTTGAGACCAGAAAGAAAAGAAAGCTTGGAAATTAGAGCATTTGGACAGAAGGAGGCTGAGAGTAAGGAAAGAGATGTAGTGGAATTTTCACTTTCCTCCTTGAGAGGTGGAAAGAGTATTATCATATCATGTTTTGTTGTTGATGATATTACCAGTATTGTTAATGTTCATCCAGAGATAGTAAAGAAGCTATACAAACATCTTAATAATATATGGTTTTCAGATCTTTCTAGACAGGATCAAACGTTGACTGTGCAGGTTCTGATTGGTTCAGATTTTATCTGGCAGTTCCAGGAAGGTGGACCTTTGCAAGGGGGGCCAAATGAGCCAGTTGCAGGTAGTTTTTTTGTGGGAACTTTGTAAATTTCTGGCATGAGAAACTAATAAAGGATTGATAATAATCCCTTGCAGTCTAATAAAAAATCCCTTCAAGGAACAGTCTTTTTGAAGTAATAACCCTTCAAAAATGAGGTACTCATGAGTATATACATTAGAAAGTTTCAGTATGTAAATCACTACAGCTACTCAAAGAGGTCTGGATTCTAGCACGACCCAAGGATCAAGGGGAATCCTCGCCACGGAATACGGAAGTCTGCTACGCAAGAAGGCCAGTTTTTACGTACTGACGACTACACTGCAATTTTACAGGTAAGATCAAGTTTTCAGCTTGTTTTGCTTTGTTTTACTGAAGTGTCGGTTCACTCCTGTCTCTTTTACATTCTGTTTGCTTTTGAAGTTTAAACTTGCTTCGATTTTTATCGTAGTTTGCAAAATGGCAAGCTCACGCTGTCCAGTGTTCGTATAATAAGACTGAACATAATAATTTTGTTGTTTATAGTTTTTCCAAGTTCATTTGTGTGATCTTATGCAAGGAAAACTCAGGCCCTCTTTTGATTGGACATAATACGATGTTAAAATTCCCCCTAAAAGTATTCTGTATTTTTTCATTGAACTTCGTGTTTCCGTGCCTTCTCATTATAGAATTAGGCTGCTATTTTTGTCTAAATCCCTTAAACACAGTATAAAGTAACAAAGTCTTAACCCTATCTATATATAAACACAGAGACATGGCCAAGTTATATCAAAACAAAAATTAATCTTTTATTTTATGTTTGCAGAATGAAACATGTTTTTATTCTCATACTTGAAAAAAATTAATTAAAATACCTTATTAAAAATTTAACAGATCTTGGGCAGTTCTTTGAAATTTATCCTCTGTTGCTCCTTTTATTGATTTATTTCCTACTGTTCAAAAAAGTTTAAATCCATTAAATACCTTTGTTATTAAAAATTTATTCTGAGGTATATTAGACAATAATGTATTTTTAAAGCTGGCACCTAAGATGTATTCTTTTCTGTAAATACTATATTCTAAGTCA
>NW_027020025.1:164662-188089 GCF_013076305.1 Rhopilema esculentum | reverse complement strand
TGAAGATAACAGATTGCAAAAGTTTCATATTCTTGTCTTTTTGTATGTTATCTCCAACTTGTAGATTTTAAGTATATCTTTCTATAGGCCTGAAATGGTATGGACTAAAGAGCATGATGTTTTGTTGACAAGATGAATTCTAGTAGCCAAGCCATTTGAATTCAAGTTTTGCTCTAAGGAAAGGGGGCAGGCATGGGATAAGGTTGCCGAGTCATTGAATTTGGTGTAACAAATTACATTCGCTGTAGATCAGAGGAGTGTAAGGGAGAGATATGCTAAATTAGAAAAGGCCTTTAAAAAATTTTTGAGGGAGGAAGAAACAGCGAGTGGAATTAGCCCTGAAGTACGTGAGCTTGATGAAGCCATCGAAAATATAATAGAGGCATCTGAAAATGCAGAAAAGGAACTGATGGAATCCCAAAATAACAAGAATAAACAGTCTGAAAAAGAAAGAGAAACAGCAGAGAGTGTCAGGAAAGATCAATGGAGAGACTGTCTCAGACAAGGGACAGAGAGGGCCTAGAAAGTTCAAAGAAAAAAAAGAGATCTGGAATTGACATGGTTGAGTATTTACAGGATAAAGAAACTAGAGAAGAAAGCCAAAAAAGGTTGATATTGAGATCAGAGAGAGACAATTAGAGCGGGAAGAAAGGATACATAATGACATGTTTCTTATAAAGAAGTATGAACTTAAGTTAAAAGAAAGAGAGCTGGCTATTCTTGAAAAACAGCAGGAGGACAGGGCCAAAAGAGGTGGGGAATTGTTGGAGTTTATGGAAAAAATATTGAGCAACAGGTTCGCTTGGGAAATGGCAATAATTATATTTGACAAGATATTTAGTTTCAAATTTTTGCTGTAGTGCTGGCTGTGTATTTAAAAATTTAATTTTCTTCTATTTAAATCCTTAATTGATTTTTGTCGTGTCTGTTACTTGTGAAAAACTTTCTGCGAATTTGGTAGGTTTTAAAAAAGCTGTTTGTGGTTTATAAATAAACCTTTATGAAGGAATTACTCCTTGCTAAAATATCGATCAAGGGCTGGAGGTTGAACATCAAAAAATTTGGATGTGCTGTTCCCATAGAGGCAAGTCATTGCATTACGAAGAAATGCACACACAATATAAAACTTTTCAACAGCACTGAGTCCAATCTTTAAGTCTTTCTTGAAATCGGTAAACTTAAAATAGTTTACGATGTCGCCAAAGACCCATTCAACTCAGACTCTAACCTGGCTCAAAGATTGATTGAAGGCTCTCCTTGCAAACGGGCATTGGAGGTGGACTCTGTGAGGGTAGGCAGGATGATATTCATATTTGTATATAGTCTTAATTAAAAAATCCTTCTCAAATCCTTTTTAATAAACATCTGTACTTTGGTCTTTTAATTTTTTGATTTTAATTTTAATTTTGAATAATAAACTAGCAAGTATCCTGATTTCCCAAACCTAATCCTGTTACTTTAGTTCCATTTTGCTTAGTTAAATAAATAAAATTTTATCTAATCTTGTTTTCTTAGCTGTTATTGTTATGTTACTATTAACATTATTTGTTTCATTCATATCGCACTTTGCTTGTTAGCTCTTCTGTTTTTTTTCCAAATGTCCTAAGCTTACCTAATTAATATTAAATCGTATTATCAGTATATTGTAATTAAAAGTTTGAATTATCAATATGAAATTAAATGAAATGTTGGTGATAAAGAATATGTCTCCAGCTCCTCCAACAAACCAGACATTGCCAATATCCCACTGTCGTGTCGCCTTCCTTCAACTGGTCCAAAAAATTAGCAATTATACCGTTCGGTGCAACAACTGACTGAAACTTTATCGCATGTACTCTCTTATGCCCATTGTAAAGTACTCGTTGGTTTTGTTTTGGCCTACAAATAGGTCGCACAGCACCATCGATGAAACCCCAGCAGTTATCGAGAGCAGAGCCTTTCTGGTAAATTGCATCTGCATATCTTTGTAAATTTTCTCTTGAAAGAAAAGCCTGGTTTAGACTTCTCAAGAGCTGCCCGTGTGTTTCAACCATTAAGTCAATCACTTTATTTGTTATCATGCACAGCTGTGGAACTGGCCTACCAAACCTTGGTACTAAGTCTTTAATTACATTTCGAAAAGATCACGTCCAGCCTATCGCAAATACACAGAAAATATTAAGCGAAAACAACATGAAGCAAACAACATGTTTTGCAGTCCTCCAGGGTGCTGTTCACTGGGTATACCAGCGTTGTCCAGCCGCCTTTCATAGCATGTAGGCTCGAATAGTACAGAGCAGAGTACTGATGTCGAAGTTGGCTTACAATTATGGCAATGTCTTCTCACGAAGGTTACCCATTTTGGTAGAAGTTTCATCTTTGCAGTATTTTGACAGCTAATAACATTGGGAATGCCAGCAGCCCAAAACTTGCTGCCTCATCGAGAAGGCTTCAAGTGTGTTGACTGTTTACTTTCCGCCATTATTGACAATATCAGGATGCTTGCAAACCTTCTGCAGTCACGGGTCAAAAAGGTGTCAACTGACCACGTAGACCAATTTTGAGAAAAATGGCAACTTTGCGTCTAAATATGTGCTGTTACTGTTGTGCAAGAGACTGTATCACAATAAACAGTTGCTGTAAAAATGCTGCCCAAAAACCAATGAGATGAAATTGGACAGATTTTTCAAAGGAAGCTGAGATTATGCAAAGCCTCAAGGATGAGCATATACGTGGCTGAAGATGTTATATGAAACTTTCCAAGAGCTGTCAACAGATTCAGGTAAAAAAACTGCGACTATAAGCCAATGGAGGCATATCAACTTTTAAAGGAACTGGATTTTGTCTCTTTTCTATCTCTGTCTTTTGACATCCCAGTAGAACACACTGTATTCTCCGAGAAAGGTATGGCGAATCTTGTAGAAGCAATTGAAAAGATGGTGTCCTTTGAGGTATGTGGTGTGCATGTTTGTGAGCCATGCTCTTTTTTGTTTGGTTGGAATGGTGAGCATTTATTCGTTACTTGTCAATGGTGAGCATTTATGGTGAGCAGGTCCTGTTGCCGATCAGCTTGGTGGCACCCCATACTGGCCCTATAATCGTGTCAAAACCAGAAATTGAAAGAGGGAACAATATTTGTTGTTGGATTTGGAATACACTTTATGAATCTGTGATTGCCGCAGAGAGCAGACAATTGCTATCAATTCTATTAATTGACACTAGAAGGTAATTATTGCGATATTGCTAAATTGTTTGCATGGTCTAATTTGACTAATTTGACTAATTTGAGCTTTTTAGCAATGGTCATTGAGGACAAGTTGATGGTAGCACTTTCAAATTCTAATTTCTTTCCAATCGTGGCTTCATCATTGAAAGGACATTTATTGACTCTCTAAAAACTGTAGATGTGTGCAAAAGAAAAAACTTATTGTTTTTTTTAAAAAAATCTTTGAATCTGAATCAAATGATTTTCAGAATACTGTGTAAAAATCTGTAACAATAGATCATCAAGTGGCAACTTTTTAACAAGGTGACAAAGCCCTGGCAGATGATTGGAATCGACTTGATGGGTGCCTAACCTATGACAGGATAAGGCAAAATGCATTTTAACATGCACCGATTACTTCACAAAGTGGGTAGAAGCATTTGCAATATCAAGAAAGTCAGTGAAAGAAGTTGCATGTTGCTTGGTGAAGTTGTTTTGCCGCCATGTGTCCCCTAAACAAGTTTTACCTGGCTGAGGAAGAGATTATGCAATTTATCTAAGTTCTCAACACGAGTGTACTGACTTGATCTGATACCAATCCAAATCTAGACACCCCACAACCACTTTTTTCTGAAAGAATGGAGCTTTTGGCAAAATAGTATGCTAATAATTTTTAATTTGCCTTGTCCTCCATTTTTCATTATTTCAAGTCCCCATGGAATCAACAAAGTGTGGTTTCTGTATATAGATATTGCTAAGCCTCTGTTGTTATTGCTAGAGTTCTTACACAGTGTCTAAATCCAATTATTTTTTCACAATAATACATCTTTAAAGCGGATATTGTTCTTTTATTTTTCACATCTCTGCCAATACAGATTTGTAGGCTGAAAAATCGAAAAATGGCTTTGATTATGTTTTGATCTTATGTTATGAAAATGCCAGTCCCTCAGGTGCTATAGGCAAAAGCTATAGTGCCTGAAGATGTGCCCCTCAGGTCGGATGGCACTCAACTTGCTACTGAGGAAGGGTGCAGCTCTGGATTGAGTAATTCTAGCAATAATGAAGCTGTTGTACTAAACCCATTAGGGCGTATGATAGCTGACACTGCAGAGGATGAAAAACCAAAGCAGTTCCGCAACAACAAAAACCACACAATTGCAACCTGGAATGTTAGAACGATGAATCAAGGAAAGTTGGAAGTTGTAATAAATGAAATGGACAGAATAAACTTAGACATACTCGGAATAAGTGAAATGAGATGGACAGGGTGTGGGGATATTAGAAAAGGTGATCACACAGTGTACTACTCAGGACACCAAAAATACAAGAGAAATGGAGTTACCATTATTGTCAATAAAAAGATAAGCAAATCAGTGCTAGGATATAACATGGTTAATGACAGAATAATTGCATTAAGACTTCAAGGACATCCTTTCAACACCAGCATAATACAAATATATGCACCAACCACAGATGCCGATGATGATGCAATAGAACAGTTTTACACAGAGCTACAGAAAGTGCTAGATAATATACCAAAGAAAGATATGTTGTTTTTAATTGGAGACTGGAATGCAAAAGTGGGAAATAATGAAGAAAAAGGAGTCACTGGATTTTGACTAGGAGAGCAAAATGCTGCAGGAGAACGATTAATAGAATTCTGCATTGAAAACGAATTGTTCATAGCCAACACTATGTTTTCCAACACAAACGCAGACTATATACATGGACATCACCAGATGGTAATTATAGGAATCAGATTGACTATATCTTGGGCAGGAAGAGATGGAAAAGTGCGATACAGGCAGTCAAAACTCTTCCTGGAGCTGACTGTGGAACAGATCATGAGCTGCTTCACGCCACTATCAAAGTAAAGCAAAAAAGATAAGACAGCAACATGCGCAAGCTAGATATGATTTAACAAAGATACTGCCAAACTTTACAATCGAGCTATAGAATCGTTTCTCATGTCTAGAATCACAGGACACTAGTGTTGAGCAATTATGGCAGACAACAAAAGATATCATCGTTGACACTGCGGGAAAAAACATTCCTAAGAAAGAGAGAAAAAGAAAATCACATTGGTTATCACAGAAAGCTATAGAGATTGCTGAAGAACGACGAAACGCTAAAAAACAAAAAGATTTATCCACATTTAATAACTTGAACAGAGTATTTCAAAATCAGGCAAGGAAAGATAAAGAAATATACTTGAATGATATTTGTAGGAATATGGAAGAAAATCAAGCAAAAGGAAAATCAAGAAATGTATTCCGCGCTATCAAACAGATCACAGGAAAGTTTACACCTCGCATGGCAACAGTGAAAGACCAAAATGGTAAAGTACTCACAGAGGGGAAAGAAATACAGGAGAGATGGAAACAATACACACAACGCTTGTACAGCAGGGATGCAGACATATCCAATGATTTCACAGAAGAAGAATTTACAGAAGAACCGGAACCAACTCTAGCAGAAATAGAACATGCCATTAAAGAAGTTGCGTGTAATAAAGCTCCAGGTATTGACAACATACCCATTGAACTGGTAAAAAATACTGGCAAGGAAACACTCAACATCATATGCAAGCTGTGTCAGCTAATCTGGAAAACCACTGAATGGCCAGTAGATTGGAAAAGATCTGTCTTCTTGTCGCTGCCAAAGAAAGGTGATATTAGAGAATGTTCAAATAATCGGACAATATCCTTAATTGTTCACATGAGCAAAATACTTCTGAAAATAATCCAAAAAAGACTAACACCCTATATTGACAGAGAAATATCAATTGAGCAAGCTGGATTTACTAAAGGAAGGGGAACCTGGGTAGGAAGGCTATGACCAATTTGACAACGATAATGAAAGACAAAAACATCACACTAAATACCAAGATAAGAATAATTGAAGCATTAGTATTTTCTGTTGTTACATATGGAAGTGAGACATGGGTAATAAGAAAAGCAGAAATGAAAAAGATTGAAGCCTTTGAACTTTGGGTATGGAGAAGACTCCTAAGGGTGCCGTGGACATCTAGAAGAACAAATGAATGGGTACTAGGCCAAATAAAAACAGAAAGATCATTATTCAACACCATCAGAAAGAGGCAATTAACCTATTATGGCCACATAAATAGAGCAGACAACAGTTTAGAAAAACTGATAATGCAAGGAAAAATTGAAGGGAAAAGAGGAAGAGGAAGACCTGCAACAAAGTGGTTTGACAACATTAAGGCGATGACAACAAGAAATGTTTATCAGCTCAACAAAGACACTAAAAATAGAGCTGAATGGAGACGTCAGGTTCATAACATCACCAGGGGTCGAACGACCTGAAGGACAACTACAACAACAACATGTTTTGATCTTTCTTTTCTCTAATCGAAGAAAGAGTTTTACGAAATTTTTGGTGTAAACCACAAGATGACAGCAGCATACCATTCCTAGACAAATGGTTTAGATGAAAAGACAAATCAGAATATAAAAAGGTACAGAGTTTATTCATTGTGCAGCATGTTGCAAAATTAATACTCCTGATCTTGGTGCACCCTCTTGTTGTCAAAATATTCTTTTTTATAAGAAGAATTTCATAGAACACGAGCATCAAAAGTGATTCAAACTTATAAAAAATGAGAACATGCTGAGGGTAGCATAGGTTCCAAATCTTTGATTGGCTAAGACTTCTGATTACATTCAAATTCTCTATACCATATTGACCAATCGGAGTTCAAGAATTTGACAACAAACGTGTCTCGCAGCTAGATTTAGGCCCATTTTGCACGTTTTTACCACTACCCACAAAAAAATAAACGTGTAAAATTTGTTGCAAGATAACCTAATTTTTTTTTAAAGATCTAGTCTTTGATAAATTTAGAAAAAAACTGCCGTTGTACTCAGTTAAAAATTTTTCTGCGATCGTCAGTTACGGAGGCTTGAAGTTAGCAGTTTACCATCCCCCCAATGACAGCGAAGGAAGTTTTAAAACTCACACTGCTTGAATGTTAAAAGCTATTTATCTACGTAATCAACAAATTAGAACTCACCATAACAAATACATGGCAATATATTGGCATATCGGCAGGAATGTCTATGAAACTTACGTGGAAAAACGCTACATTTTACCAAAACAAAATGCAGCTCTTCTATCTCGTAAAATCGTAGTAGCATCAGCATCTCAACTAATGTAATCCACTTAAACTTATTTTCAACTTTTTCATAATTACTTTTTGCACTCAGTTACTTCGTATATTTCTTTTCAATACTTGTAAAACCAACGAGAAAACTCATGTACACTGCCAATCCACTGTTATCGCAATGCAAAAGCTGACCCGATGATAAAAGGGCGGGAAACGTGCCTCGAATCTTGGCTTGGGCCTTATTTACACGTTTTTACGATTCCAAAGAAAAAGATCAAACGTGTAAAGTGTATTTTGAAAAAAATTAATCGTCTAAAGAGTGTTGAAAATGATCTATGTTTTTAAAAATCAAGTGTCTGATAAATTTCCTTTGTGCTCAGTAAATTTTTTCCCTAATGATCCCCCCAATTAGGGAGGAGAGACCATATGATGCGCGCAAGCATGCTGTTTGGTGTGTGTGTTCAGTGTACTCGCACTGATTGTAATTAGTAGGATTCAATAAGCGCGGATTGTGGCCTTTTACTGCTTGTTTACATTATATTATCGTGTGTGTTGACGTGTATATTGTCTAATCGGCATTGATGGTGGTTTTTAAAAAAACCGTTTTATTCGTCGATGGCACAACTACTATGTGTGTGTTCCCTTTCATTTTTGGCCGGGAATAAGGCTCCAGCTGAAGATTTGCTGCTTCAATTGAAGGAGTGTACAGCTGATGCGAGGCTCTTGTTTCTCTAATTCCTCAACTCCACTCTCCTCATCCTCATCGTCACCACAGTTGGCATCAATTTCATTGGCAACAATACTGTCATCGTCGTCTTCATGATGGTGTAGTCCATCACAAGCTTTCTCAGAGAGCACCTTCATCGAATTTGCAAGTTCTTTTGAGCAAATCAAGCATACCATTTTTCCAGAATTTAGACAGCTTGTGTGAAAGGAATGTCCACAGCCATGGAAAATATGGAATTCTTGGAACACCTTTGGGCAATCTGGCCTATCACATTTCCTATAAAAAGATATTTCAAAAGGTTAAGTATTGTTTAACGGTATATTCTTTATTGATTATGTTGTCTTAAAGTGAGAAGAATAAAATGTAGTTGGTCAGGGGCGTATTTATAGGGGACCTAAGTTGGTTATACCCCAAAGTATAAATGAAGGGAATTGCTACTTTTACAAAAATGACACCTCTATAATGACATCCCAGAAATCCAGGGGTTAACTTCATAATTCCTGTGTCAAAATAGACAAAAGACAATACCTGCAATAAGTGAATCCCCTGACCAAGATGCCTTATCTTAGTAAAAGCAAAAACTAATTATACAGACCTGGATGCATTTGGCTCCTTTCCTGGAAACTGGAATCCCAATGGTAGAACCTTTGAGGCAACAACATTTTCTTCTCCATAGATCTGTGGCAATTTCCAATAACTGAAATTCTTTTTCTTCCCTCTAGGTCTTGGTACTTCTGATGCATTGTTGGGATGGTCTTTGATGTCTTCCAGAACTGTGATTAAAAACTTTGCTGCTACCATTTTCAACTGCTCAAGTCTTCCTCTCTTAAACGTGTACTTCTTTGGCACAACGAATGTTGATACGAAACTCAATGATGCATCTTTCCTGCTGTCTAGCCCTTTGGCTTTCTTTCTAAGCATATCACCACAGTCATGGTCTTGAGTCTCAGCACAAAGGTGTGAATGAAAATTCTCGACAGGGTATTCATCAAAAGCATTGAGCATATTCATCAATGTGTGATAAAGTGGACGATCTATAGACTTCCAATACAAGAAATTGCTCAGCCACACCAATGGAGCTTTGTCATAATGGTGTCTTTTATAACAGAAGAACATTTATAACCAAAACAGAGAGCTAGCAAACATTTCAGTATTGCCACTTTTGAAGATCACAGAGTAGATGGAAAGGACAAGAGGAATATAGTTGTCAAGTAGATTGAGTAAGGTTAGATACTGGATATCTTTGCAATTTGAAATGCAACAATAATCTGATCCCTTATCAAAGTCCAACCACCATACAAAACCTCAAGAAGGAAATAAATCCTCCATGCCTGTGGCTTATTGGCAAGAACTTTATTTTCACCAAAGATGTAAGTATATGCCTTCTTAAAAAATTCAATATTAAGGAGACAAACACATTCTCTAGCATTAAGTTGGATATGCAGAGGGCGGATGAAAGGAACTATATGTTGAAAAAATGCATAACTGTCAGATTCTTTTGCGTGTAGTTGTACTTGCCTCATGTAGAGCTGGGCAGGCCAGTCTCCTGGCTGGGGACATATGAAATGTGAAAGGTACGAATCCAGTCCATTATCAATGACATGACATGCAGCTTGATGGAAATTGTGAAAACCTTTTAGTGGGATTTCAAGCTCATCGATTAGTTTGCAGCCATCCATCTTTCTCATTGCTCGTTCTCCTGTCTGATGTTTGTGATAATCGTGGATCTCAATTCTTGATCTTTCCATTTCAGGATCAAAGAATGCTGTTCTTATCCAGTATTGCGTTGATGATGCAAAGGTTGTTGAAAGAGATGAGAGCATCTTTGTGGTGAAATCGAGCAACATATCTTGACAAATACCATCTGGGTTTTTTACATGTTGGTCAGCTGGAATAGCAGAGCCATCACTGAACCGCTTTATTAGTATTGTTGCCATGTTCCTTGCTTTAGATGTAATGTGACTAGTTGGCCTCCTTTTTGTATGGATGTCAGTAAAGTCGTCAATCATGAGGATTGAAAGTGCTTTCCTATCAATAGCATCAGCAATGAATGTATGTAAATCTTTCTCCAACTTCTACAACACCTACTCCTTCAAGGTAATGTTCTTCAACTGGATATGTTGGGACAAACTTGACAAGAAACTCAGGAACAAGATGAATGTTTCGCCTTTAACTGTTTTTGTCTGAAAATTCAAGGGCTTGGGACCTTCCTGAGAATCATCATCAATCTGATTAAAGTCAGAAGCATTTTCATTTTTTATGCTGAAAGCTGATTCTGTATCTTGGGACTGAGATGATTCAGATTCAACATCAGCAATGCATTCATCAGCTGAAAATCAGATAATATCATCTTTGAACATATTTTCTTAAGTTTATTTACCAAAATTTTGTAATTGAAGACTTCTTTCAACCCTGTAGTCAATTCATTTAATTTCTTTTAAGGTCTGGTGCACAGTGGCATGAAACTGTTGCCTTCCGAAGCACCAGATTTATCAGAAAAATATATTTGCCCCTCTCCCCCTAAAGTATCCTTAACAACCTCCCCTGAAAAAATAGCTGAAGCCCCAAAAAAACTTCTTTATGCCTCAACAATATCTGCAGTGAACCAAAATATCTATAGCTTTCTAAAATATCTTTAGCCCTTTAAGATATATTCAACCACCTAAGTATCTTTAGTAAATAGTACCCTCTCCCCAAAAAATGATCCCCGCTTTACCCTGCAAATAACATAATTTTATCTAGAGCACCTTCCCCCTTAACCAGCCACATATTTAATATGTTTTTTATCTATTTGTATACTATTCAGAATATGATAGTTAAGTCTTACAGAAGCAAAAAGTATAAATAGACAAAGTCAAAAGTGGCAACTGGAAGTATTGTGTACTTGGTATGAAATTGGTAGGAGCATTGATATTCTTGTTATTTGAATACTTACTGTTGAATATGACGGGAGATTCTCTTATCTCTCTGGCAAAGTAGAAGTGAATTCGCGTTTCTTCCAACATTTTTGAGACAGTCTGTGCAGATGTGATATTTTGCCCTCTTCGAATCCTTTGCTTGAAAGCTTTGAAAAAAGGGTTAGAAGTGCCGACTCTTGCTTTTAAATTAACCATTAATGGAGACATACTTCTCCAAACGTCGTGTCTTTCATTTGCCCAATTTTTGGAAAATTTTCCCATTTTAATTACATGCGAGTATAACGAAAATTTTTCAGCCACAACAAAGAAATTTTCGCAAGTGACGTATGTTTGATTTTCCCGCCCTTTTAATCATTACAAATTGTGTCAACTTCTGCATTGCGATAACAGTGGATTGGCAGTGGACATGAGTTTCTCGTTGGTTATACAAGTATTTAAAAGAAATATATGAAGTAACTGAGTGCAAAAAGTAATTATGAAAAAGTTGAAAATAAGTTTAAAGTGAATATGAAACGAATTTTTTTACCGCATTTACCGGGGCTAAAAAATACACTGATTTCGAAAATAATCTCAGTTTTTCAAATATCTGTGCAAAAATCACGATTTTGGGGGTATGAAAGTTTTTAAAAAACGGCGCGGGGATCTGGGACGAGCGTAGTGTTGTTACGTAAAGTGTTGGACACGAAAATCAAACAAACAATAGACGGCTCAGTTTAGTGTTAGGAGAATCGTGTACCGTCGTTGTGTTCTGCAAGAAAATGGCCGATTCCAGCGAAAGCGAACGTGAGAACTACAATATTTCTTCAAGTACTGACGAGGAAGATCTTTTTGGAACGATTGGGAGGAGGTTTCAACCATACCAAGACGAACCATTGGCATCGTCAGACAGTGAGGGTGATGGGCCTACTTCGGATGGGAATGATGATCCCGAAGATGAGGATGGGATACGACCGTCACAGTTTAGAGACAGAGAAGCTGGATCGGTTTCTGTCGATCATTGGTAACTTCACAAAATCTTCATGTTTGCCATTTTCGTTTTCTCCTTTTTCTCAACCAACGTTCCTTCTGAATTTTGACTCTTTCGAACCCAGCTTACCGCAAACCTATTTATTTTCTAATACCCAAGGTGTGAATGTGGAAAATGCAGTTCGGAACACTTGGTCTCCGCCCGAGAGTATCGTTGCTGTAAAGAAGTCTCTGGGGCTTATGAAAAAGTAGTTGCAGAAGGGATTCAAGATGCAACCCAGTGCATTACATGTCATCCTGATTATCAGGCGATGACAAATAAAACGGTCCTTCTTCAAGTAGGCCCGATGTTTAAGGGAAGAGATGGTAAACCTTACCGCCGTCGACCTGGGGTGTCAGAAGAAGAGTAAGTTTCATTCAAGATTTTGACAGCATCAAAATCATGCTTTAACAATAGAATCTTGCTTAAAAATCATGCCTAAAAAAAAGTCTCTATATTTTTCACTCTTTCAAATAAGTGGTTGAACTTCATAAACATGGGAGAAGGGGTTGAGATTAGCGCCAAGGTCAAAATTTACTAAAATCGGTTCCTCTGTTATTTTTACAGAAATAATGGTAACAGAAATGAAAAACACTCTAAGCTTGGCTATCACAAAAGTAAAATAATTCCATATTTTGCCTCATACAAATACCGAATCTAATTTAATCAAACAATTATTAAATAACCTAGGCTACATTTTGAACAAAAAGTTATTTTTTGGCACAACCAGTTTTATGGGAAAAGTGCCTAGCTTAGTATTTCTTGTGTAATTCAAATGTAATTCTTTAAACTCTAAATACATCTTATCAAAATAAAAATATATGTGATTGTGTTTAAAGACCTGTGGTTACATAAGCTATATGTTGTATGACTTTTTGCTCACAGATACATCAGAGCTATTGCCTATCGCTGGATTATAAAGTGGTGGTATGGGTATTTAGGTTGGGACAACTCAAGACCTTATGTGCTTGTGTTTACAACCATATTCGAGGACTGTACCAAGTTGGCCAAAACAAAGGTTACAAAGACTCAGCAGAAAGACAGTAAATTACTTAAAATAAATTAATATAGAATTCAAGGTTCATTTTTGGCATTTTTTCTTTGGGTGTCCTTTTTTTGGCTGATTGCAGACTTTACATTTTGGGGCTTTTCTTTTACGATTTGCTGTTGACTGTTCCTGGTGTAAAAGTAGTTCTTGTTGGCCACTTTGCTCCCTCTCTATGGAAAAAAAGAACATCATATAACCAAATTGTTTTGTCAACTTGATGGATAATTACACTTGCTACTCACAGACTAATTTAAAAAAAAAGGTAAAAATTTTTTGATCTATGAAAATAAAATCATTCAAAATAGTTGTTTACCTGTTGGATACATTGAAGTTGTACTTTGAGTCCTCTCTAAATATTTCTGAACAGCCTCTAATTTCGGCAATAGGTCTTTAAACTGTGGGGCAATCCTTTCATATTGTTTCATTATTTCATTGCATTCAGCTTTTTGGATTGTAAACATCAGCTTTCTGATTGTATCAACATACTCTGTTTAAAAGATTAGTATCATTGAGTATCATTTGTATCAACAAGTTGTATCATTTTCTAAGTTATAATGATGCAAGATATATATTATTTGTCTTTTTATTGATCACTGCAAGGTCAAAGTTGTTCTTTCTGAAACCATATCAGATGTTTTGAAGCAAAAACTGTTCTTGTCAAAAACACAATGCATATTATATTATGCCCCTTGAAAGAAAGCCATGTGAATATATTCAGTAAGGGTTTATCAGTCTATTCTTATTATTAAACAAAAAGAGATGAAAAGCTTCCTGTGAGCCCTTCCAGAATGTTTTATTGCTTTGTTAGAAAAATACAAATTGAAGTGGGAATAAACAAATATGGAATACAGTGGAGCCGTTTGGACCAGTTTAATTGTTTATTTTAAAAGAGATGTCCATTGTATAAGGTTCTTTTAGTCCTTTTTGGCTTTTTGGAACAAGACGATGTGAATGAAGATTCCACTGTACTATGGGTGAAAACATATACAATAACTACCATAAGTTGGAGCAACTGGGACTTTACGGACTGATTCTTCCCCTAGTTTGAATTTGGGTCAAGATATCCGCATGACTTCAGTACCATCAGCTTTCTTCTGAATGTCCCTTTTCAAATTTTCATTAAAATGACAAATTGTCAGAATATGCCTGCAAATAAATTTAAATTGCAGTTACAGAAAGAGTAAATGCAATTTTTCAAATGCGAGTTGCACTGAATTTGTTACCAGTTACTATGATTTGATAACAAAACTTTATCTACTACAGAATCAACAATCAAGACTTATTAGAATATATTGTCTTTTTCAAAATTAATATTGTAGTTTTACCTGCAGAAAGTCCCAATCCATTGAAAGTGTAGCATTTTTGGATGCCACTGATTCAATGTTGAATGGTATCCCTCAAGACAACTTGTTTGCACCATGGGAGATAATTGCCGAATACCATTTAAAAGTCTTTTGTCCAACAATATTGCCTTGAGTTTGTTGTGGGTGACAGTACCTTGTAATGAAGATGCATCTTTTGTTAAAATCTAAAATGACTGCACTAGTCAATAAGGTTGTAAGATATATTTTATTGTATTTTAAGTATTCTTTCATTTTTTAAAAGATATGACAATCAGAATTTAGGTAAGACCAATTTATAAGTGTAAATTGTCATGACTGACCTATAACAGAAATTAGGATATACAATTGTTGGTTTATATGACTTATCATTTTTGATCCAATGCCTCTTCCTTAGTTTTTCATGTTTACAGTTTTTGTATAAGGGGTCTGGATGATTCTCATGCTCATTTGCAATATGGCGAATAACTGACTTCCATTTTGCTTCAATTAGCTCATGGAAACCCTCCTTTGTTGATGTTACACACCAGTATAAATGATTTCGAATGGAAGATGCCCATTCACTGATTCGCTCACAATCCTTCTCTTTACCTGCCTTCAATAATTTTTTTGTAATTGTTCTTGCAACATGCCAGATGTCAAAATAATGTTTTAATTGCTTCTCTGAATCCCGTATCCATTTTGCAATACCAGTGTGGCGATCAGAAACAAAAACTGAAATTGGTACCTCCTTATTTTTGAGAAATTGGTACCTCCTTACACTCATGGAACAAAGAAACAATTAGACCAAAAAATGAAGACCTTATTAAATGTATGGTTAATTCCAAAATTTTCATTTAAAATCATCTTTTGGGTAGAATTGCATAAAATGTGCACATATGTATATCTGTCCTTATAAGCTTCTATGTCTCACCTGCACAAGCTCAAAGTGAACTATCTTCATGATATTTTCGCAAAAGAAAGTATAGCTGCCATATTTCGCAGAATGGCCCATTGAATCAAACCGCCCATCACCACAAACAATAATGCGATCTGACAGCTGCAAAACTTGATTCAATGTTGTAGAGCAGTAGAGTTGCCAATGCCGTATGATGCTAGGGAAAATAAAGTTTCTCTGGTGCAAAAAGAAAGTTCGTGCCTGGTAGGTCATGAGTCCAAGGTGCCTGCAAACAAGCAATACTTTCCTGACTGATGCACCAGCTGCTAATATCCCAAAGCTGAGAAGCACATTTCCAGCCGGGTACCTTCCAAAAATAAAAAGGCTGAGATCTCCAGACAAAGGAATCTTTTCCACATCTGTTACAGCTCTGAATGGCAGTTATCATTGTTCCATTCTTCAACAAATTTACAGTTGGGGAATTATCTTTGCATTTAAAACAGAACATTGACAAGAGATTCATGAGCATACTGTAAAAAACAATAAACTTTGGCTCTTCTTCTTTGGGAGTTGCTGGATCAACCCTAAAATTAAAAAAGTGATCTTTGAGGCTCTGATTTATTAATTAAAAAACTTCAGATTATACATATTTCTACAAAATCAAAAAATACATTCTAATAGATTAAATAAATTGAACTTTGAACTAGTATATCTAACAATTATTATAGTTATTGCAGCATGAGCAAAGCACAATTTAAAAAAAAAATTGAAAAAGTCTACTGGAATTATAAATGTTGTAGTGATTTAATTGAAATGTAAGGAATTTCTGCAAAATATACCTAATGTAGCTTCTTGGAGTTGCATCAAACAAGTGCCCATTGTCAACGTCATCCTCATCATCATCCTTTTCCAAATCACTTTCACTTGTCATATTCAAATCAAAGATGTCATCTTCATCACCATCTGAAAAAACATCACTCTCGTCACCACTGTCTATCCCAGCTGCAAATTGATCTTTTTTTGCCTCTGGTGCTTCAGCTTCATTGTTTGGTGAAGTTTTTTTTGCCTATCAACATAAATAAATTGTCACATTTACTTTGTTTAGTTATCTGCACCATACAGGATGTTTAAAAGTAAGAATGAAGAATCACATCTGGTTATCAGGACTTGATGAAAAGAGGCAGTTTTTATACAAAGTACATATACTGGAAGGATTCTGGCCTTTTGAGTAAGGAAAGGAAATAAGACATTTAAATTGCCACATCAGTGTTTTAGATATCAACAGAAATGCTTACCAAGCAGGTTTTCAGAAAGACTATTTCATCTTTCAGCTTCTCGATTTTGCAATTCAGCCTCTTTTCCTTTTTTTCATGCTGTCTTTTTCCTGCATGTAAAATTTGCACCTACTGCAGGGCAGTTTGGCTTCAACAGACTTGTTTCTTGAATTTGGCAAGCCTAATGTTTCTCCAACAGCATCACAACAAGTAGGACAACCAGTCATTGGAGCACATGAGAGATGGAGGGGACATGCTTCTACATCAAATATACTTTCCTCATGATCAGGTTCTGTTGTCAGAATGGGAGAGGCTTCATTTGTGGAACTGGCCTTGTCGTCATTAAATTGAAGTGTAGCTTGCATTGCTTCTTTTACCAGCTAAAAAGAAAAAATGATTTGCAGTTTCACCATTCACCAAGCCATCTCATGTTATTCATGCAAAAATTTCAAGTCTAGTTTATCAAAAAGGGAACATTGACATAAATAATCTGGACATAAATCAATAATGTTTGACAATATATGGATAGCATGTTGAAAATGAAATGAACATTCAAACCAGATAGACCATAACAAGCACTTTAGCATTTGGGCCTATTTGGTACAACATATTTTAGATGAACCCTTCAGTCTTAAAAGCATCACAAACCATTCTCAATATTTAAACAACCATAATACAATTAGAAGGACAAAGAGTATGGAAATGCTTAGCTAACTGGAAAAGAACTCTACATAGACGAACAGGCAGAAACTTGACAGTGCAAACTTCTTACCCGGCGTTTTTCTCTGCTTGAATAAGATGTCTCTTCTTGTGGAGGATTGTGCAGCGTTGGCACAGCTTCTCGGAGAAGAAAACGCTTCGTGTGTTCTGCATCAAAGTCCCCTAAATTGGATACTAACGCTTTCGAAAAGCAGGTAGGATTGAAATGTAAAGAGCACAGAAAAGGTCCTTTGCTGTACGTTTCTGGATCAAAATTTACACGGTACCGTCGAACAAACGCAGTCCATTTGCTCCTTACTTCCGGGTTCTTTGGAAAACGATGTATTGAAATACCGACAGTACCACTACTACTGGTGCATGGTTTCCCGTTTGGTAGTCCTGCAACACAATACTGACCTCCGCGTCGATAAGTCTTTGCAGATCTTGCTTCATTCTCCATTTAAGAATGGATACTCGTAAAATCAAACTTCGAGCACAAACGATTTGCTGACCGGCTTTCGGAAACGGGCCTAAGCTGAAGGTTGCTTATTCCGATTCGAATGCTCGCCTAGTCTAACCGCAACGTTAGAATGGATTTGATGTTGACTGAAATTCTCTAGCCAGTTAACTCTTTTATTGATATTGTCCCAGAGTCTTGCACAATTACCACTAATAAAATTTTCACATGTTTTGAATGGTCTGATTTGCATGTTTCTCAATTCTTTTGTGAAGTCATAAACTCGCAAAGTCATCTAAAATTGCGTTTCCCAAGGCTTATTTGTTGTGCATTCAATTCTCTTAACACCCTTTTCGTAAAGGTTGACAATACTCCCTTGCTTGAGATTTCACAATAGCAAAAAAAAGAAAAACTTGCCAGCAAAATGATAAACCGCATAGAAAGTTTTGGAAGGTGTTTACTTCGAGTCCAACACTTGACGTCACAAGCCTACAAAGCACGTGACTCGACCGCGTTTTCGCCCCGCCATAATTTTGATGAAATTTCGCAACTTTAACCGCAAATTACAGAAAACTTATTACGAATTTGACACTGAAACCAAAAAATATGGATTTAGCGTGTCTACATATGTAAGAAACTTCAATAAAAAAATTCGTTTCATATTCACTTTAAAGCGGATTACATTGGTTAAGATGCTGATGCTACTACGATTTTACGAGATAGAAGAGCTGCATTTTGTTTTGGTAAAATGAAGCGTTTTTCCACGTAAGTTTCATAGACATTCCTGCCGATATGCAAATATATTGCCATGTATTTGTTATGGTGAGTTCTAATTTGTTGATTACGTAGATAAATAGCTTTTAACATTCAAGCAGTGTGAATTCTTCTCTATAATCAGCTACGTCACTATGGAATCCCATGAGATGCGGGCGCATGCGCTACAAGTCATTGCGGACTTCGCTGCGAGTCATCACGACGTGTTTTACAAGCTTCCAAGTCGCGATAGATTGGTAAGTGTACAAATTTTCAATTTCTAGTTGATTTAACTCGGCTCAAACATTATCAATTTAGTCTTGTTCATAGTTAATTGGGAAAAACAAAATTTTAAATTTCTCCATATTTCTCCAGAAATGTCAGATTCAGAGGACAAAACTGTGTCTGAGGATGGAGCGGAACGGCAGGAACCTCCATTAGAAACCTCGCCTTCCATTGACCCCTCATTAAACAAAAATTTGTTAGAAATAAATACAAATATGGGTAACATGGCGGCTCTTCTCCATCAAGTGTCATCGGGGGAGTTTGGCAATTGGCCACCGGCCAGCCCGTCACATTTCCACCGGAATGAACCTCTTGTCCACCGGACTTTGCCCACTGGGCTTGTTGCTTCATCGTCCACCGGAGTAAACCCAAACGAAATTTATCAGACCCTGATGAATCCGAGCCACCAGAAAAGCGTAATGTTACCAATGATAATAACATTGATGAAAGCCTTAGCATTCATGAAGATGACGATACTGATTCACTTCTGGGCGATGCCCACGATCTATTAGCAAAAACTAAGGCCAAAAAACAAAGTGAGCCAACCGGGCCATCAATTTAAGCAGACCCAGACACATCTGAATTTCTTGATGGTTTAGCCAAAGCACTTGAAACTTCTGACGATCTCGGCGCTAATGTAAATGATAAATTGGCCGAGATAATTAACAAGCGTTGGGGAAAGACGTTAACCCCTGAAAAATTGAAAATTATTCTTGACAAATACAAAAGACCAGCCAACTGCACTGCACTGCACCCTATTAAGGTCAACAAAGGTGCATGGGAACATCTTAAATATTATAAGAAACAGGAAGATCTAAGGTTAGCTAACATGCAACAAGTTTTACGGAAAGTTGCCTACATAATGTTGCAAACGACAGATTTTCTCCTTGTAGAGGCTTCTTCCTCACAACGCGAGGAAATTAACAAATATGTCTCCCAGTCAGTGGATGCACTGGCACTCTTAGGTCACCTGACTGGAAATATCTCGTCTCTCAGACGAAGCACTATGAAGCCCCTTCTAAGACCGGAGTATCAACCACTTCCATCACTGAAATCCCACATGGTCCCTACCTTTTTGGTGAAGATTTAAATAAGCAGCTAAAAGAAGCTGAAGAATCAAACAAGGTCGCGAAGGCTTTCAAAGGAAACCCTAAAAATCGCTATAAACAGCAACCGTTTATCCAAAGCCCTTCCCAGCAAAACAATGCAAGGCGTGATTTTTTATGGCGGGGCAGCCAGAATCAATTTCAGAAAAAGCAACCGTACCAGGGAAACAGCCGGTTCCAACAGAAATCCGGCCAAACACAACAAACAGGGAAAAAATTTTGATAGATTTGCAACAGTTAAATGTAAGTGGATTTATTGCTTATTTGCCTTGCCTTATATCTTTACTTTTACATGAGTGTGAAAACTTTAGAGCTGGTAGAGTATCAAAATTTCTACTGGAATGGAAGTCAATTACTGCTGACCCAGACATTATTTCGCACATTTCTGGGGTCAAGATTGAATGTGATTTTCTTCCTGAAAACCTGCTTCTAAAACATCACAATTCAATCCAACTGAGTTTGCTATCATTCAATAAGAGATTGATACATTGTTATCAAAAGGGGTTCTAGAACCAG
The DNA here is from genome assembly GCF_013076305.1 of Rhopilema esculentum. Next base: position 167,770 of record NW_027020025.1, on the reverse strand, counting down.
CATCGCCAGTAGCTGGGCAGATAATTTCGCCTATTTTCCTCCGTCCAAAACCTGACGGAACACACAGGATGATATTGAATCTTAAACAATTTAACCAGTGCGTGACGTACCACCATTTCAAAATGGACACATTAACTACGATCACTAACTTAATTACACCCAATTGTTTTATGGCATCCTTGGATTTGAAAGATGCTTATTATAGTGGTTTTGTTGTCCATGAAGATAGAAAATATCTTAGGTTTAAATTTAATGGCAATTTACTGCAATATACCTCATTACCAAATGGTCTTTCTTCTTGTCCACGCACTTTCACAAAGATTCTAAAACCGGTTTTGTCAACCCTTCACAAAGAAGGGCACATAGCATCTGCCTACATTGATGACATATATTTGCAAGGCGACACTTTTGAGGAATGCTTAGCAACCGTAATGAAGGCAATTAAGCTGTTTTATCATTCATCCTAGTAAACAACGTTAGGTTTTATCATTCATCCTAGTAAATCAACTTTTATTCCAAGTCAGAAAATTAAGATGCTCGGTTTTGTTCTTAATTGTAAGGATATGACTGTAAGTCCTACACAAGATAAACGAAATAGCACAATCGCTCTTTGCTCAACCATTCTCCATCGCAAAACAAATTCCATCAGGAATGTTGCGCAACTTTTGGGCAAGATAGTTGCTTGCTTTCCAGGGGCATTGTTTGGACCACTTTTCTACCGTCAAATAGACCATGAGAAAACAATGGCTCTTAAACAAAACAAAGGCAATTTCAACAAACAAATTGGCTTGTCCTTTGATGCCAAGACAGAAATCAAATGGTGGATTGAAAACTTGCCCAGGGTTTTTAAGCCATTAACACGAAATCATGCTTCTATGGAAATGAAAACTGATGCGTCTCTTCAAGGTTGGGGAGCTACTTGCCAAAATATTTCCACCGGAGGACTATGGTCGTTTGACGAGAAACATAATCACATAAATTATTTGGAAATGTATGCTATTTTTCTAGCATTGAAAACATATGCAAATGATCTAACAGATAAGCATATAAAAATTTTATCTGATAACTCAACAGCAGTACTTGTGTTGTCACACATGGGTACTAGCCGTTCAATTACTTGTAACAATTTATGTAAACAAATTTGGCTTTGGTGCATTGAACGTAACATATGGTTAACACTAGCACATATCCCTGGAAAACAAAATATTGAAGCAGATAGGGAGTCACGACGCTCTGCTAATACCTCTGCAGAATGGAAATTAAACTCTAAGATTCTGCAGTCATGTTTAACTGATATAGGTTTTACACCATCAGTTGATTTGTTTGCATCAAGGCTCAATAAACAGTTTGACAAATTTGTATCATTCAAACCAGAGCCAGAGGCTTTTGCCATCGATGCATTTACCCTTGACCCACTTACAAATTTTATGCTTTTCCGCCTTTCAGTCTGATAACCAGAATGCTCAAAAAGATCCAAATAGACCAAGCAGAGGGAATTTGTGTGCTTCCAAACTGGCCTACACAACCTTGGTATCCCACAGCCACAAAATTGATGAAATCAAAGCCAATTTTACTGAAGCCAAGTCGTCGATTGCTTCAGCTGCCTTCGAGCCCTTCTGCGATTCATCCCCTTTGCAACAACCTTCATATCGTGGTATGTCTCTTATCAGCCAAAAAATAACAACCTCAGAATTATCCAGCTCCGCCAAGCATATTTTACTTTTCTCTTGGCGACCTGGAACCCAAAAACAAAATAATTCGTACCTTGATTGCTGGAAAACATATTGTGCTCAAAACTCAATTCAGGTTTTCAACCCTACCATTGAGCAATGTATCGAATTTTTAACCACTTTATTTGACAGTGGCCTTGGCTATACTGCCATAAATACAGCGAGATCAGCCGTTTCGTCTATAATTACTTTGTCAAATGGTTTATCAATAGGTGAAAACCCTACTATTTGTAGATTTCTCAAGGGCGTTTTTGAGCTAAGGCCTGCTCTACCGAAATACAACACTATATGGGATGTTGGTACACTCTTGGATTACTTAAATCAGCTTAACCCCATTTCTAAATTGAGTCTCAAAGAATTAACACACAAAACAACAACACTCTTACTTTTGCTCACTGGTCAACGTTGTCACACGATTCACAGTATAGAGCTCTCTGGCATCCAAACTTTTCTGGATTTGGTTCGCATCACAATTTTAGAACCAATTAAAACATCGAAACCTGGGAAACACATTCAACCTTTGGAATTAAAAGCGTTCCCTACTAATCCAAACCTTTGTATCGTTTCACATCTAACCGAATACATAAAACGTACATGTATCTTTAGAGGTTCCCATAGGAAACTCTTTTTAAGTTATCAAAAGCCACACAACCCGGTTTCTCGAGAGACAATTTCTCGGTGGGTGAAATCAACCATGAAATTGGCTGGCATAGATACAAATGTTTTTACGGCACATAGCTGCAGATCTGCCTCGACTTCAGCAGCCAAAGCATCTGGCCTCTCTTTGCGTGAAATTTCCAAATCTGCGGGTTGGTCCAATGCAACTACTTTCGCAAGATTTTATGATAAACTTTTAATTTCGGACAACTTTGGACAATCAGTTTTGAGTAGTTTAGAACATTAACGAATTATTTAGCCTACTAACATTTCTTATCAATATAATTTTCATTAACATACCATATTATTATACTGTGTTGGACTTGAAACTTTAGTCCTTTTTCCTTTGCCACTTGACTTAGCCCTTGGGTTCGGAATTACAGGGCTTTGAAGTCTCATGGGATTCCATAGTGACGTAGCTGATTATAGAGAAGAATTTAAAAATTAAACGAGACTTACCCAGTAAGTTGAAGTTTGATTGGAATTCTTCTCTATCATCAGCAGGAACGGAGGAATCACATGCCCTCCCTTTTTGAGGGCCCAACCCTGTGATTCCTTCGTTCATCAATTTTTCAGATTTTTATTTTCCTGAAATTCCTCACCTTTAAGAATGACTTGTAGCGCATGCGCCCGCATCTCATGTGATTCCTCCGTTCCTGCTGATGATAGAGAAGAATTCCAATCAAACTTCAACTTACTGGGTAAGTCTCGTTTAATTTTT
>NW_027020025.1:151565-164562 GCF_013076305.1 Rhopilema esculentum | reverse complement strand
AAACTTGGTAGTCACGCCCACAAATGTGAAGATATACACAACAATACAATCGTTTGCTGAATTCAAAAGAAAAATGATCCTACAAGTCCACTCCATAGACAGCAAAAATGATACAATCGCCTCACCATTTAGGCAGAAACCTGAACCTGAATCTGTTTGAAACTGTGATTTCTTCCATCTATGGAGTTGATAAATAGACAGATCGTTTAAACAGTCGCTTATAGGCTGTTGCTGTTGTTTTTGTTCAATTATCGATTTTGTTGCATGTCACGTGACAGTTACATACCAGCATTGCATCAGACATTGTACTTTGTGTCAGGTGCATGTACATTGTGTCAGCCATTTTTCTATCGCTTCCCCGATTGGCCAGGAACATGAAATACATTTCTATTAACCATATTTAGTAAAGATATATTATTTCCCTAATTTTAACCTTTGCCCTTAGTTATTCATATATATATCGAGTAGCATAGTTTTAAGAGACACTCGGCGAAAACTGTAGACGAATGAAGTTGTTCTCAAAATAATTTGCTGTTTTAGACGAGATGTGTCTTTATTTTTCTGCTCGAGGTCAGAAGTTAATTCTACTTATTATTTAGAATTCATGCCTTTATGTTAGTTCAAACTAGTGATTAAACATTTGGTTACCCTGTGCGAGGAAGACAATTGAACGAGAAAACTTTTTAAATGCAATAACTTTTTCAGTATTCAAGACATCTTAGCAGGTTAGAAATTATTTTTAGTCGTTTAATGATCAGTATTCACGTTTTATCAAAGATCAAAGCCGTTTTTCTTCAAGTAGAGAGAATTGAGAGTGAACTTTTTATACTTGCCTTACAACGAGTAAATTCAGTTTATTATGCTTGCAAAGAGTGAACTTTGTTTGTTGTGTTGCATCAAAGTTTGTTTGAACAACCCCCATTTAATGGCCTCCCAAACGAAGATGTAAACAAGTGGCTGGGAGAATTCAATAGACTTTCAAAATTTTACAGTTCGTCAAATGTTGGAGCCCAAAATTTGTACTTTGGCAAGGAATAAACGAGCCTTTATCAGTCTACACAGAGGATATAATAAGAAAATGCCAACGTCTTTCTTTTTCGGACATGGAGATGATGAACTTATTTATCAATGGTCTAAAAAACGAAATTAAAAGTCATGTCATTTTGAACCAGCCTAAAACGTTTGTAGAGGCTGATAATTTAGCCAGGCTCCAATCAGCAGTCTCCTCCACTTCCGTATCTGAAAACCTTTTTCCTAGTTTGAGTAACACCCTGCAGGAGTAACAAATAAAAGAACTTGAATGCCTCTCAAATACAGCAAGAAAAACCTGTCAATGCTATTGACACTGCGTTTCAATCCAGTTGACCTCTTTAATATGGTCTTCATGTACTCTCTACCCTATATTGCACAAAGCAACAGATTTTTGCTGTCAACCTTGAATTGGAGCCAGAAGAAATGTCTTTACCTCTGATCTTGGACAACTGTAGGTAGAACTTGACGCGGAGCTGAGTTTTCTTGATAAAGGTTTGACAAGTTAAAATAAGATTTATAAGGACATGGTAGATAAAGTGAGTTCCTCAAAAGAATAACTGTTTGCTCTTGCTTGGGACGTTTCAAGCAGCTAATCGAAATGAACAAGAATTTGCAGAAAATGCCAAATACTGCTCTTGGATCATTGGCTGAATCTGTAACAGGGCACAATAATATCCTTCTAAAGCTGGCAACACTCTGTGATGAACTTCAAAAATCTTTCATTGAAGCAGAGATGCAGGTACTCATCTATTCATTTGTAAGGTTTCCCCATGAAAGAGGGACATGAAGCCTGTGCAGTTCCTGTAAGACTGTTGCTCTTTCGTTCTATATGATACCAGAAAGTTTGGGATTTAAGAGATGAAAGATGCTCTTATTGCAAGAGATCTGATTCTTGTCGGCTTTGTCACTGATAGAGAGTGGAATTCTATGCAAACTCGAGGAAGTTATCACCATGTGTCAGTTAAATAATCAATGACGGATGCCAAAAAGAAAACAAATAAGGTTCACATTAATGAAATAAAGCAGTTCTTAATATTATCTTACTCTACACAAAAGCCTGTGAAGGAGCACCAACCATGTCTTTTACAAGACATGGCATTTTTAAATAAATTTTGCATGAATTGAAAGTGCATTGATAGAGCAATTTTCATTTTCAGAACAACCAAATTTTTCCCTTGAAATATGATCCATACCCTTGTCTCCTGACAAAAGAATGAGTGAGTTCTGTCACTGCATCCAGTAGTTGTATATAAACTCATTAATGAGTATCCAGAGCAAGCAATTGATTTTATAGAGCATCGATCATTTCAAGAGATGTGAATCCAGACAAGAGGATATGTACATGAAAGAGAAGAACATGGTCATCTTTTGATGTGCTTAACAAACTGTTTTAGGTAACATTTCTTTAAAAATATAATTACAAAGGCTTTTTCATAGAAGCACTACAGGACCCAAAACAGGCCTGACAGGAGAAAGGCAACAAAATGTGCACGAATGTGAACTTATCTGGTCTTATGATGTTCTTGAATTCATGGAGAGCAAAAGTTATAGAAATGAAGCTGATATCGTTGATATCATTAGGAACTGTCATAGAACTGTTGATGGTTGAGGATCAAGTGAAGATGACAGATCCCATCATATCAAGGCAATGTTTTGTTGGTTGTTGAGAAACTGGATCCCATCCTTCAATGAACAATCAATTGCTTCTAGATGTAGCCAGGAATATTAGTAGAAACAAAAGTAGATGGACTTACCAGGGAAATTGTTGTAGGTTTAATTTCAAATCTTAGCTGTCTGGTTCATTTATATCAAGACTGCATGAGAACTATTGGATAACAAGGGATCCTCCAGTTTGTTTCCAAAAATATTTGGTGAGCTTCACAAAAGTTCTCATAACACAGTTTATTACTGGACTGCAAAAAAGAACATATTTTTTGATCTTCTGCTGCAATCATCCAACAAGACCTTGCAGAACAAACAAGACAGACTTGGTATCATAAAGCAATCAACATGTGCAGATCCCGAGTAGCTTAAACACAACCTTAAGATCCAAATAAAACCATTCATAATGAATCTATTTCCTCATACAACAAAACTTGTTGATGATATTTTTCTATATATAATACACCAGAATCCAGAAAACCCTTTATCGAGACCGTCCAAAATTATGATTACCATTTTTTGATATCTCGATAATCATCTATTTCGACTACCATTTTTTAATAATTACAACTCTTTGCAAGTGATGTTACCTTTTCTAATGGCTATATTAAGCAACAAAATCTCGAGTCACCATTTAGAAATGCCTTTTTTGCAATCTGTTCTAAGAATTACTTTTCAAAAACTTTATGTTATTAATTGTGTAAGAGGCATCTGACCAAAAGAAAGATCAAACTTCAACATGTTACATGATTTGTGATAGTATATCTTAGGGGTTTAATAACTGTGCCTCTGTGTCTTAAGGGTTAATCCAATAGCTGAGACTTTTTTTTCAAAAAATTGAAGTCACATGTCTTATTATCATATAACATGCGCTGGTAGCCCATATCCCCTTCCCCTTGATGTCAATGTTGGGTTTTATGATTGCAGAATAACTGGGGGAAAACAGTTCCCGATCTACCCAGGAGAGCAAAGACTTGTCGGTGTCTTTGAAATAATTGCATCACAGACATTCCCATTTGATCGCTGGTCAGATGAAAAATCTGTGAACGGGCAATTAAAAAGGATTAATTCTTGCTGCTTCGTACAACTTCAAGCAACTTGTAAGGTCGTTTACACCATCACATTCTGTGATCACATAAAATATTTAATGCAAATGGGACCAGAATATGATCATGTAAATCGGCCTTTAGGAAAACCTGCGAAATGCAGAAACAAGCTGGTCAAGAGTGTGTGGAAAATGCAAAATGCATCAGCTACTATTTCACTTAATACAATGTCACGAATAGCCATTGTGAGGGAAGCTTTTTGAAACATTGTGCCCATCTGTATGGTGGTTTGTGGCTAAACTGTGCCAAGGACATTGTAACAACAGGCTAAATGCCTTCAGTTTTGCGGATGCTGTTAGGGAGCTATTGACAAAATGTCCAGTAAACATCATAATATAATGATTCCACCAACTGTGGAAAAACATTCATGCTCGACCCCCTAAATGATATGTTCAGGGTATTTACTAAATCTGCCAGTACCAGCTATGCATGGCTTGGCACAGAGAATGCAGATGTCATCTTTCTAAATGACTTTCGCTACTCACAGGAAACATTGGCCTGGCTATATAGACCCCTTGCTAATGTTTACATTTGAAAGCGAGGCAAAACATGCGCGCGCATGCTGTGAGGCAAAACATCTGATGTTGTTTGTTTGAGGAAAGGAAACCATCGTTACTTATCGCAGTTGATCTGATTTCGTTTTGTGTTCTATAAAGTTTTATTCAAAAATGGTTAGAAGTTGCTGTGCTGTGGGATGTGCTAACCGTCAAGAGGGTGAAAAGAACAATTTAACCTTTTATCGCATTCCAAAAGGGCGAACACCGATCGAAAAACGACGGCGACAAGATTGGTTGAGAGCGATTAGGAGGGATGACTGGAGGACTTGGAGTGATGAAAAGATTTCGAAAGCGTTTATCTGTGCGGAGCATTTTATTTCAGGTGAGTTTCTGAATTTTTGGCGTTTTCGATCATCTTTTTTTGCATAAATTCTGTAAAGTAGCTGCTTCGTTGTTGTGAGAACAAACAGTCCATTTGTTCTTCATATTTTCATACATAAAGATCAATAAATAATACAAAGTCATTTGGAAGTGATTCTAGTTATGGAAGGAAGAACTTCTACTGGCACTGCAGTGACAATACCAATAGTTAACAAACATATGTTTGGTATTTTTTAAACCTTTTCTCAAATGGCATAAATCTTACTTTTTGGACTTTCAGGGAAAAGGAGTGACAACCCTGATGATGCAAACTGGATTCCAGCAATTTTCCAGCATTCTACTGCCAAAGAGATTGCTAGAGTAGAAAATAAAATTGAAAAGAAAGCCAGGTATGAGGTGCTAAGGAAAAAGAGAGTAGGTGCACAGGCTCAATGGATGGTCACAAATAAAACCAACACAGAGGCCACACATTCTTCAAGCAGTGATGATGGAGGAGAGAGCAGGATGTGTGATGCTTATACCCAGTTTGATCCCACTGACACCAACAAAGAGATCACAGTCCTTAAAGATAAAATATCTTTGCTAGATAAGGAGTTGAGGGCCAAGAATGCTGAGCTTTGTAAACTAAGAGAGGAAAACAGAAAGCTTAAAATGAGTGCTGTCTCTATCAGCACATTGGTTCACTTAGCTTCTGTCTTTTTTGAGATCTTTGACGAAGGTTTATTTTCGACTTGATATGCATATTGACTGTTTTATCCGCCAGGAAACTGAGAGACTGGAAAAATTGCCATTTGCTTCGGTACATTTCTTCTGCACCTGCACCACTGACTCTGCTCTGGTGGGTCTTGTTTTTCTCTGCCACAAAATAGCTTCTTAGAGAGTTCATCTTTTTGTCCACCTCTTCATATGTTGGCACAGGAAATTTATCTTGCTCTTGTAGGACATCAATTACTTTCTGTATGGTGTTGCATCTCCTGTCTTACAAATGGTACTGAGGATTTTAAATATCGTACAGCACGGGGTGACAGAATAGGAAATATGCAGAAGGAGAACTCTCGGTCAGGACCTTTGAAGTTTGCATGCACAAACCTCAAGTGGTAAGAGTACGTAGAAACAATAGGTTTGCACAATAAACTTGTTTTGATACAGAGCTTTGGGCGAGGGATGGCGACAGTCTTCTTTAGTTGCTGCAAGGAAAAAATTGTAGAAGCCTGGCTCCACTTTAAACATAGGCTACAATATTAAGAAAACTTGTATACTCCTGTGAGGTCAAGGTCTCAGGAAAAAAGACGCAAAAATTCTGTAACACATGAATTTGTTCATTCAATTATTCGACTTAGAATGGAAAAATAATATGGCAGCCAACTCATAGAAAGTTTAAAGGCTATAAAGCAGAAAGTAACAATTATATACTTCGAGCACGTCAGCATGAAGCAGACAAGGCAGCCATGAAAAGGATGCAACAACAAATGGAAGTAGACAAAAGCTCATCAGAATCGGAAAATGACCTCAGATGAATGTTATTAGAGCATTACACAGTAGACCTTGATGAAGTAGAGAATTACATAAATCGTAAAGAGCACTGAGGTTTGACTGATTTTTTGAAGTTTATAAACATGTATTTGCTTCAGTGTAGTAAACTGTTTTTGAAACTTTCCTGTTTTTATAAATTTTTTTCTTATCCAAATGCTTTCAAAGTTCAAGCCTTTTTAAATTTTCAATTCAGGGATGCATCAGTCTGAATAATTGAGAAAAAGACTGCCCAAATTGGAGAAAGTTTCTGTTGCAAAGCAGACTATAAAACAACACCATAATTCACTTATCAAATTTTTCCTGATCCTTTTTCAAAGAGTAGTTACATTAAGAGAACTTGTTGAAAGACAACTGGTTACATCTTACAACAAGATAGAAATAATATGGTATGAGCAATCTGGTTTCAAATGGACCGGTCCCTAGTCAAAATAGTTACCTAAAAGCACAATACTGTTAAGAACTTTATTGTCACATTTCTTTTTTGTTACATTCGCAAGATCTATTACTTAAAGCCAATCAACTTGATGACAGGCAGCTTAAAGTACACTTTTGGCTCATTGTGAAGTGTACATGTCAATGATAGGAAAACACTTTAATCAACATTTGTGATAATTTTGTGGTGTAGATATTGGTATACTTTCTAGGAAATTAAAGAGAAGATCATTGGGCTTCTTGGCAATAAATAAAGGTATGATTCCATTGCTTTATATTATTTTACACAAATAAGAAAAAATGCTGATTTTGATAAAGCCACACATTGTAATTGTAAAAATAAAGTTATAATTTAACTTATTTCTACCTCATCTTTGAAACTTTACGATGTGGTGCAATCAATCAATAATGCATAAACAATTATTATTCTAAATTGATGATGGGTTTAAGACGGATTAGAATTATAAAATTTAATATCTTTATTGTATGTTTTGTAGTTGCTGCCCTATGAACAAAAACTGGGGGCCCTAAAGAACAGGGTCACCCGTGCTTTTAATTTGAAAAGAAGCAAAAAGTTCATTATGCTCGACGAGCATAAAAAAAAATTATACAAAATAAGGTAATTGTTATTACATTTTCAACTTTAAAAATGCCAAATAGTGCACATGCTTTCCAAACTCCTCTAGTGGCGTTTCTTGCTTTCTCTATCTGTAGTATTGGGTTATCAATTACTAATACTAAGTCTTTAACTCAATATGTAGTTTTTTCGATGTTTATTATTTCTCTTGTTAGTGTGACGAGTCTCACTTATAATGACATAGCTAATCTGATGTTGAGTCTTTGATTGAACTAGAAAATCAAAAAAGCAAAGTTTTTCAGATGTTTCTCTTTTCAATGTTTATTTTCAGTGTTTCTGTCCTTATTTCTATTTAATTTCTTTTTCAGACCAGGGATGACGATATACGTAAAATTAATCAGAAAAGGCAAAGAAGGCAAAGAAAAGGCAAAGAAGGCAAAAAAAAGGCAAAGAAGGCAAAAAAAAGGCAAAGAAGGCAAAAAAAGGCAAAGAAGGGGGAGTCTGGTAGGGACACCCACAGGTCTGGCCACTACCATAATTATAGTGGGCAGCACCAAAGTTTTAATATTTATTATAAATAGTTGTAGTTGTTGTTGTTGATATTAGAGTGTTGATATCAGAGTGTTGTTTGGTTTTAGATTGTTGTTAAATTAAAAAAAGGAAAAAATCAATCTGAATGTCTTCTCTCTCTCTGTTAATCTACGTATGCATAAAGACCTGGCATGGCTGTTGATAGTTGATTAGATAATTTGTGGCATTTATTAAGGATACTGATGCTATTTAGTGGACTTCCATAAAAGTCAGTGCACAATTTCAAGTTTTATTTAGACTTCTATAGACCTGTATTTTGTCTAGATGAGATTGTGCAGAGTTCAGAAGATATAAATTTGGCTGTTTGGTATTCGAAGCAGACCAAAGACCAATGATTTTTTGTTAGGCTTGAAAAAAGGGAATCTAAGAGGTTATATTGTGGTTAGTTTTTAGATTAGGCGTGGCTGTGAATTCATTGTTACATGAAAGTAAAAAAAATTAGGACATTCAATAAATTTTTCATAAAGTGTAAATAGCACAACGAAACCAATTGTACCAAATCAAATATATTCCTTGTGGCTTTACTTAATGAAATTATGTTTTCAAGGTGTTTTACATTATTGTTGCCGTTGTTTTTCTAGACCCCCCCCCCCTCAATCACTTTTTGTTTTATTGTCAAAATTTTACTGCCGTAGCTCTTGAACTGTGTACAACAGGTTAAGGACCATGTTACTGCTATGTTTATGAGACCCAGCCCTCCATTTAGTATTTCTAGGCTTTATTCCTATATGAAACTGTATGAAGTATGATAGGGGCCAAAGACTCATATTGAAGGGATCAGCAAGGGGCATATTCTTGGGTTGTAACTTTCTACATTGGGCATGGCTTTGATGTCATAGTAACGTCATATTCTTCAATTTTAAAGACTTTTGAATTAGTATTTGATTGAATACATATGGCACATCAAAATGAATAACATCAACTGAAAGATCACATAGAAGCGATTCGAATGGTAGTATTGGTTCTTCTGTAGCGCAAAGAGATTAATTGATTATGTTGAATTGATTTTCAAACCTTCATTGATTTCCTTGGTAAATGGAGAGGACATTAATTTCAATCAAACCAATTGAGGGTCTTTGCTAATCTTTTATCATCTGTTCTGATCAATCGTCTACATCAGGATCAATTATCCCATCATCCAGACAGCACGCAGGTACTTTTCAAATTAGCAGGTTAAATTCGACGAGGCCGTTGATGAAGTTTGAGTTTGTCATGCACAGGGGGTGATTCGATCGTGAGATGGATGCTTATGTGATCATTATTGATCTAATTGTATTTGGTTTGGAACACGAATTACTACAGGATAAGTTTATTATGCTCAACAAGCATAGAAAAGCTATACAAAATATGGTATTTGTTATTATTTTTATGAGACGGGAAGGGTGCTGCTCTTATCAAATAGTGCTCATGCTTCCAAAAAAACTCTAGTGCTATACCTTGCTCTCTTCATCTGTCTTTTAGAGTTTTTGATTACTATTATGTTGTATATTTGTGTATGTTGTTTAATATTGGAGTGTATTGCATATAGTGAAATTGAAAATTAATGAACTGAACAGGAAATGTGAGTCTTGTAATTAGAATAAGTTACTAGAGATCAATTTTTCGGATGTTTCTCTCTTCAACATTCATTTTCAGTATTTCTGTTTTCAGTTCTCTCTGATTTCTATTTCAGATCAGGATTAACTGGTTTTGAATAAAGCTTTTTTCAACCTTGGAACTATTTTTCGAATTCAGACAAGAGTATTCGGTCTGGCGGATGTAAAAATGCACTGGCCAATCTCCTGGGACTACAACTGCACATCTAGACATGTACTCTTTAATGGCAGAGTTCATCACACTCTTAAGTGCCTCCTCGAAATTTTCTCTGCTCTTCAATGGCTGTTCAAAAAATCCAATAAATACAAATTGTTGAGGCATCCCATTTTTCTGACGTTCTCAGAGCTATATTATTGATGGACATTCAGTTGGTGGCGCTCGTGCTCTGGATCAAAGAAAGTGTTCATTAGCCATTCCGGCATACAACGGAAGCTAAGGTGATGGTCAGGCTGAGTTAGATTTGATGGACTCACTTTATAGTGTTTATAAACTGCTGAAAGCCTATAAACTGGTTGATATAAAAACATGTTGGATTCGAAACATTTCACTGCAGACAAAGGAATGCTTTGGTTTTATGAGTTTTGATATATATATTCAAGCTAGTCTTTTGGGATCTGCCAAAATATTTGATGTTTTTATGTATTTGATGTACAAAGTTTTTATTATTTGATGTTTTTATTTTAGCTGATATTTACAAAGTAATCATCAACTCATCACGTACGTTTTGACATGTAATCAAATTTGGATTCAAATTCAGCCAAAGCACACTGTTCCAGAAGAACCTGACCAGTTGGACCGACAAGTGCATCTCCAAAAGGCCTGTGCTCTTTTTTCCAATTTGTTATGTCAATTAAAACAGATTTTTTGGTTTTCATTTCATGGACTTGATGCTGAGTGCTACCTTCGTTTTCAACAGCGACGCCAAATGTGGGCTTTCTTTGGCCCTCTTAGACCCAGTCAGGGTCTAAGAGGACCAAAGATAAGATCATCAAAATTCAATTTCAAAGCTCACCTTAAAGTGTAAGCAATACATATACTGCCATCAAATAGTAGTATAGAAACTCATTTGTAAGAACATAAAACTGACTGCACCTCAATGGTATGCCTCCCCAGGTTCTGATACAAGTGGTGTGGTGTTGAGGAGACTGTGTCTCATGAGCTGACTTTAACAGGTATTAAGAACCTTAAAGTCCTACTGACGTCAAGGCGATAGTACCCGGCTTTTTGTGAGTTATCCTATGTGGAATAGTCCTCCCTAATAACACTTCCTTCATTTTTTACAAATGACCATATTGAATTCTCTCTCAACTTCCACCCAAAGGTTGACCCAGCATACTATGGTATTGACTGGCAAGGCCAACACCAAGCAGTGAGTGGGATGGGGAACTGATGGAAGAGGGCCTAGGCATCAATGTTCCACAAGTTGCACTTGATCTGGAAGATGGTACATTTATTGAGCAATGCAATCCACTTCAAGAAAGTGATTCGTTTGGGATGGACATATATATGAAGCTTGTGGATGATATTTCATCTTTAGTTTTAAAAATAGTAAAGTAAATTCAACTTATCTTTTCAACATAAGAATTTTGTACTTGCTTCACTTACAAAACATTATTATGATAATCAAAATACAGAATTATAGTACAGGCAATGTGCAAAAAAACATGGCGAGAATTAACAAAAATTCTTAATAACTCTGACAAATTATCAAGAATTCTTCTTGTTATGAGTAAATCCATACTCTAAGATCCTTGATAGAAAGCGGGGGTTCAGGGGTAGAAAGTTTAATGCTTACTAATTTTTCAATTTTGTTAAATAGTGTCGATTTTGTCATATTAATGTGGACTTCTCCAGGAGAAAAGGGGGTCTCAATTCTAAAAAAAGTGGCATATTATATTTGCAGGTTTTTAAGAGATATCTTCCTTGCAAATACAAAATTGTTTCAAATAATTTAAACAACATTTATTTCTTGGATTAAAATAAAACTTAACCAAACTATTACTTCATGCATAAGTGCCTATTTCTTAAGTTCAGAGGATTGCTTTGAGCAAGCATACCCTTAGCTTTCAAAGAGTAGTGAAATATCCATATTTGCCATGAACTTTGATTCTGAACAATGCACTGTTGGCAGATGAAGAATACCAAGATATGCAGTGGCTGTAGAAAGTACAGCCTCATCGTCATCAGAATATTTTGTGTGGAAAACCAAAAGGAGGCACTGACCTGTGACCTGTAATGAACTGTAGGAGATCTTGCAATTTTGTGTGTGGCAGACTTGACCTATGAAATAAACCATTTCTGACATTGTTTTGTGTATAATCTTCAGGCTCCTCTAAGCTGACTTGGTCAAGAAAAATCTCTGGTGTAATGACCTGGCTAAGGATATGACACTTCAAGTCTTTACAAACTTCAGGATGTTTCTTTAACATTTGAAGAAGGCCGAGAGTATTAAGACCCTCCGCAAACTGTCCGATCTTGTGTTTTCTTGACAGAATCACTTCATTTTCAATAAGGTGTTGTAAAAAGAAACATTTGTTGTCATCAGTAATTTTCCTTGTAATTGGCCAGTGAGATGAGTTTATAACTGGCCAATATGAAGAAGGATCATCTCTTCCAGCATCCAATCTCTCTTTGTTTTTAAATATCACACAAAAGCACCCCTCCATCTTTCCTCTCTGTCAATGGTAATTGTATACTCAGGAACGTTGATGTGCTTCTCTAATCTATGCAAAATCTCATGCAAATTTGTGTTTGTTGGCTGTGCTTCTTGGTATTCTTCCTCACATAAACTCTCAGCAGCCTCACTTAAGGTCATTGATGACAAAACAATTTCCTCAACCAACTGACTTGATTTGTTTGGAAAAACTGTTTGCAAATGTATAATCCACTCATCCTCAGTGGCGAAGCTGGCCTTAAGTAAATGGTCATGCTTTGTATGGGAGAGAAAGGGGATGGGGGTCTGGGGGCATAGCCCCCAGGAAAATTACACACAACCACACCCTATAGATGCTCGGAAAAGGGGGGTAACGCCCTTTTTAGTATATTGAATCAAATAGCTCTTGTTTAGATCGCAATCAATGATGTCAAGGACTTCAACATCAAAATGTTCTTTCCACCCCATTCTCCAATGTTGTGTTTTGGAAATATCTTTGGGACAATGTTTTTGAAAAATTGTGCATTTGAAAACCCCCAACAAACACTACTGATCATACTGGAAAAACATTGCAGATGAGAGAATATTATATCTACAAATATTTTTCAAAATCTAAACTTTTGATAAATCAGCTTATTTAAATCAGCAAGGGCTAAGAAATATCCATTCTCTTACTATTAATTATTGACACTTTTGATGATGTTGCTGAATTAAGATGAATTAGGCAAGATAAGCCCTCAGTGATAGGTAGGCCCTCCCTTGTTTATGATACAGGGAATTGTGGGATGCTTGTTTCTTGGTTCAGAATTTTATACTTAGCTTCAATTTTATAAGCTTAATTTTTACATATCTAAAACAAATGTATCAAGGATAGTACTGTTTAGCATATACAAAAAGTTTTGACCCCTGTATTTAAGGTGTAACATGCCATAAACAT
>NW_027020025.1:137339-151465 GCF_013076305.1 Rhopilema esculentum | reverse complement strand
AGCCATTTATGAAGTTTGGTTTTGAACAGAGGCAGTTTAATTTCAGACAGAATAATAATTTCATACAATAAACTGTTACAGATCAAAATATACACTTTATATACATTTAATGCCCTTAACAGTTGTCAATCCTCTATCATTGTTCAGAAATTTTATTCTGAACAAAAGCAGAGTAAAACCAAGTTCATCACTTTTTTCACAGGCGCCAACAAATTCTTACGTCACATAGGAAAAAACGTGAATTGTTCTCAGAAACATAATTATTAGCAGAAAATGAATATGAATAATGATTTGGAGTATATTGAAGTGCAGCACATTACAGAAAAATAAATGCAGTTTAATAAAATACTCTCATCTTTTATAAGAAACCATCTTAGACAGTGTGTACCCCCAGTTCCTTAAGGTTTACAAAATGTTAGAACATTTAGAAAGTTTTTAGAATATTTCTATTTTATTTTCAAAAACAAGAGCCTCAATACTTTAAATTTGGTTTGCTAGTCACTGTGTATTTTTATTCTTTTTGTAATTTTGTAGTGCAGGTAAGTTTAGTCAAAATTAGCAATAGAAAAATCACGAAATCTTGATTTTCGGTTATTCTCAATCTAAATAAGTTGTTTTTAGCTAGAGTATTGGGGTTTCTTAACCTTTTCTCATTTTCGAGTACTGGTTTCATACAGATGCTTTCTTATAAAAAAGAGTTCAGTGGAAAATAATGTTGCTATTAGGAAAAAATTAAATTTGTTATCATCAAAGTATCCAAATAGTTTTTGTTTATCTAAAACAGTAAAGGACTTTTTAGAGCATTTGTCCTGTTCAGATTCAAACGAAATATTTGAATGTGTTCTGGAATTTGTTCTTTGGCCAGGCGAGGAAGAAGGGCTGCCACGTGAATTGTATTCATTGCTTGATTGTTGTAGTTGAAATGGTTGCAATGGAGGATAGGCAACAGTTGGCTGTTGTATCTGTGTTTGTTGACCATGTTTCAACTGCACAAGCTGACGTTGTATAGCCATGTCTTTTGCAAAGCCTTCTAGGATTTCTGACAATAGTTTCCACACCATTTCCCCGAATATTTGATCTGCTGTTCTCTTGTGCTGTTTTACGGTTGGCCTTGGTTTTTTCAGTGCATCTATTGCTGTCTCTATTAGCACATTGGTTCACTTAGCTTCTGTCTTTTTTGAGATCTTTGACGAAGGTTTATTTTCGACTTGATATGCATATTGACTGTTTCATCCGCCAGGAAACTGAGAGACTGGAAAAATTGCCATTTGCTTCGGTACATTTCTTCTGCACCTGCACCACTGACTCTGCTCTGGTGGGTCTTGTTTTTCTCTGCCACAAAATAGCTTCTTAGAGAGTTCATCTTTTTTTCCACCTCTTCATATGTTGGCACAGGAAATTTATCTTGCTCTTGTAGGACATCAATTACTTTCTGTATGGTGTTGCATCTCCTGTCTTACAAATGGTACTGAGGATTTTAAATATCGTACAGCACGGGGTGACAGAATAGGAAATATGCAGAAGGAGAACTCTCGGTCAGGACCTTTGAAGTTTGCATGCACAAACCTCAAGTGGTAAGAGTACGTAGAAACAATAGGTTTGCACAATAAACTTGTTTTGATACAGAGCTTTGGGCGAGGGATGGCGACAGTCTTCTTTAGTTGCTGCAAGGAAAAAATTGTAGAAGCCTGGCTCCACTTTAAACATAGGCTACAATATTAAGAAAACTTGTATACTCCTGTGAGGTCAAGGTCTCAGGAAAAAAGACGCAAAAATTCTTTAACACATGAATTTGTTCATTCAATTATTCGACTTAGAATGGAAAAATAATATGGCAGCCAACTCATAGAAAGTTTAAAGGCTATAAAGCAGAAAGTAAAAATTATATACTTCGAGCACGTCAGCATGAAGCAGACAAGGCAGCCATGAAAAGGATGCAACAACAAATGGAAGTAGACAAAAGCTCATCAGAATCGGAAAATGACCTCAGATGAATGTTATTAGAGCATTACACAGTAGACCTTGATGAAGTAGAGAATTACATAAATCGTAAAGAGCACTGAGGTTTGACTGATTTTTTGAAGTTTATAAACATGTATTTGCTTCAGTGTAGTAAACTGTTTTTGAAACTTTCCTGTTTTTATAAATTTTTTTCTTATCCAAATGCTTTCAAAGTTCAAGCCTTTTTAAATTTTCAATTCAGGGATGCATCAGTCTGAATAATTGAGAAAAAGACTGCCCAAATTGGAGACAGTTTCTGTTGCAAAGCAGACTATAAAACAACACCATAACTCACTTATCAAATTTTTCCTGATCCTTTTTCAAAGAGTAGTTACATTAAGAGAACTTGTTGAAAGACAACTGGTTACATCTTACAACAAGATAGAAATAATATGGTATGAGCAATCTGGTTTCAAATGGACACAAGCACAATACTGTTAGGAACTTTATTGTCACATTTCTTTTTTGTTACATTGGCAAGATCTATTACTTAAAGCAAATCAACTTGATGACAGGCAGCTTAAAGTAGACTTTTGGCTCATTGTGAAGTGTACATGTCAATGATAGGAAAACACTTTAATCAACATTTGTGATAATTTTGTGGTGTAGATATTGGTATACTTTCTAGGAAATTAAAGAGAAGATCATTGGGCTTCTTGGCAATAAATAAAGGTATGATTCCATTGCTTTATATTATTTTACACAAATAAGAAAAAATGCTGATTTTGATAAAGCCACACATTTTAATTGTAAAAATAAAGTTATAATTTAACTTATTTCTACCTCATCTTTGAAACTTTACGATGTGGTGCAATCAATCAATAATGCATAAACAATTATTATTCTAAATTGATGATGGGTTTAAGACGGATTAGAATTATAAAATTTAATATCTTTATTGTCTGTTTTGTAGTTGCTGCCCTACGAACAAAAACTGGGGGCCCTAAAGAACAGGGTCGCCGTGCTTTTAATTTGAAAAGGAGTAAAAACTTCATTATGCTCGACGACATAAAAAAAATTATACAAAATAAGGTAATTGTTATTACATTTTCAACTTTAAGAATGTCAAATAGTGCACATGCTTTCCAAACTCCTCTAGTGGCGTTTCTTGCTTTCTCTATCTGTAGTATTGGGTTATCAATTACTAATACTAAGTCTTTAACTCAATATGTAGTTTTTTCGATGTTTATTATTTCACTTGTTAGTGTGACGAATCTCACTTATAATGACATAGCTAATCTGATGTTGAGTCTTTGATTGAACAAGAAAATCAAAAAAGCAAAGTTTTTCAGATGTGTCTCTTTCCAATATTTATTTTCAGTAATTCTGTCCTTATTTCTATTTAATTTCTTTTTCAGACCAGGGATGACGATATACGTAAAATTAATCAGAAAAGGCAAAGAAGGCAAAGAAAAGGCAAAGAAGGCAAAAAAAAGGCAAAAAAAGGCAAAAAAAGGCAAAAAAAGGCAAAGAAGGCAAAAAAAAGGCAAAGAAGGGGGAGTCCGGTAGGTACACCCACAGGTCTGGCCACTACCATAATTATAGTGGCCAGCACCAAAGTTTTAATATTTATTATAAATAGTTCTAGTTGTTGTTGTTGATATTAGAGTGTTGATATTAGAGTGTTGTTTGGTTTTAGATTGTTGTTAAATTAAAAAAAGGAAAAAATCAATCTGAATGTCTTCTCTCTCTCTGTTAATCTACGTATGCATAAAGACCTGACATGGCTGTTGATAGTTGATTAGATAATTTGTGGCTTTTTGTTAGGCTTGAAAAAAGGGAATCTAAGAGGTTATATTGTGGTTAGTTTTTAGATTAGGCGTGGCTGTGAATTCATTGTTACATGAAAGTAAAAAAAATTAGGACATTCAATAAATTTTTCATAAAGTGTAAATAGCACAACGAAACCAATTGTACCAAATCAAATATATTCCTTGTGGCTTTACTTAATGAAATTATGTTTTCAAGGTGTTTTACATTATTGTTGCCGTTGTTTTTCTAGACCCCCCCCCCCTCAATCACTTTCTGTTTTATTGTCAAAATTTTACTGCCGTAGCTCTTGAACTGTGTACAACAGGTTAAGGACCATGTTACTGCTATGTTTATGAGACCCAGCCCTCCATTAAGTATTTCTAGGCTTTATTCCTATATGAAACTGTATGAAGTATGATAGGGGCCAAAGACTCATCTTGAAGGGATCAGCAAGGGGCATATTCTTGGGTTGTAACTTTCTACATTGGGCATGGCTTTGATGTCATAGTAACGTCATATTCTTCAATTTTAAGGACTTTTGAATTAGTATTTGATTGAATACATATGGCACATCAAAATGAATTACATCAACTGAAAGATCACATAGAAGCGATTCGAATGGTAGTATTGGTTCTTCTGTAGCGCAAAGAGATTAATTGATTATGTTGAATTGATTTTCAAACCTTCATTGATTTCCTTGGTAAATGGAGAGGACATTAATTTCAATCGAACCAATTGAGGGTCTTTGCTAATCTTTATCATCAAAATCCCAAACAATGTATGATGAACTCTTCTGTTCTGATCAATTATCCCATTGATCAATTGTCTACATCAGGATCAATTATCCCATTGATCAATTGTCTACATCAGGATCAATTATCCCATTGATCAATTGTCTACATCAGGATCAATTATCCCATCATCCAGACAGCACGCAAGTACTTTTCGAATTCGAATTAGCAGGTTAAATTCGACGAGGCCGTTGATGAAGTTTGAGTTTGTCTTGCACAGGGGGTGATTCGATCGTGAGATGGATGCTTATGTGATCATTTTTGATCTAATTGTATTTGGTTTCGAACACGAATTACTACAGGATAAGTTTATCATGCTCAACAAGCATAGAAAAGCTATACAAAATATGGTATTTGTTATTATTTTTATGAGACGGGAAGGGTGCTGCTCTTATCAAATAGTGCTCATGCTTCCAAAAAAACTCTAGTGCCATATCTTGCCCTCTTCATCTGTCTTTTAGAGTTTTTGATTACTATTATGTTGTTTATTTGTGTATGTTGTTTAATATTGGAGTGTATTGCATATAGTGAAATTGAAAATTAATGAACTGAACAGGAAATGTGAGTCTTGTAATTAGAATAAGTTACTAGAGATCAATTTTTCGGATGTTTCTCTCTTCAACATTCATTTTCAGTATTTCTGTTTTCAGTTCTCTCTGATTTCTATTTCAGATTAGGATTAACTTTTTTAAAAATGTTGTAAAGAAGAAAGGCAGAAAAAGAGAACAAAATGCGTACTTTGTTTTTGCAAGAACAATACACCCTGGAAAATTGAAAGAAGCAAAAGAGACCACAACCTAAAAAATATCACTTGCTTCCTGTACTTTTCAGTGTTGACTGTGAGCATACTAAAATTTGATTGAAACTGAGGAAAGAAAGAAAAATCAAGTAGAAAAGTTTATAGTAGTTAACTTCACGAGGGATGTTCTAGAATTTGATTTCACTAGTGGGTTCTTATTTTGGCTGATTTGTAACATACTCATTTAAGTGTTGATTGTTTTGTTTCTAAGTTCTTATGAGCTGCATTGATGCTATTGGGTATAACAGGGAAGGAGTTCTGTAGTTTGAGCTTTTCTGTGAAAGTGATGGTCCGTTGGCTTAGATGAGTGTATTTAATTGCTTTGGGTTGGGCTTATCCTGCTTGTATCCTGCAACATTTAGGCCCATAACTTCTGTGATACATAAGGTACCTCGGATATTATTGCATCAAACGAAAGATCTTATCGAGACAAATCGATTGGTGGTATTGGTTTTGGGGTTACACCTAGTAATGACGTCACTATGACCGGTTGAAGTTTTGGCACATTTCTGTATTGGTGTAATTGTTCTGACTAGGCCTGATCCCTGTTTTGTGATATGACTTTTCAAGCTTTATTCCCATAACTCGGCAACTATACAGAGTAAATTAGGGGCCAAGGGCTCATTCTCAAGGATTTTACAAATGTAAACTGCTGGTATGAATATTTTCTAGATTAGGTGTGGCTGTGATGTCATTGTGACGTCATAGTTTTAATTTTATCAAATGAAATTAAAAATTAAATGTTTTACATCAAAATTTATTGAATCAAATGAAAGATCTCATGGATGCGATTCGAATGGTGGCATTGGTTCTGGTGTAGCAATAAAGGTTTAATTTTTTAACATTTTGAAATGTTCAAACCTTCACGAATTATCATGTTGCTGTCTGCCCAGTCGTCAGCCTGTCACTGTTTCTCATTTATCTTATTGGTAGAGAAAGGAACAATCAAATCGAGGCGTTATTTGTTCGTTTTTTTAAAACTTCATTTTTAAAAAAAGGAGTGGAAATTTTTTTTGTTCATATCGATTGTATGCAAATGGTCGAACGTTTATGGCAAGTCAGTTTATAGAACTAATTTGCATAACAATTTCAATGCTGTGGTTCATTGTGGTACATTTAGTTCTGAGGCATGCCGCGATCAGGAAGATGCTTGTCCGATCTTTAGAAATTTACATGAATGGGTTATCATGTAATACTGGAAATACTTAATTGAATTGTTGATCAATTGAATCTGAGCCGTTGATCTGTTTGTTGATAGGATTTTATATGATTCGCAGATGGATGGGTAGAACTATCGCAATGTATCACCGTCATCCGTCCTGAGAACATGCAGAGAGGGAATTAACGCAAAGAGTGAGGTTGAAAGCAAAGCTGGTAAAGTAAATCTTTACCAAACGAGATAGAGGGCGGTTCATAAGAACATTTTTGCGTACAAGAGAAGAAAACCGCAACGTAACAGTGCTTCAAGAGGGCAGGGAGGCCAGTATGACGCATGCCAGCTGTAGGACTTTGATACGAACATTGAATGAAGCAAAGTACTATAAATTAACTGCAACAAGAAAGGGTGTTTTATCGGCTGACGACCGATTAAAACGCATAAAATTTGTGAGAGAGGCAATAAGTAAATACAACAGTCGCTTTTGGAGTGATGATGTTTTGCTCTATTTAGATGGCGTCTCATTTATATACAAGAGCAATCCCTATAGAGAAGCAGTATCAGCGCAGGGCAAAGTGTACAGACAGAAGAACAAAGGACCAGAGATAACCAGCAGAGGATCAAAAAATTTGCCTGGCAGGAAAAGAACACATTTCCTGGTTGGCATCAGTTCTGGATTTGGTGTGTCATTAATCGAGGAATACACGAAAATGGAGGGACATTATTTTGCAAAGTTTGTGCAGAAAACTCTTCACAAAAAGCTTCTTGAAGTGGCTGGTGTGAAAGGAAGAGAGAAGTTGGTATTTGTCATGGATAATGTTCCTTCACAAACAAGCAAGGTGGCACTTGACGCTGAAGATGAGTGCGGAATACAGTTTCTGAATATACCTCTGAGATCACCAGATATAAATCCGATAGAAAATATCTTTCATAATATAAAGTTTATATTTTTGTTCCTGTTGATTATCTTCTTTATTATGCTTTGTTCCATTCAATTCTACCTAAATTCAATTGATATATTACATGTTATACACAGTTTTGGAAGGTGTGGCTTGTGTGGCAAAATCTTTAAGAAATACATTATGTTCCAAAAATGTTCCGCTTTCTTCCAGTTCACGAAATTTTTTTTACATACCACTCATGAAGAGGTTTTTTTGCAATTGTTGCTATTATCTTAATGTTCTAAGGTTTCAGATTAAAAAATACAGAAGGACAGAAGAGGACATCAAGCTTCTCAAATATTATACTATTCACATACTAAATATTTCGTTTTCCTCACATTTGTTAAGTGCTTGGGCCATATAGAGAAGAGGGTAGCTTTCTGGTTGTTTTCATAATGCTTTTGTAAAAAAATCATTATGTTAAAACATATTATGTTGAAATTATTCTAATTTATAAATTAGCTACTGTCTGTTCTGTATTCATAGAGATGCCAAAGATGCCAATTGACCAACACCCTGGAAGAGGTCCCAAAGTAATCACCATTCATGGTTAAGCGTACCATCTAACAAGTGCAGCAGAACTACCCCCTGGGGAACCACTCAATATGCCTGAAATACTGGAACTGCTGCATGGCGAACTTGTGGCTGTTAAATCTTTTGCCAGGCGTTCACAAAATATGGGAGCAATCATTGAACAAAAGCTAGCCCTTGCAGCTGCAAACAATCAGCCAGTCAGGAAGATCATAGCACATCATGGACTTCAAGATAGACACTATGATGAGTGAATGACAGCAGAAATAGCAGCTGTCTACATTGGAGGTGAAGGAGCACCTCCAAAACCATGTCGAAAGACAGCTTGAAATGTATCGAAACAACCAGCAAAACACTGTGAAAATAAGAGCAACAAACCTAACGACAGATCCAATGACCATTCATTTGCTTTTTTTCGCCATGAAACAGGTTGGCACACGGAAATTACACAGAACATTACCCAACCTGAACAGCAAGTTTATAGGGCAAGACATGTACATGCAAAGAAACGCATTTCATTAAACGAATTCTATGCTTTCAGGGTTGGCATCTGTGACGCATTTACCATCATCCATTGTTCAAGCCTGCTGTTTCAACAGTTCTTGGTGGATGCCTTCACAAAGAGTCGAGTTCATAAGATGTAATGAAGCTCAGCTCAGGGTTGAATCCTACCATGGCCTAATGGATCACATCCATGCACGTGCAGAAAAGTAGCATGCCAATGTAGGCCGCATTGTGATCTTACTCTTCACATTTCATGGTAGTGACAGGAATATGTAGCAAAACTACAGTGCATACATAATGCCATGAATATTGTAACCAAGCAACCAAGTGACAGGCCAGTCATCATCAGCCATGTCTTCCATCTGCAATTTTAAGAGCTCTTTGAACACCTCCTAAAGAGTCTTTTTTAGGACAAGTGGAAGCTCATATATGCACTATAGAGCTTCAGAAACATGGTTTGCCACATGCGCATATGCTCATCTTTCTTTCAAACCCAAACAAACCACAAGATGCTCACGAAATAAATCACTTGGTTTCAGCTGAAATTCCTGATCCTCAGACCAATGAAGAGTTGCACAACATGGTCAAGAAGCACATGATTCATCTGCCATGTGGTGTCCTTGACCCACATTGTCCGTATATGACCCACATTGTCAGAAGGGAAATGCACCAAGAAATTCCGAAAGCCATTAAACCAGCAGACAGAATCCAATGTTGATGGCTACCTGCAGTACAGATGATGTGGTCAATTTGCAGCCAAGCTACAACACAACCTCGCCAATGACTCATGGATAGTGCCTTTCAACCCTAATCTACTCAAGAAATACATCTGACAAGCATCAAAAGTGTGAAGTAAATTTTCAAATACATCCACAAATGAAGTAACTGTGCAGACGTTGATATCAGAGAGAACACTGTCCATCATGATGAAATCCTCCAATAACTTAATGCAAGATATGTTGGACGGCACACAGCAGTGTTCAGAATCATGCAGTATAAATTTCATGACAGAAGTCACACCATTATTTGCCTTGCAGCACATCTCCCTCTACAGCAGAATGTCTACTTCCAGGAAGGACGTAAACAACAGGTTCTACACAGAAACCTGAATACCACACTCGCTGCTTGATTCGGTTGAATGACCATGATAAAAACACACACCAGTACTTGGACAAAGGTAGCTGTACATTCAACAAAGGAACAAAAACAAGGGAACAAAATATATTCTTATAATCTTTATTACTATAACTTCCATTTCAAAACTATTGCCCATTTGCTTAAGATATACATCACTGAATAAATAGCTAAATATAAAAACTAAATTAATTTTCTGATTCCTGGGTATGTTTTGTGTCAAAGATTGTTGGACGAATTTACCAAGTTCAGCCATCTGATCCAGAGAGATGTGCTTTGTGACTGCTTCTCCTCCATAAATGAGGTGTAACATATTTTGAAGACCTGAGAACAGTCGATGGTGAACTGCATGTTACATTCAACAATACAGCAAAAGTCTTGGGCATATTAGATGATGATGCTGAGCTTATACATTGCCTAAAAGAGGCTGTGATCATCAACATGCCACTGCAGATGAGACAGCTCTTTGCAATGCTCGTCACCTTCCAGACTCCAGCTGACATCAGATTATCTCTCATCTCCTGTAAAATACAGTTGTTCATAACGTCCAGGGATTAAGAATTACTGTTAAATGTGTTGCATACTCAGGCATTGCAAGTACGATGCTTATCAATGGAAGCACAGCACTTTCTACATTCCAAATTTCTATCCCGTTGTTATTTTATTTTACCTATGACATAAAGCGTCAAAGTGTTAAGGCTAACAAGCTTTTACAAACTGCTGTATTTATCTTGGATGAATATCCCAGCTAAATGATCCCAGCAAATGCTTTTGAAGCAGTCAATATTCTCCTTAGAAACATCACACAGATTGGCAGACCATTTGGAAGTAAGTACATGTTTCTTTGAGGTGATTTTAGACAAAACCTCCCAGTAAAAAATAATCGTCCAAGAGAGCTTGAAGAATTCACATCATTGTAACCATTTCCACAAGTTTCAACTTGTAATGAACATGAGAGCCATTTATGATGAGCTGTACAGAGAGTTTGCAGATTGGCTCTCGAGTCAACGCTTTAAAGGAAGTAGATAATTTTTCTCTGGACATTACCCAAATTGATAGACCATTCGGGGTTAAATTCATGTTTCTTGGTGGTGATTTTAAACAGGTTCTCCCAGTCGTTCTTAAAGCAGGTAGAGAACGAATTGTGCCAAACAGCATGAAGAAATACCTCTCTGAGAGCCATCCAGGACAAAACATACCATGAGTTTTCAAAGTGGCTAATTACGAATTGGAAATGGACAAGAAGCACAGGATCAAGAGGATCAAATCATGTTGCCTGACCGCATGTTGGTGCAGTCATTTGACAAGATTGTTCAATTTCTATATCCACAACCTGGAGAGCCAGACGTAATTGCCAATCCAAAAGCAATGGCAGAACACTGTTGCCTAACACCGACCAATGATTCCTCCTCTTCTGAAATCAACCAACTCATTTTGGATAGGCTGCACACACCCACTCAGATATGACAGGGTAATCACTGATAATTTGCCTGCCATGTTTTTTTTAATTCATGCCATGTCGAATATCCACTTTATTTAGAAAAATGAGACACACTTCAGAAATTCCTCACATTTATATTCTTTTCTTTTCACAAATCAAGCTTGGTGCATCAATCATTCTCCTGCAAAACCTCAACCTAAAGAAAGGTCTCTGCAATTAAACCTGTCTAATCGTCCAGGATTTGCAACGCCACCTGAACTGGGTGGAAGTCACTGCCACCGAGTATAGAGAATGCTATGTCATGATTCCACCAATCACAATGTCCTCTCAAGATACCACCCTACCCACCCTTGACGTTGCCAGACTGCAATTTGCTGTAAGGTTGGCATACTGCCTTACCATCAACAAAGCACTGTGACAGCTGTTAAGGTATGTTGGCGTTTATCTTCTACAACCGGTTTTCATACATGGCCAATTCTATGCTGCCATGTCTAGAGCCAAATCATTCACAGCCATTAAGATTCTGTTGCCACAGGGTAATAAAACAAAAATGTTTACCCTGTAGTATTACTGTAAAAATACTTCTAAACGTCAGCACCCTGGGACATGATATTTGATATGCTTAGAAATTATAAGAACATAATTAGAGGCCAAAGCAACAATGATTGTCCTTTCGTTGATAAGTCCTTTCATCGCTTACTTTCTAAGGAACAAGCCGAGGTATATGGGGGTAATGAATTCCATTTTAAGGTTGAAATCGCTAGAACGTACTAAATGCATGCCATAAAAAGAGTAAACTGATTTAAAAAGATTGCAAGAAAATGACTGCAAGAAATATTTCTAAAATTTATTTAAAGCCAATATAAAGGGCGCATAATATAAGAAAATTAGCAAGAGTTTGGAAATCCATCCAAATATTTCTTAACATCGCTCTCGACTCATGGAAAATCCTGGCCATACCTATAAGCTTACTTTGTTCACTACGAAGTTGCCCACACTTTTTGAGAGAGAACCATTAAACAGCCAGGATTGCCTAAAAAGAGAAAAAATAGCTTTCCAACACATCTTAAAAATCTATTCTTGGCATTCATCTAATTTTCTTTCATAACATATGTGTTGTAATGTCATAGCTACGGACAAGTTTATTATTGGTCTGTCTACAAAAAGTTTAAAATAGATTGCAGCTGTATATTTTCCCATAACCAACAAAACACCCCTATTAAAGAAAGAAAGAAAGGAAGAAAGAAAGAAAGAAAGAAAGAAAGAAAGAAAGAAAGAAAGATAGAAAGATAGATAGAAAGAAACAGCTTTCCCACACATTCAAAATCTTTATCCGGCACTCATCAAAATTTTGGTCACAACAAATGTCACCATACTGCTATTTACGTCCTGATTGATTAGCTAAAAATACACTGCAGCTGTATATATTGAGGACGGCATTGAAATTCTTAATTGTGACCTTGAGGCAAAACTCGAGGGACAAAATGGACATCATGGAATTAACCAAAATTTGATGAGATATTAGGCAGACAATCGAGTGGATGCAGCGGCAGAACTTGCTAAAAAGAGGCATAGGGTGCAGGGAGCGAAACCGCAGGAGACAAATGGTGCTGAGGGCTTGATAGCCAGGATGTTTCCAGGTGGAAATGCAGGTGTGGGAAGACAAGAACGATCCGTGATGGAATAGATAGTTCTCATAATGATTTGCCACTGGAGAAGATAGTTCTCATAATGATTTGCCACCGGAGAAGATAGTTCTCATAATGTATTTCTGGGCTATGGACGCCAGTATGTGGACCTGGAGCAGCGTTACAGTTTAGTCAGAGCACACAGTTATTGACTGGTACAACATGTTGCCAGAAGATTGATCTGCCAACTTCTTTGATTTTCAATGATCAACAGAATGCTTGGTGGCGCGGACCATGTTGTGGAAATTGATGAATCGGTGTTGCTAAAAAGGAAGTACAACAGGGGGATGAGCAATGGGTTTTTGGGACTGGCAGACAAAGGTTGGTGTCATCAAACTTGTCGGCAGACGGGATGCAGATGAGAATACAGCGTTATATACGAACTGGATCTACCATATGTTCCAATGAAAAAGTTACTTACAGTGTTTGTCCTGTATTATTTACTATCAAAGTATCAACCCATCCCCACAATTTTAGCTATGCTCCTACTAGAAGTGCTACCTTTCTCCTCCTAAACAATTTCCTACTTTGATGTTTTCCATCTTACTTTGAGATGTTGAGTTGAGATAATTGTTTTTAATTGGAAAGTTACCTAGTTTAGTTCTGTTGTAATTTTGGCGTTTTTCATTTTTGGTTTCATCAAAAACCAAAACTATCCTTATTTTATCCATTGTGCAGCTCATAGATTAAAGCTTGTGATTTGTCGGTCTGCATCTTCCATTTCTAGTGTAAAAATATCTTTGCTAATGTTGGTGCTTCCAGCAGCTTTGCAAGGGTAAGCTCCAAATGAAAATATTTGCTATGGGGACATGGTTTTGATATCCCTGTTCCTAGTGAAACAAGGTGGTGTTACAGCTTACTTACCGTAAATGTATTCTCAGAAAATTACGAAGCATTGCTTGACTTTTTTGAAGACCTTCTTGACAATCCACAAGGATGGGATGATAACACTTTTCTCAAGCGGCTTGACTTCTGCAATACCTTTCAAGCTTTTTATTTTGTTTCCTGATTCAGGTGTTAATAGAAATACTGGGGCAATCCTCTATACTTTTTACGGTTTTGCAAAATAGAGATAGTGACTTTGAGCTATGGAAATCAGAAAACTGATAATTTTACCACTTTCCTTGTTGAGATGCACAATGACGAGTCTTTGGCCAAGGTTTTTTTATTCTGCTGCTAACATTGTTGGTCAACCATTTTCAAGATCAGACAAAAAGTATAATTATAAACAAATTTATTTTGAAATTATTGACAGCATGAAAGCAATGTTGAATGAAAGGTATTTGAACTCCAGAGATTTCACATTTATGGACTTAGTCAGCCCAACATTGTTTTCAGAGTGGCAAACTGGAGATCCAACTGGGAAATTAGACCTCTTGAGAAAGATG
>NW_027020025.1:101937-137239 GCF_013076305.1 Rhopilema esculentum | reverse complement strand
AAAAAAGACGCAAAAATTCTTTAACACATGAATTTGTTCATTCAATTATTCGACTTAGAATGGAAAAATAATATGGCAGCCAACTCATAGAAAGTTTAAAGGCTATAAAGCAGAAAGTAAAAATTATATACTTCGAGCACGTCAGCATGAAGCAGACAAGGCAGCCATGAAAAGGATGCAACAACAAATGGAAGTAGACAAAAGCTCATCAGAATCGGAAAATGACCTCAGATGAATGTTATTAGAGCATTACACAGTAGACCTTGATGAAGTAGAGAATTACATAAATCGTAAAGAGCACTGAGGTTTGACTGATTTTTTGAAGTTTATAAACATGTATTTGCTTCAGTGTAGTAAACTGTTTTTGAAACTTTCCTGTTTTTATAAATTTTTTTCTTATCCAAATGCTTTCAAAGTTCAAGCCTTTTTAAATTTTCAATTCAGGGATGCATCAGTCTGAATAATTGAGAAAAAGACTGCCCAAATTGGAGAAAGTTTCTGTTGCAAAGCAGACTATAAAACAACACCATAATTCACTTATCAAATTTTTCCTGATCCTTTTTCAAAGAGTAGTTACATTAAGAGAACTTGTTGAAAGACAACTGGTTACATCTTACAACAAGATAGAAATAATATGGTATGAGCAATCTGGTTTCAAATGGACCGGTCCCTAGTCAAAATAGTTACCTAAAAGCACAATACTGTTAAGAACTTTATTGTCACATTTCTTTTTTGTTACATTCGCAAGATCTATTACTTAAAGCCAATCAACTTGATGACAGGCAGCTTAAAGTACACTTTTGGCTCATTGTGAAGTGTACATGTCAATGATAGGAAAACACTTTAATCAACATTTGTGATAATTTTGTGGTGTAGATATTGGTATACTTTCTAGGAAATTAAAGAGAAGATCATTGGGCTTCTTGGCAATAAATAAAGGTATGATTCCATTGCTTTATATTATTTTACACAAATAAGAAAAAATGCTGATTTTGATAAAGCCACACATTTTAATTGTAAAAATAAAGTTATAATTTAACTTATTTCTACCTCATCTTTGAAACTTTACGATGTGGTGCAATCAATCAATAATGCATAAACAATTATTATTCTAAATTGATGATGGGTTTAAGACGGATTAGAATTATAAAATTTAATATCTTTATTGTCTGTTTTGTAGTTGCTGCCCTACGAACAAAAACTGGGGGCCCTAAAGAACAGGGTCGCCGTGCTTTTAATTTGAAAAGGAGTAAAAACTTCATTATGCTCGACGACATAAAAAAAATTATACAAAATAAGGTAATTGTTATTACATTTTCAACTTTAAGAATGTCAAATAGTGCACATGCTTTCCAAACTCCTCTAGTGGCGTTTCTTGCTTTCTCTATCTGTAGTATTGGGTTATCAATTACTAATACTAAGTCTTTAACTCAATATGTAGTTTTTTCGATGTTTATTATTTCACTTGTTAGTGTGACGAATCTCACTTATAATGACATAGCTAATCTGATGTTGAGTCTTTGATTGAACAAGAAAATCAAAAAAGCAAAGTTTTTCAGATGTGTCTCTTTCCAATATTTATTTTCAGTAATTCTGTCCTTATTTCTATTTAATTTCTTTTTCAGACCAGGGATGACGATATACGTAAAATTAATCAGAAAAGGCAAAGAAGGCAAAGAAAAGGCAAAGAAGGCAAAAAAAAGGCAAAGAAGGCAAAAAAAGGCAAAGAAGGCAAAAAAAAGGCAAAGAAGGGGGAGTCCGGTAGGGACACACACAGGTCTGGCCACTACCATAATTATAGTGGCCAGCACCAAAGTTTTAATATTTATTATAAATAGTTGTAGTTGTTGTTGTTGATATTAGAGTGTTGATATTAGAGTGTTGTTTGGTTTTAGATTGTTGTTAAATTAAAAAAAGGAAAAAATCAATCTGAATGTCTTCTCTCTCTCTGTTAATCTACGTATGCATAAAGACCTGACATGGCTGTTGATAGTTGATTAGATAATTTGTGGCTTTTTGTTAGGCTTGAAAAAAGGGAATCTAAGAGGTTATATTGTGGTTAGTTTTTAGATTAGGCGTGGCTGTGAATTCATTGTTACATGAAAGTAAAAAAAATTAGGACATTCAATAAATTTTTCATAAAGTGTAAATAGCACAACGAAACCAATTGTACCAAATCAAATATATTCCTTGTGGCTTTACTTAATGAAATTATGTTTTCAAGGTGTTTTACATTATTGTTGCCGTTGTTTTTCTAGACCCCCCCCCCCTCAATCACTTTCTGTTTTATTGTCAAAATTTTACTGCCGTAGCTCTTGAACTGTGTACAACAGGTTAAGGACCATGTTACTGCTATGTTTATGAGACCCAGCCCTCCATTAAGTATTTCTAGGCTTTATTCCTATATGAAACTGTATGAAGTATGATAGGGGCCAAAGACTCATCTTGAAGGGATCAGCAAGGGGCATATTCTTGGGTTGTAACTTTCTACATTGGGCATGGCTTTGATGTCATAGTAACGTCATATTCTTCAATTTTAAGGACTTTTGAATTAGTATTTGATTGAATACATATGGCACATCAAAATGAATTACATCAACTGAAAGATCACATAGAAGCGATTCGAATGGTAGTATTGGTTCTTCTGTAGCGCAAAGAGATTAATTGATTATGTTGAATTGATTTTCAAACCTTCATTGATTTCCTTGGTAAATGGAGAGGACATTAATTTCAATCGAACCAATTGAGGGTCTTTGCTAATCTACATCAGGATCAATTATCCCATTGATCAATTGTCTACATCAGGATCAATTATCCCATCATCCAGACAGCACGCAGGTACTTTTCGAATTCGAATTAGCAGGTTAAATTCGACGAGGCCGTTGATGAAGTTTGAGTTTGTCTTGCACAGGGGGATGGAAATGGATGATTATTCGATCGTGAGATGGATGCTTATGTGATCATTTTTTATCTAATTGTATTTGGTTTCGAACACGAATTACTACAGGATAAGTTTATTATGCTCAACAAGCATAGAAAAGCTATACAAAATATGGTATTTGTTATTATTTTTATGAGACGGGAAGGGTGCTGCTCTTATCAAATAGTGCTCATGCTTCCAAAAAAACTCTAGTGCCATACCTTGCTCTCTTCATCTGTCTTTTAGAGTTTTTGATTACTATTATGTTGTATATTTGTGTATGTTGTTTAATATTGGAGTGTATTGCATATAGTGAAATTGAAAATTAATGAACTGAACAGGAAATGTGCCCTTACTAGTGTCACAAGGCTCACGTAACATGGTATAATGAGTCTTGTAATTAGAATAAGTTACTAGAGATCAATTTTTCGGATGTTTCTCTCTTCAACATTCATTTTCAGTATTTCTGTTTTCAGTTCTCTCTGATTTCTATTTCAGATCAGGATTAACTTTTTTTAAAAATGTTGTAAAGAAGAAAGGCAGAAAAAGAGAACAAAAAGCATACTTTGTTTTTGCAAGAACAATACACCCTGGAAAATTGAAAGAAGCAAAAGAGACCACAACCTAAAAAAATATCACTTGCTCCCTGTACTTTTCAGTGTTGACTGTGAGCATACTAAAATTTGATTGAAACTGAGGAAAGACAGAAAAATTAAGTAGAAAATGTTATAGTAGTTAACTTCACGAGGGATGTTCTAGAATTTGATTTCACTAGTGGGTTCTTATTTTGGCTGATTTGTAACATACTCATTTAAGTGTTGATTGTTTTGTTTCTAAGTTCTTATGAGCTGCATTGATGCTATTGGGTATAACAGGGAAGGAGTTCTGTAGTTTGAGCTTTTCTGTGAAAGTGATGGTCCGTTGGCTTAGATAAGTGTATTTAATTGCTTTGGGTTGGGCTTATCCTGCTTGTATCCTGCAACATTTAGACCCATAACTTCTGTGATACATAAGGTACCTCGGATATTATTGCATCAAACAAAAGATCTTATCGAGACAAATCGATTGGTGGTATTGGTTTTGGGGGTTACACCTAGTAATGATGTCACTATGACCGGTTGAAGTTTTGGCACATTTCTGTATTGGTGTAATTGTTCTGACTAGGCCTGATCCCTGTTTTGTGATATGACTTTTCAAGCTTTATTCCCATAACTCGGCAACTATACAGAGTAAATTAGGGCCAAGGGCTCATTTTCAAAAATTTTACAAAGGTAAACTGCTGGTATGAATATTTTCTAGATTAGGTGTGGCTGTGATGTCATTGTGACGTCATAGTTTTAATTTTCTTAAATGAAATTAAAAAATTAAATGTTTTACATCAAAATTTATTGAATCAAATGAAAGATCTCATGGATGCGATTCGAATGGTGGCATTGGTTCTGGTGTAGCGATAAAGGTTTAATTTTTTAACATTTTGAAATGTTCAAACCTTCACAAATTATCATGTTGCTGTCTGCCCAATCGTCGGCCTGTCACTGTTTCTCATTTATCTTATTGGTAGAGAAAGGAACAATCAAATCGAGGCGTTATTTGTTCATTTTTTTAAAACTTCATTTTTAAAAAAAGGAATGGAAATTTCTTTTGTTCATATCGATTGTATGCAAATAGTCGAACGTTTATGGCAAGTCAGTTTATAGAACTAATTTGCATAACAATTTCAATGCTGTGGTTCATCGTGGTACATCTCGTTTTGAGGCATGCCGCGATCAGGAAGATGCTTGTCCGATCTTTAGAAATTTACATGAATGGGTTATCATGTAATACTGGAAATACTTAATTGAATTGTTTATCAATTGAATCTGAGCCGTTGATCTGTTTGTTGATGGGATTTTATATCATTCGCAGATGGATGGGTAGAACTATCAGGGGTTGTTCAAGCCTTGTGGCGTGGTTGGATTGCTTTGGCATCGAGTTACTGATGTTCGGTAAGTTTCTTATTTATTTTAGTTTATAGTATCTTTTAGGTCTCTATTTAGGTTCTATTATTTTCATTATGGATACCCTCACTGTTTGCGTGTACAGAAGCCTATATACTTGATGTATTTTCGATTACTTGGTGTCATATATATTTTTTTACTCATTACACGTTTTGATGCGTTTGATAGATTAATGATATAATTATGATTCGCTGACTTTTCATTTCAGGATCAATCCAGACGCTGATGTCCACAGGCGGATTAATTTAGTCATATTAAATATATTGCTGAAATGTTTTCAAGGATAGGACTTTCTCCGTTATTTATCAAGAAAATGTACCTACATGAAAGGATAGAAGAATACATGTGCTGTTCGTGTGCGACTTGGCTGTTGAATGGATTCAATAATATTTTCATAATAATTGGACTTTAATGAGGACTTTTAACAAACTGGACAGTTATGGATTGATTGATGTACTTTTGTTTTTTTGTTGCATTGGAAGTATTTTGTTGATTCCATTAAGATACATCGCGTTCAAAATTATAATTATTTTTCGCCCGTTTTAAATCTTTGCTCACGCCATTTCTATGTAATAACATTTGAGTCCTGAAAATTTTTTTGCACGCAATTTCATGGTATGTTTATTTTTTCTAGTAAATTTGTTCCCTGAGCTATTATAGAGCATTCATTTTATTCCTACTTTGGAAAGGTATATTGTAACTAAATCTAAAATATTTCTATTGTCTTTTTTTGACGGAATTTTGCATTTTCTCATACTTTTAAATGGCTTTGGCCACCATTTTAGTGTTACTTTCTAAGAAATTTGTTTCGGGCGAATTCGCAATTGCAAAAAATGTTTTATAACTTTTGAGTTCTTTGTGTGCAAAGTTGTATAAATAGTTGAAAAATATGACTTATTGTAGCAAAATGTCTGAGACTGAAGAAATGCAAGAAATCATCCAAGAGAGAATAACCGTGTCTTACATAAATGGAAAAAGGTTATTATTTTGCTTACTTCATGAACTCAACAATTTCAATTAAACTCAGTATTTCCTTTAAGAATTTTTGTAACTTAAATTATAAATTAAAAACTTATATACAATTTTCCTTAACAATAAATTGCAGATGGTTTATGGTCAATCTTTGCATTGGGAATTTCATGTCAATTTTTACAGTCTCAATTAGCTAAGAGAATTTATTGTGTTTTAAGATTTATTAAGTACTTTCCTATTCTTTTAGGAAATACCCTTCGAAAAAAAATTCTACGTTCTCAAAAATAAGAGTGTCAGAGATATTCAACATAAAAGAAAACAAAAAAATTTTATCTTTGAATCAAGAAAAAAAAAAGTTGAAGGAGCTAAGGTATTTATCTATCACACAAATTTTCTATCTAGACATTTGTATTGATAGAATGGAAAAAACTTTAAATTGTTGTTTTTCTCAAATTATATGACCAACATTCCTTGATATTCTGCATGTTAGTTTTATTCAATCTTCATAGTTGCATATCAGTATAAATTTAGGGCTTTTTTGGCTGTTTGAGATGTTGATAGAATGGAAAAAAACATTACCTGCCTGTTTATGCTCAAAATATAACTTATCTGACAAAAAGTTCTTGATTATTTGAATATTAATTTCATTTACTCTTCATAAATGTCTGTATCAGTTCGAATTTAATGTTTCTATTTAGATGTTATATTTCTGTTAAGACTTTTTGTATGTTGAAATTTTGAATTGTTGTGTGTAAATAATTATAGAGAATTTTAAAACAATCCTTTTTTGCTCTTTCTGTATCTAACTTCTTACACACAATATAATTCTCTAACTGAATTAACTAGACAATTTTGGGTCCTGATTAGAATTTGCAATTATTTATAAAGTAAATAAATTTTTCAAAAAATTTTCAATTTTAAGTTATGCATATAATGAAATAGAAGATTGGTCAAATACTATAGAGTAGCTTTGGGGACTTCTAGGGTTTGTCAAGGCTCATTTTCAAGGGTTTTACAAGGGGCATCTACAAGGAAATAGAAGATTGGTCACAGTTTCCAACACAGAGGTAGCTGTCTAAAAAGGTAGCTGTCTAGCCATCCTTCTTGTGATTTAGTTTCTAAGCTTTATTGTCATAACTGACAAATAATATGCTGTTTCCACTCTGTTTTCTTCTCTCATCTGTTTTTGGCCCAGGCTTGATGATTGAGAGGTGACTGACCAACTATGAGTGCAGGCTACCAGGGATCTTTATCAGGCTGTTTGGGAATCCTGTGGTGTCTGTAGCTTGGTCTCCTGCAGGGAAATTTAGTTCCTGTATGAATTTATGCTGTCTCATCACATTCAACATAATTTTGTCACCTTGTGTTTGTGCCTCCTCTGCAGATTTTTCCAGTGGAAATATAGTTTCAACAATAATGGGCTATAATTCCACAGTCATGTGTCTGTTAAAGAATAGATTTGAGTAACAAGTTTCAATGTTGGTTGAAAACCTTCATACTGACTTGTGCTGTATTTTATCCTTTCAAAGCTGGATTTCATTCATTCTCTTTTATAAACTACCAGGTGTAATTGTGAGCTACTCTTGCGAGAAATTAGAAGAACTATAAACTCGAGGCACTTTTTCTTTAGCCTTCCATAATGTTTTATTTCTATATTAGGGCCTGTAATGGCAACAGTGATTAATTGATTTCAATTCTAAATCTAAATTGCGTAATCCAAAATATCACCAACAATATCTTATACATCATCATCAAAATTATCATACATATTTGATGGCTTCCCTGATTCTTTGGTAAAGTTTTGAAATAGACATAACATAGCTGAAAACAAAATGTTTATTACTATCTAAATGGTCATCTATTGTACCTTAATGACCATTCAATGACCAATATTTTGCAAGATGAAGCGAAAATATTGTGTTTTGAAAATAGATAAACAACAGCTATTATGATATTTGAACAAAAGACTAAATTAAAAGCAATGAGGCATTTGTTACTTCTCTATCAGATTTTCATGCAACTCTACATGGGATTTAGAAAAAGTAAACACGTATCAGTAAAAGAGCTATTGTCTGCCTTTTCAGGACTGCAGCTTTCACTTGAATAAAAACTATAACTTTCAGTCTTATTACGAAGTAACTATAACTATAATACCTATTGTGGGGCTATTACTAGAAAATGAAACATTGAAAATAACGCTGGAACTGTCAAACATCCAAAAATTGACATGATGACTTTCATGAACAATTTTCCAAAGCTGTCACTGAAAAAAATCATTGGGAGCCATCATAAATTCAGAAAAATGAGACAAAAACTCCTCTATCTTTCATCTCTTATATTACACACACATTTTTAAAGTTGAGAAGGTTTCCAGGGGAAATATAGCCTTCAGTAACAAAGCTACAATTTAAAACATTTGAATACCAACATAGTGACTGCAACACACACTATTAAAGTGAGTTGAAAGGCAAACATTGTTTTTATTGATTTCTTGAGTAGCAATCTATATAATGAGGTATTTTCATGTTGATCTATTTATTCCTGTATTTCATTGATTTGTTAACTTATTGTGAAACCTTTACTGAAAAATTAAACAGTGATTGACAATGTTGAAACTTCTTACCATCAAAACATTTTAACGTGGTGACTTTGATTCACAATTTTTCAAGTGGGTTTTGAAGGGGAAATGAAGTGAGAAACGTTCCCCTGCTGATACTAAAACTGTTTGAAATTTTTTAATACCTTGTGTAGTGTTTAAGCTATTAAGATGCCCTCATTGATGACGGAGCAAGAACGCAGTCAGAGACTGTGACACTAACCTTGTGACGTTAAGTGGTGGAAACGGAGAAACGTTTTGATGTAATGTAGTAGTGAGTTCAATGAGGTTCATGACAGGTAACAATGGTGCAAATTCTGATAAAAGCATAGAACTTGGTTAAAATATAGAATTTGATAAGCGTGACAAGATAGAATATAGACCCATTTTGGGAAAAAACCCTTGTGCTATTTTTAGACTGAGGTGCTAATGCCCAGTACTCAGAATACATTAGTATGGTCAATAAATTCATGTAAACTATGAAACTTGGCAAACTGACACAATTTGTCTTGCTGATAGTGATAAAAATAGCATGGCTTTTGC
This sequence comes from Rhopilema esculentum, assembly GCF_013076305.1. Next base: position 128,211 of record NW_027020025.1, on the reverse strand, counting down.
AATCTACGAAGAATGCAGAGGAATGGTACTTCGATATTATGAATTAGCAATATCAAGATGAAAAAGCTGATGATGACGATGATGATTATTATTATTACTATTACCATGATTATTACTATTATTATTACTATTACTATTATTATTTGGAATTAAAAAGTTTGCAACTAGATCTGCACAGCCTAAACTCTTCATTAACAACGATCCTGTCCCTTTTGTGAAACATGGCCAATCTTTCAAATACCTGGGTCGTTTCTTCAATTATGATATGAAGAACCAGGAACACAAGGATCACTTGACCTCTTCTCTCCGTGAGATGCTCAAAGTTATCGATTCCTTGAGAATTCACCCGCGGAACAAAATTCTACTGTTTAATCAATACATCCTTTCAAAGCTCTCTTGGGATCTCACAGTTGCTAATCTCTCCAAAACGTGGGTTTGCAAAAACTTAGATCAGCTTGTCACAAAATTCGTTCGACAGTGGCTCGAGCTTCCAATATCTTCGACATTGAGTGGCATAGTTCTTTCTCGTAAACACTTTGGTCTTGAGCTTCTGCTTCCTTCCGTAAAGTTTCAACAGTGCCAGATTGTTCTTCGAAACTCACTCAAATCTTCGCCCAACGAAAACATCAAATCCCTATGGATGAACACCAATTATGGACCTAATATACAGTTCATCGCATACAAGAACACTAAGGCCGTACTGAAATGTGTAAGGGATGAACACACTGAAAAGCTCAAAACTCAGTTAACATCTCAAGGCTTCATCATTTCATTCCTGCTTGAGCATTCATATACAAAGTTAACCTCACTCTGGTCTGCAGCTCAAAGTAAACTTCCAAAAAACATCTTCAACTTTACGATAAGGTATCTCAACAACACACTAGCCACAAGGAACAACCTCTGCTTATGGAAAATTAGCACTTCTCCAGATTGCTCATTCTGCCTTCAGCCTGAATCACTTCTTCATGTCGTAGCTGGATGTAACAAATACTTTGAGCAAGGGCGTTTTACTTGGAGGCACGACTCTGCCCTGCACTTCATTGCATCATCATTTCAATGTATCCGAGATGTATTCATATATGCTGACATTCCCGCTTATTTATCACCATGTATCATAACTGGCGATTTGTTCCGTCCCGACATGCTAATCAAAACTGCTTCTAACTGTCTGTATGTCATCGAATTAACTGTTGGGTTCGAGACTAACCTGGACAATAACGCTTCGCGTAAAGCTGAGAAGTGCCGTTCCCTTCTAAAGGAACTACGCCCTAAGTTCAAAAAAGTAAACTTTGTTAATCTATCTATCAGCTGTCTCGGTATCTTTGGTAACTCCTGTGATTCTTTCATCGATATGTGTGATGAACTAAAACTTGACTACCAACACCGTAACTTTATAATTAAAAAACTGTCAGCAATAATTATACGCACATCCTATTATATATTCTGTATGCGCAATAAGACTTGGACAAACCCTGAACTGCTCTCCTTCTAAAGATTCTTTGCACTGATATGATTTTATTTAAATGTTATAACTTTTGTAAAGTTAGTAAACTTCTCACCAGGCTACCCGATAGTAACTACCTGTAAAGTGAGGTTACTGTTGTAAGTAGAAGAATATAAAATAAAAAATGTTTTCATTGTTATGATTTTGATGACAACAATAAAGATAATCATGATGATGTAAGATAGACAGCATTTTAGTGGAGCATTTTTATTATTTTTGATGCTGTTTGTGGTTGATTATAATTGTAATAATTCTAAGAATAGGAGCCGAGCTCCTCTGTGAAAGAACAGCAGGGAAGACTAACAGAGAGTTAGTTTATTGAACACAGAATATCTTCTTTTTGAAATTGAGATATAAACAATTATAGTCTTTAATGTGAATCAACTCAAACCCAAAGAATACCTTTCAATTAGAAAGAAATCACACATTTATCAATTGATAACGAACACTACAAAAAAATCGAAACTACATAAAAAATCACAGATTTTAAAAAAAAATTGAAAATAAGACGGTATTACAAAAATCACTCAAATGACAACTATTTTAACAATTTCGGTTGTTTGAAAATGTGTTACATCGAGAGAATAAATTGGAATAAAATTTCAGGGGGTGTTTAGATGTGCTTATCTTATCGTGAAATAATCATATGTAATGTATGTTGTAACCAAAATCAATTTAGTTTGGGAGTATTTCATGGTTGGAAAAACAATTGTCTTTCCATAGATATTCATCTGAATAACAATGTTTCTGTTCGCAACCAATCACTGCCAGGCTGTTTGGTTGTATACGCCATAAAGAGAAAAATATTTTGTTGTTTATCCTAATCGCTTTATGGTCTGCTTTATGGGCTGGCTCTTCCCTGCTATTGTTAACGTTGATGAAATTATTTATTTTTCTATATTTTCTATGGGTGCTTATAAATGTTTTTGTTTAGTGAGCAAGCATTTGTTTAGGAAAAGTCATGGTAATTAGAAAGAACAGAACGATTCTCGGTTTTAGTTCAGTCAATAAGCTGATTGGATAACATGGTTTTAAGGAATGCAACATTTGGCGTTAAAGGAATTCTTATTATATAACTAGAAGCATTATTTGGTTGGCGACAAAGATGGTGTCAAATAAATGGAGCAATTCTGTTTTGATGATATGAAATTCGGGAAATTTGGTTGTTTTTACCGTTATAGTCGATATCGATTTGTTTAAGCTCTAGAAATTTATTTTGAAGCTCCGAAGGAATTTCTTTGTATGTTTGGGCAACATCTGTCTCCAAAAAGCTTGCCAAGACATCAATTGTAGCATTCGAAGAGAGTTGTTGATTCATTCATCTATTCCAGGTAGCTTCTACGTGATCTGTAGGTTGCTAACCATGGTCCTCCAAGAAACCCTGTCACTACACCTACTTTTCAGGATACCATAGTTCTGGGTGTTAATATCGTCCATCCAAGTCCTTCTTTGCCTACCGCTAGATCTTTTCCCTTCAATGTACCCCTCCACGCGATGTTACAAAAAACTGCTCCACTTGATCCTCTTGCCACATGCCCAAAGAGTGCAGCTTTTCTCTTTGCTATGATGGTAAGAAGCATAGGGGTTACATTCATTCTTTATAGCACTTCTTCGTTGGAAACCCTATCTGTCAACAATCTTCTATAACACCACATCTCCAATGCCCGAATCTTGTCCATCATTTCTTTCCCAATAGTCAATGCCTTGCATCCATAAGTAAAAACAGACCAGACATATGTTTTCAGGAGGTTCATTTTCGTTTTCCTGTTGATGTTACTGTTGAACAATTCTTTGTATCGTTGGAATGCAATCTTAACCTTGTTGTCCTTTTTCTTATTTCGTCTGTGCAGCGTCCATCCTCTTTGATTTGTGATCCTACATAGCAGTAGCATTTTACTTGTTCTAAAACAGTCTTTCCTGGTGTTATTTGGATTTTGTTCCCGGAAATTTTTGATGGCCATTACTTTGGTCTTTTTAGCATTTAATTCCATTCCGTGGATCTTGCATGTTTCATTTAATCTTGTTATCATTACTTGGAGATCGTGTTCTGTTTCTGCGATGATGATCATGTCGTCAGCACATCTAATATTAGTTATTGTGACACCATTTACTTTGATTCCTCTTGTGTCATCTAAAGCTTCCCAGATAAGTTCTTTGCTATACATATTGAATAGAATTGGTGAGAGGATGCAACCTGTTGCACACCTTTTTTGATCTTAAAACTTCTTGACTCGCCGTTCATAGTTCTGACTACTGCTGTTTGGTTCCAATAAAGATTGCTGATTAACCTTGGTGATTGCTTGTTAAAATCGTTATCTCCCGTGTTAGGGTAAGGGGGCATTTTGCAATTGGCATACAGCAAGTGCAAGATTGGCATGTTATGAATCTTTCCGTACTTGTAGTTGCTAATTTTGTTGCAAAATTTTTGTTTACGCATGTATTGGTAAGGGAAACTTTAGGTTTGTCTATAGGTTACTAGTGAAAACTTTACCAATGTACATTTGTCTTTACCAATTATAAATTTCTACGCAATAAAAACAAATTTGAAACTTAACTGCCTATGCAATACCTTTTTATCTACATGAGCGTAAATTAAGTGTCAAATTTGATTTTGCTTTATAGTAAAGTTTACATTTCATGGCAAATTTTCCAGCTACATACATGAAAAAAATTTGATTCATGTTGTCTCATTTTATTGAAAGCTGACGCAACTTAACCTTAAACCAAGTGTTTACTATTTCTTTCGAATTTATTCTGTCTGTAAGGTCCTTCTCGCAAGCAAGAACTGCTGTTCTTGCAAGCAAGAACAATTAAGTCATCAAGAGGTTCATGCTTCATCATTGAATGAAGGCAGTTCTTAACGATCTTTAGCTGATGTAAAGTTCGTTCACCCTTTGCCACTGACACAGAGGCCGTGAGTAAGAGCTGATACACTCTGCTGACAATGAATGAAAGACTGTCTGGTGCTTGTGTGCTCTGGAAGAATTTGGGCATTTTGACCCAATCATAGTGGCAAAAATTTCCAATTCGATGATCAGGACTTCTGCTTCAATTCTATGGGCAGGAGGAAATAAATTACAGATATCTTCAGCTGTTTTTTTTCTTGGCTTCTTCATTGGTGGCTGCTAACAATCTGCTAGAGGCTTAATCTTTTCAAGACAAGCTTTTATATTTGCCAAATATTCAGTGATGAGGGAATCAGGGACCAAGCCCATCTCCTTCCGGTAAAATTCTTGGAATAACAACACAGCCGTTGTTGCTAGATTTTCGACAATTCCCCGGGGTGGATGTCTAGCTTTGTGGTGAGGTCTGTACTCCGACATTGGGTAGATATCTTGCTGTTCTGCAAAAGCAACCATAGCATCCACCTCCGCATACATTGCTGTTTTGTCCTTTCGAATTTCTGCGAGATTCTTTACAGTGGTGTCAATGAGCTTAGAGGTGTGGAGAATATTGAGCGGCTTGTGTGAAGAATAGGAGAATATAGAATGGCTTGAGCAGTCAGAGTGGTTTGAGTGGTCAGAGTGGTTAGAATGGCTTGAGCGGTTGGAGTGGTTTGAGTGGTTCAAATGGCTTGAGTGGTCAGAGTGGTTAGAATGGCTTGAGTGGTCAGAGTGGTTTGAGTGGTTAGAATGGCTTGAGCGGTTGGAGTGGTTTGAGTGGTTTGAGTGGTTAGAATGGTTTGAGTGGTCAGACTGGTTTGAGTGGTCAGAGTGGTTTGAATGGTCAGAGTGGTTTGTTGCTTTTCATTTGCAAAAGTCACTTCTTGGGTCTCTGGGATATGATTTTTTCTATCTCTGAACAACTGTATTCAAGTCTTAAAGGTCTTTAGGTCGTTGGCAGATATGTTTTCATTGAGTCTTTTCAGTCGTTTTTTACTTTTCCAGCGATCCAAATGACGGAAAACGATGAGGTAGGAACCAGGCTTTAATAGGGCTGTGTTGCTGTGTTGTGAACAAACCAAAAACACAGCTCATTTGCCATTTTGCACCTTGTCCAATGGCGGAAGATGCTCTAGTGCTTCAATACGTTCAATAACTTGTACTATAGTTCTGTGAGTTTTGAAAACATGAAAGCCATTCCATTAAGTGACAGTATAAGCTATTACGATCCTAATGTTTATTCTCTACAGATCCTATCACTAGATTTTACTGACAATGCTAACTTAAATGTATAAACAACAACTTTTGCAGCAGCAATGCCTCACCAAATTAAGTCTGCGTTCTTTAACCCAGGGGCAGTTAGATGCAGATTGGGAACACATGAATATAAGGAATCTGATGACACTAGATTGTCACGAAGACTTGATAATATGTATCTTTTAGATTTTCAGGAATGTAAACTGAAGAATATTGATGGTTATAGGACAGCTTCAAGTATTCTTTTTAAAGGTAAGAAATTATGATTTGAATATCCCTTAATGGTACTTGGAGAATGGCCAACACAGTTTTATTTTTTGTCAAATTGTATACAACAGGTTGAGAAGGCACCAACTTTACAGTGGATCAGCTAATTCATAGGGTTAAGTCTGTACTTGATTCAAAAAATAAGAAACATGAGTTTCGGAGTGCTTTTACCCCACTAAGGTACTATTTCTCAAATGCCAATCAGTTGCAATCATTAAAATTAAGACCTGCATCTATTTTGACAAATCAAGACATCTTTTGTTTACAAGATCACAAATTCAGTTTCTGGCAATTACAGCATTAATAAGGACTTGTGGGGATGTGAAAATATTCCTCTTGAATGTCTTCCTATAGGTTACCAAAGCAAGTTTCCCCCAGGTAAATACGTCATGTGACCTCCTACAATGCCTGCCAAAAGTAGTTGGAACACCGAGATTGTACTCGTAATAAATGTATATTTTTCAGCTCATTTCTCTTTTTCATGTCCCTAAACATGGGTTACAAAATTTGCGTGCTAGCATACATTTGTTGTCATTTTCCAGTCGCAATCCAACATTGTATATGGGGGGAGGGGACACGTTTAGTAGGAAAGATGATTGAACTGTTCCAACACTTTTGGCGGGCATTGTTATTTTGCATTCTTTTCGTGTATCAAAGACAGACATGTTAAAGATGACTATTGTAGGGTTTTGGGGGATGAGCATTCTAATGGAATCAAAATTGAAGGTGTATGGCTAACGTGTGATGTCATAATTGGTATATTTTAAATGTTCCGTCTTGTTTTCCCGACAATTATTGTTTATTGTTGATTTTTCTATCTATCCAAGGTATCATAACACCATTCGTCTCTTTGATCTGTTATTCCGTACATTTTTTAGCTTTATTTGCTCATAATGTATGCTTTATTTGCTCATAATGTATGCTTTACAGGGTAATTTGTAGCCTCCATTATATATCCTTCTCCAAATGGATACAAAGCTGGCTACTTTTTATCTTAAGCTGTACTTCAAAGAGACATTTAGTAAAGTGGTGGCAGCACAATAGCATTTGAAGCTATCTGAAAGTTATAAAAATCAAGTTCCTTGACTTTTTTCATACAAAATTGAACGTATTTAAATGTTTGAATAATATTCTGTTTCATAAAGGGTAAGCGATATACAATACTTTAAAAAAACAAGTCATTTAATTGGAGAATCAAATGCTGATTGCAAATAGTTAAAAGGTGAATTATATTGAGCGGATAGCTAGGATTTAACATTGACAGCTGTGGATTTCGGTTGTTATTTGGGATGAGAAGAACCCTTTTTAAAACATGGAAACGAGGCTTACTTCTAATAGAATTTCAAATGAGCCTTATGAGCAAGACATAATTTGTAGTGATAAATATTACATCAAATAAAGGGCATGTGACATTTGGAATGCTTAATCTATTGTGACATTCGTCATAAATTATAGTTTTGATATTAGAATGTAGGGTGGGGGTAAACAACTTTAAATTGTGATATGAGGCGTCAGTTCTGGTACTAAAGAAATTTTGAGAAATATTGGAGGAAGAATTGCATTTTCAAGGAGGATTACGGATAAAAAAAGAACGTACATTTATTTTATGAGAACAAAGACAAACTTGTCACTAAGAGAAATTAGCAGACTATAAAATGTATCGCCGTCCTCCGTCCTGAGAATATGCAGAGAGGGAATCAACGCAAAGAGTGAGGTAGAAAGCAAAGCTGGTAAAATCAAAGCAGGAAGACCACGTCTCTTTACTGAACGAGATAGAGCACGGTACATAGGAACATTTTTGGGTACGAGAAAAGAAAACCGCAACGTAACAGTGCTTCAAGTGGGCAGGAAGGCCGGTATGACACATGTCAGCTGTAGGACTTTGATACGAACATTGAATCAAGCAAAGTACTATAAATTAACGGCAAGAAGAAAGGGTGTTTTATCGGCTGACGACCGATTAAAACGCGTAAAATTTGCGAGAGAGGCAATAAGAAAATACGGCAGTTGCTTTTGGAGTGATGATGTTTTGATCCATCTAGATGGCGTCTCATTTATACACAAGAGCAATCCCTATAGAGAAGCAGTATCAGCGCAGGGCAAAGTGTACAGACAGATAAACGAAGGACTAAAGATAACTAGCAGAGAATTGAAAAATACATTTCCTGGGTGGCATCAGTTCTGGATTTGGTGTGTCATTAATCGAGGAATACACGAAAATGGAGGGACATTATTTTGAAAAGTTTGTGCAGAAAACTCTTCACAAAAAGCTTCTTGAAGTGGCTGATGTGAAAGGAAGAGAAAAGTTGGTATTTGTCATGGATAATGATCCTTCACAATCAAGCAAGGTGGCACTTGACGCTGTAGATGAGTGCGGAATAAAGTTTCTGAATATACCTCCTAGATCACCGGATATAAATCCTATAGAAAATATCTTTCATAATATAAGATTGGCATTGAGGAAAGAAGCAATGGAGAGAAAGATTTGCAAGGAAACTTACGCTGAATTCAAACAAAGAATTATGAAGAACTTAAAAGATTGCGATACATCATTAGTTGATAATACGATAGGAACTGTACATAAAAGACTGCAAATTCTGGCACGCAATAAAGGTTATCCAACGAAATATTAAAAAAAGCTTTTAAGTAATGTTATAACGCTATGTCCATTTCTTGACAGTGTATCTCGAACAGAAGAATAAGGGGGACTTTTTCATGTTTACAAGTAATTTTGAAACAGGGAGGGTAAAACTTAGTGTAAACAATGGCTAGTACAGCAGATTTCAACAGTATGCTCTTCTACACCGGCTATTACAGCATGCATATCATTGACAACTGTGCCTCGCTAAAACTTTAACCAGACCAGCATAAAAATTTGAATTGAATTGGAGTGTCAATTTTTTTTCAACGTTCAACGGTTGGAAAAATTATAAGTTTTGATGAAATACAAAGCAGTTCAGATATAGAAACAGAAAATTTTTTTGAACAATAATAGGGTGGGAGCTGCATATTTTTAAGATTTCTCCACGCTCAACGCTTTTTTGATAATAACATACTCAATGAGGTCATTGAACTTTCAAATTGCTGTTGAACGTGAAATTTGTCCTTTTTTCGTGTCGAAAGAAAGGAAAAGCTGATAAATAAGTTATCCACAATGTTGAATAACTTACTGTACACCCCAGCATGTCATTTTCAAAAGAATAAGTTAAAGGAAACTATTGCTGTGGATAATTTTCAAATAATTTTCCATTTGTTACTCGTTGGTTAAATGACAACGAAAATGAACAACATCAACAACAAAAGTACAAGAGACATAATGATAGTGTTCAAGACAACAGAAGGCTTGCAAAGCAACGTGCACAGATGGGAACAGCCTTTTGTTTCTCCAAAGGTATTTGAAAGGGGAAGCTAAACATTCTCCACCGTACATTGATCATCTCAGTCTTGCGGTCATCGAGAAGACCATTCTTTACGAATGTTATTGGGGCCTTGGATGTTGAAAGATCAGCGTATCTTTTTCAAAGAGAATGTCCTCGCTATATGAGGTTTTTGGGGCTGCAAAATGAACAACATGACGTTCAAGGAGAAGTAATATATCACTCCAAGGTAGAATTATTGGCAAGTACCTGAAATCGTTCAGGAGTATTATTTCTTTGTCCTCCACATCCAGTCAATCATACGAACATGTGGCAGGAGAAAGAAATGACTTGAAGATTAACCAGAGAGGACCCGAAATGAATGTTTTGCCACAATTTGCTGGCCACAATTGTAAATGTTTCGCCCCTTCCCACAACCCATGACTAAAAGTTTTACGATCGCATCTAAAAAGACTGCTCTTTCTATTTGATTGTTCTCTAGAATTTAAAGAACACAAGAAAGCCACCCGCCCCCACAGACGCATTTTTCCTTCAAGTACCCTTGAAGGATCTCAAGGCAAGTCTGTGAGGATCGCTCAAACTTTTCCCTGGCAAACTGCATGTCCCAGACAGATTTCAGCAGTTCAGATAGTTTCTTTCCGCACCTGTTCAGTACGAATTCATACAGCGCAGAATCCCCAACTAACTTCCTGCTGTTGCCTATGCCAAAACCTCCAGCATGGTACATATCTTGAATTTGATAATTAAATCTGCAACCCAAAGATTTGTAAGCATTTTCTTTTTTTCTTTCAACCTCTTTTCCCCCTTTTCACAGTTGGCTTTCTTTGCATTTAGCGTTCTCGGTGCCTGCACTAATCTTGGATGGTTCAAGCTGGTCACAAAATCAGGATCCTCTTTTGTGACATACGCAAAGGCAGTGTAATATCCAGGATGGCCTGACAAATTTACGACAATGCTCAAGCAGTCTTTCAATAAATTTTTCACTTTCAGCCAGCGCTGATTCTTGCTGAGAAGAACACACATATGAAGTGGAAGCCATCCTCTTTATGGGGTTCCATGGAACACGCCCATTGCACCACTTTGGTAGTGGTACTTCCATGAAAAGCTGTAACAACAGCATCCGCGAAAGAATGATGATTAAACGCTTCGGTATTTGCATTACTGTATGTAACAATGTATATCTTTCGACCTGTGTCAGTTGGAATCTCCCCTGAGTTTTTCGGCCATAGCGTAATATGGAAGTAAATGATATCGTCAATATAAGTTAACCCTGCTTGTATTACATAGACAGGTTGTTTTAAATCAACCGCCGTTTTCATGTTTGGCATGCATTGTTTTAAACAATGAAATTCAAAAATGTGAATTTTATACTGCCCTGTTTTCTTTTGTGGGATTCAATACATCGAAAGAATTCTTATGCACATCCGCGAATCTGTTAATTGACTGTCACATGTTTATTGCCAGTTGTTGGGCTACTGTAAAATTATTTATGTCTACATGTTGATGCATATAATAATCTATGACCATTTTTCTCTGCGGTTTTTTATATCTGCGGTATATTGCAAATAATTTAAGAATTGAAAACGACTGTCGATGCTCATTGAAAGAAAATAACATGAAAGAAAAAAACATTGATGGAAAATTGAAATTCATTGGATTTCAATTTAATGGTGCATCTGTCTTATTCCCAATATAAGTCAGATTTTGTAAACTCTTGTGAAATACAAGGTTAATACATCCCATGAAAACTGATAATTGTCTTCAAATATGATTTCAACCTAATTGTCTGCAGATTATCAAATTAATACCTTGAAAAGCCCTGGAAATTTGTAAAATATGACGTCACGAGTCAGTCAAATCACAATTTTGACTTTACCAATGAAATGAGCACCATCGAAAACCCCTTTAAAGAACCTTTTGGTCATGCTCTATTCGCCCACCTTTGAAATTGGCATTATATTTTTCAGTTCATTTCCCTTTTTAATGTCCCTAAACATGGGTTACAAAATTTGCGTACATTTGTTGTCATTTTCCAGTCGCAATCCAACATTGAATATGGGGGGGGGGGGGAGGACACGTTTAGTAGGAAAGATGATTGAACTGTTCCAACACTTTTGGCAGGCATTGTAGGTTGTAATAGTGGATATGTTATTTGTTGGAAACAGTTTGATGGATGTGCACATGCATTCCATAACAGGCGTCTGACAAATGAAGATGTACGCACTTTATGACAAACATTTCTAAAGAAAGAGCTTGAGCGGCTTGAAAAAATTGCAAAAGATGCAGTTTTATCACAGGAAGTTAGAGATTATATCAATGATAATATATATAATGAAACAAATAAGGAAGTTGACGATGACCCATGAGTAGAAGAAATCACAGAGGCAGAGGTAATAAACAAAATTGGGGAACTAACTGAAGAATTATATAGTCTCTCACCTCCTTATTTAATTTCTGAAGGACTCTCTTCTAGTGACTGTATTTAAAGTAATGATAATCGTCGTCCTCATTGTAGAATCTTTAAGCATGAAATATAAGGGCATAAAAAGATATCTGAGGATAAAAAGCACTGTCCAATTTGTCCAGGAAGTATTTGTTCTGCTTCAGGACTTTGCATTCCATGTACTTGTGATTTTCATACTTCCCAGCAGGCAGTGCCCAAGAAGAAAGTTCAATTCTCTTTTCATTAATCTTTGTCAGATATTATCAATAAATGCATTATCTCTTCACAGATATCACAGGAGCAGATGGCAAGATCATTTTGGTGCAATGCTTGTACAGCAGTTTCCTTGTAGACTAGCATTTTCTCTCTAGAGCCTTTCCCTTTGATAGTAGCCTTTTGACAGTCATCAATATGGAAATAATTTTAGAGCAATGATTCTCTGCAGTAAACTAGACTATGTTGATTCATTTATGGCCGTGTTCCATCAAGAAATGGAGGAAGGTTATGGTAAAACAGTGAGAGGTGCAAACTACACCCAGCTTGAAAGAAAGTTATAAGAGGGTAGTATGGTTTTCATTTTTCCAGTTTTTCATGATAGTCTCTATTTTTGTTCCTGTTGATTATCTTCTTTATTATGTTTTGTTCCATTCAATTATACCTAAATTTCGATTGATATATTACATGTTTTACACAGTTTTGGATTGTGTGCTAACGCTTCTATAGCAAATTTATAAGATGCCAAAGATGCCAATTGACCAACACCCTGGAAGATGTCCCAATGTAATCACCATTCATGGTCAAGCATACCATCTAACAAGTGCAGCAGAACCACCCCCTGGGGAACCACTCAATATGCCCATTTGTGTATTCTCTTTACCGTCTAGGCTCTACAGGAGCAGTTAGCAGACCTAAGAAACACGACCTTGCGTCCAGAAATACTGGAATCACTGCATGGCGAACTTGTGGCTGTTAAACCTTTTGCCAGGCGTTCCCAAAATATGGGAGAAATCATTGAACAAAAGCTAGCAATTGCAGCTGCAAACAATCAGCCAGTCAGGAAGATCATAGCACATCATGCACTTCAAGATAGACACTAGGATGAGCGAATGACAGCAGAAATAGCAGCTGTCTACATTGGAGGTGAAGGAGTGCCTCCAAAACCATGTCGAAAGACAGCTTGAAACGTATCGAAACAACCAGCAAAACACTGTGAAAATAAGAGCAACAAACCTAACGACGGATCCAATGACCATTCATTTGCTTTTTTTTGGCACAAAACAGGTTGGCACACGAAAATTACACAGAACATTGCCCAACCTCAACAGCAAGTTTATAGGGCAAGACATGCAAAGAAACGCATTTCATTAAACAAATTCTATTCTTTCAGGGTTGGCATCTGTGACGCATTTACCATCATCCATTGTTCAAGCCTGCTGATTCAACAGTTCTTGGTGGATACCTTCACAAAGAGTTGAGTTCATAAGACGTAATTCTAGCTCGGCTCAGGGTTGAATCATATCAAGGCCTGATGGATCACATCCATGCACGTGCAGAAAAGTAGCATGCCAATGTAGGCCGCATTGTGATCTTACTCTTCACATTTCATGGTAGTGACAGAAATATGTAGCAAAACTACAGTGCATACATGATGCCATGAATATTTTAAACAAGCAACCAAGCAACAGGCCAGACATCATCAGCCATGTCTTCCATCTGAAATTTCAAGAGCTCTTTGAAGACCTCCTAAAGAGTCTTTTTTAGGACATCCATCCAAATATTTCTTAACATCGCTCTCGACTCATGGAAAATCCTGGCCATACCTATAAGCTTACTTTGTTCACTACGAAGTTGCCCACACTTTTTGAGAGAGAACCATTAAACAGCCAGGATTGCCTAAAAAGAGAAAAAATAGCTTTCCAACACATCTTCAAATCTTGGCATTCATTTCTTTCATAACATATGTGTTGTAATGTCATAGCTACGGAAAAGTTTATTATTGGTATGTCTACAAAAAGTTTAAAATAGATTGCAGCTGTATATTTTCCCATAACCAACAAAACACCCCTATTAAAGAAAGAAAGAAAGAAAGAAAGAAAGAAAGAAAGAAAGAAAGAAAGAAAGAAAGAGAGAAAGATAGATAGAAAGAAACAGCTTTCCCGCACATTCAAAATCTTTATCTGGCACTCATCAAAATTTTGGTCACAACAAATGTCACCATACTGCTATTTACGTCCTGATTGATAAGCTAAAAATACACTGCAGCTGTATATATTGAGGGTGGCATTGAAATTCTTAATTGTGACATTGAAGCAAAACTCTAGGGACAAAATGGACATCATGGAATTAACCAAAATTTGATGAGATATTAGGCAGACAATCGAGTGGATGCAGGGGCAGGACTTGCTAAAAAGAGGCATACGGTGCAGGGAGCGAAACTGCAGGAGACAAATGGTGCTGAGGGCTTGATAGCCAGGATGGTTCCAGGTGGAAATGCAGGTGTGGGAAGACAAGAACCATCCGTGATGGAATAGATAGTTCTCATAATGATTTGCCACTGGAGAAGATAGTTCTCATAATGATTTGCCACTGGAGAAGATAGTTCTCATAATGTATTTCTGGGCTATGGACCCCAGTATGTGGACCTGGAGCGGCGTTACAGTTTTGTAAGAGCACACAGTTATTGACTGGTACAACATGTTGCCAGAAGATTGTTCTGCCAACTTCTTTGATTTCCAATGATCAACAGAATGCTTGGTGGCCCGGACCAGGTTGTGGAGATTGATGAATCGGTGTTGCTAAAAAGGAAGTATAACAGGGGGACGAACAATGGGTTTTGGCACTGGCAGACAAAGGTTGGTGTCATCAAACTTGTCCGCAGACAGGATGCAGATGAGAATACAGCGTTATATACGAACTGGATCTACCATATATTCCAATGAAAAAGTTACTTACAGTGTTTGTCCTGTATTATTTACTATCAAAGTATCAACCCACCCCCACAATTTTAGCTATGCTCCCACTAGAAGCGCTACCTTTCCCTCCTAAGCAATTTCCTACTTTGATGTTTTCCATCTTACTTTGAGATGTTGAGTTGAGATAATTGTTTTCAATTGGATAGTTACCTAGTTTAGTTCTGTTGTAATTTTGGCGTTTTTCATTTCATCAAAAACCAAAACTATCCTTATGCTTATTTTATCCATTGTGCAGCTCATAGATTAAATCTTGTGATTTGTCATTCTGCATCTTCCATTTCTAGTGTAAAAATATCTTTGCTAATGTTGGTGCTTCCAGCAGCTTTGCAAGTGTAAGCTCCAAATGAAAATTTGAGCTATGGAAATCAGAAAACTGATAATTTTACCACTTTCCTTGTTGAGATGCACAATGACGAGTCTTTGGCCAAGGTTTTTTTATTCTGCTGCTAACATTGTTGGTCAACCATTTTCAAGATCAGACAAAAAGTATAATTATAAACAAATTTATTTTGAAATTATTGACAGCATGAAAGCAATTTTGAATGAAAGGTATTTCAACTCCAGAGATTTCAGATTTATGGACTTAGTCAACCCCACATTGTTTTCAGAGTGGCAAACTGGAGATCCAGCTGGGAAATTAGACCTCTTGAGAAAGATGTATGGATCCCTTTTCAATATGCCAGAATTGGAAAGTCAACTGCATTTTATTAACAGAGTCGGAAACGTCTTTGTTCTTCGTGTAGAATTTTGATCCAAAAAAATATTTTGAAACAACTTGCAAAAGAAAATATGCCGAGACCTTTCATGGCCTTCTCAAAGCCCAGACCTTAATATTATTGAAAATGCTTGGCTTTATATGAAAAATGCTATGATTAAAGATCCTCCGAAGACAAAGCAAAAATCAATTAAGGAAATCTTTGACATCTGGGCAAATATTCTAGCCCCTTTCATTAAAAGGTTTGTACCAATCAATTCCTTGCCAGCTCCTTGCTGTCTGTTTGTCTGGTGGCTACCCTACCAAACATTAAAGCTAACTGACAATTCAGAAGAACAATTGGTTTGAAAATTTATATTTATGTAACTTAAACTTTGCACTTTGATTGGTTGAATTTTGAAGTGATTACTCTTGCCATTCTATGGATATAAGCAATTAACTTTTTCTTTTGTTTTCGTTGATGTGACCCAGCAAGGATGCAACATTGACTTCTGTTCTAAAACTTTTGATAGGGTTTTGTAGGTAGAGCTTGCTTAAGAAACAAGAGCTGGGAATTCCAAAAATGTTAAGTAGCTTTAGTATTCAAGCAAAAGAGTCAATCAACAGGTTAAGCTTGAAAAATCTTAGTGTTGGCATGAAAACGTTTGACCCAAATAATAAAAATTCTTAAAAACTTTTGAATGCATCATTAAGAAGATAGGTTTTTTGCAGCATCAAAATAAACATTGTATAATTCTTATAATTATATTTTTTTAATTATTTGAGTCAGTTATAGAGGCAATTTACATTTTACTTTTTATCAAATCTATTGCCAAGATTGATGGGGCTTATTTAATTTAACATTTCTTTTGTGTTAGGGAAAAGTGGGTAACGAAAAGTGGGTAACGTACCCAAATTTTCAGAGATAAGGGTATGTTGCGATGCCGGTTATGTCAGAAATAAAGGGGTAGAAATCCATTATTGGAACTCACATGGTACATAGATTCTTATAGAAGTGAAGTCAATTCTTTTATTAAATGAAGAAAAAAAGAAGCTCAAGGAGCTTAGGTATTTACCTTATCACAATTGTAAATCCTACTGTTGTACAGTAGAAATTTGTTGATTTTTCAATTTATACGCTGCTAATATATTATATTTTTAAAATAATGAAAATATCTCCAGAATTTATTTTTTCTCTGAATAAAAAGATATTTCAGCCAATGTGTGAGATGTGTTACATTTTCATATTTATATATAATCATGAAATACATTTATGATACTATCGGAGCTGCATCATTACCACTTGCATCTCTACAAAATTTCATCAACTACACTAACAATTTCCATCCAGCGCTTCAATTCACACACACCATCTTTGAATACAGTGTACCCTTTCTTGACATCTTGCTCCCCATCCACAGCAACTCTATTAATATCTCTATCTTCTATAAGGAAATGATGATCATGTTATTTATCTGTTTTAAAACTAATTTGAAAAATATTCCCACCAAAGGAGTCTTTAAACATGTTAGGTGAGTAAGTTAATTTTTTGTTCTGAGCTGAGCCAGTAATCTTAGAATTAGTAAAAGTTAGATGCATTCCATGTTCGAAATAATGGGACAAACAAAGCTTTTGATATTGCTGATAATGGCCATGCAAGAATTTAACTCCAGATAAATTGAACTTAAGGCAGGCTTTCGTTAATTGTGTGAGGCTGGATTTGTTCTTAAATTAGCGTGTAAGCAGTGGTATTGCTAGCTATTGCCTTCCAGGCAGGTGCAGGTGTTCTCGCCTCGTTTGCCTACAAAGAGAGTGTCTATCATTCTTTGTTTGCAAACATATTTGGAAATTATTCCCCAACGTAACCCTGAACCGCAAATGTTTTAGAGATGAAAGGGGTTTTATCCACAGGGTTGGTTTAACAACATTGTTCATAATTATTTTTCACATTGGCTCAGCCTCTTCACATTTGTTTTAATTGGTTTCCAACTTTTTACTGGTTTTGAGGCTCATGCTCTTAGCTCGTGCAATTTATTCTAATAAAATTTTTTGACTGCCTACTCTTAGGCGCCTTATTGCCGTCCTCCCTGCGCTAATTGATTTTTGAAAATTGTTCCAACCCTCCGCTCTTGTTAGAACCCACTCTCCCCCACCAATTGATTTTGGCACTTTGTGTTAATTACTGTAAAAAGTAATTAACAATATATGTAACTCGTAATTTAGACCCCTCTGGTAATTGGAACCCCCCCCCCCCAATTGATTTTGAACATAACACCTGTCCCCTCCCATTTATTCCGATCCCCCCAGCAATTAGGCACTAAATAGAGAGTAGCAATGGCTACTAAATAAAATATTGATTTTTGGCATCCTGTAAACCTTTCTGATATCTACTGAACTTGACAATATGTACATTTTCCCCGTTTTATCTTCTTCCCCATGATAGGCAGCCAAAATTTTTTACATTACATTAACTTACGTCTCAATAAAAGGAATGAGTATATAAATTTCTCTAAAGTTTGGTGGTGTAAATTGTCATTTATCTTTAAGAAAATGGATACAGAAACAAGAAACAAAGGAGTTGTGGAGGAGATGGATGTATGATCTCATGTTTTATTTTATCCTTAGTCTTGACTATGAACATTTTTGTTTTTTTAATTATTTCACGGAGAGGCATGTTTCCCTTAGCAATGCTAGTGTGAATCTCACAACTTCTTAACTTTGCGTAAATTCACCCAATTGCTTGGACATTTCACTTTAATGCAATCAATTAATAGTATATCAAAATTGATTATTCTAAATTGATATTTGGGTTTGAATTTTGTTTAAGACGGATTAGAATTGCACATTTTAGCGTAATATAGAACCTACCATACCAGCAACAGATTGGCACAGTCAAGCGCCATTTTGCTTGATTTTATTTCACTTTTCTCAACTGCCTAGCATGAATAATAAAACAGTGATTTTAAGCATCGTTTTCTGACTTTTTGATATTCAGTCAGTTTGACGACAATAATTTGACCCAACCAACAGTTACTCTCTACGTCTCAGAAATAATTATATATTTTTAAAATATTGTTTATAGTCTTTTGGTATAAATTTTCCCTTACCGTCAAGGAGGTTGAAAACGGAGAAAGTTTTGAGGGGAAAAAGAAGGTATGATCACAATCCTGTGTATTATTTTGCATTAAAAAAAATCAAATTATTCATTTTGTTAATATTCTTCTTAGTCAGGCTAGAATGTACGTCAGTCGTAACTGGATGTACTGCTTGAGTTAATTTTAGGCTGGACTTTACTTTGTTTGCAATTTCACTTCTTATCACCATATTCTTTGAACATTACGCTTTGTTGCACTCAATGAATATTGCATCAAATGTGATCATTCTAAATTGACCTTAGGGTTTAAGTTCTCTTCAAGACGATTTTGAATAGTAGATTTCAATATCTTCAGTGCTACTATACTAGCAAATTAAAAGATTTTAATTTTTTCATTTAACAGTTTTGATATTTAGTCAGTTTGACAACAATAATTGTACCCTATCAACCGTTACCCTTCGTGATGATAGGCAGCTTAGAATGGTTGACTGTTTGCGTTAAAAATTTTGGAATATCTTTTAGGAAGTGGAAAAAAAAGTAAAAAGAAAAGAGAGCAGCAGGTGGAAGTTGTCGTTGGGGGAAGGAAGAAGGTATGATCTCATGACTTTGCATTATCTAACAGGAGTAAGAAACCTTTGCTCATTTTCTTATTGCCACAGGTAGTAAATATTCTTCAGCAAGAATAATATGAACTTCATAAGTGGACGTTCTGCTTGACCTGCATTTAGAGTTGAATTATATTTTGTTATAATTTTACTTTCTTCCACTCAACTCCTTGACCATTAGGCTTTGTTGGAATCAATCAATAATGCATCAAGATGACTATTCCAAATTGCTCTTTGGAGTGAAGCTTGTGATTTTGACTGATTAGAACTGTAAATCTTGATATATTTATTGGATATTCTATAGATGCTGTCATACCAAAAGAAATTTGTCGCAATGAAGCGCCAAATCGCAAAGGAGTTTCAGCTGCAAAGAAAATCCCCATTCATAATGCTGAATGGGGACAGAAAAAGATTGAAAGAGATAAGGTATTTAAGACAATATATTCCTGCTGTATTTTCATGCTTAGTGACACCTCTCCCCCCCCCTCCCCATTTCCTCTCTCCTTTAAGCTCTGCTTAAAATGGCTCTACACACTTTTTTATAAGAATACCTAATTTTCTGCCGAGCCTTAACATTGTTAAAAATTTTCCATTTGGAGCCTAAGATTATTCTGAAGTTATTCTTGCTCGACACAAGGTCTTAATTCGCCTTAAGATCAAAGAAAAACATTTAATTTTTCTTATGTGTTGCTTCATTTTGAATTGAGCAAAAACAAACAGAACAACAAATGTGATATTAAAATGCAAATTGTAATTTTACAAATACGATCGTATTCAGATCTGGATAAAGGAAAGTTTTCAGTCTTGATGAAGGTTGAGCCTGGCATTATTATTAAATTATTAAATAAATTAAATTAATTAGACTTGATGAGCTTCAATATTCTTATAGACTTTATGAGCCTCGATATTCTTATAGACTTTATTCTTATAAAAAAGTGTGTATTCTCAATAAACAAGCATTCAGTTTCTTTTTTACAAACATCTTATTCGGAAATGCTCCCCTTCATCTATGAGCCCATTTAATAATAAGCTACTAAAACCGTGTAAAGATATTAAGCCCCTACATCTGCACAGATTTCAAATTATGTCTCTATGCCTAGACACCTTTTGGTGATATTATTGAGATAATTTCGTTTTTCATCTTAACAATACTCTCATTATTTATGAGAAATAAAGGTCGATGCTGACTACTCCAGTTTCTTGATGTTCTGGAAATTTCAATACTCATGTTCTTAAAAGTTTCTTAATTATGGTGTCACGAGTGACCTTTTTTATCACATCAATAGATTCGCTTCCGTTATGTGTCTTAAGTTCTAGGCAACAAAGTATTTTTTCGTTTTTGTCTTAAGTTCTAGGGCAACAGAATAATAGTAGGGCAATGCTCTTGGATTTCACAAAATTTCGTTGCTCTCAGTTGTTCAAGTCACGATTATATATTTTCTTAATTTTTTAGCTTCGAGTACTACAGTTTCATAATATTTTTTACTGTCCAGCACTTATCAAAAAAATGAGTGTATTTCAATGTCTTTGTTGCATAATTAGTGTCGGCTAAGTAACGTTTCTCTTCTCCCTACAGACCAGGGATGACAATAATTGTCAAGTTCACAAAACCAAGTCACCAAAGACATAACAAGACAAAACAAACCCCCAAAGCGGGGCGAAATACATTTTTCATGCCGGTAGCAGGCCGGTCTTTAACCGTTAAATTTTTTTTGTTCGATGTTTAGTTCAGTAGTTTGTTTAGGGAATTTTTTTTTATTTTATAGATTTGTTATTTATTGTAAATTGTGTATTAGCTTTTGGTTGTTGTGTTTGTTAATTAAATATTTTATAAATTATTGTTAGAACGAAATTGTGGACATTCATGTTTTTTCGTCTTCCTTCTTATAATGAGCATGTGGAATATTGCTGTTTCTGTCATACATTGATTGAGAACTGTTTTAAATGGTTCATGCAAGTTCAATGAACTCGTATTATATCAAAAGGAATAAAATATAAGTTCAATGAACCGTAGAAGTTAAATGTGGGGTTACACAAAAAAAATGGGGGGGGGTTATTTATTGCACATCAAATTGAATTACACCAATTGAAAGACCTTATTGAGCGATTCGAATGGTGGCATTGGCTTTACTGTATCGTAAGGAAATTAATTTATTATGCAGAATTCTTTTTCAAACCTTCATCAATTGCCTTCACCAATAACTACATCAATGGTCAGGGCAGTAATTTCAATTGATGCGATTGAGTGTCTTTGTTTATATTTTTTCTTTGAAATTGTCAAACAACAAATGATGATCTCTTTTGATCTGATTGATTGTTTACATAAGGATCAAATATCCCATCCAGACAGCAGGTATTTTTGGAGTTAAAATTCCATGTGAAATTTGATGCGGCCGTTTATGGAGTTTGAATTCATAGTGTCATAAATGATGTTCATAAATACTAAACACTCATCTAGGAGCCAATTAAATAATAAGCTACCAAAACCGTGAAAAGATGTTAAACCCAGAGATCTGAACGGATTCCAAATTATGTCTTTATGTTCATAGACCATTGCCGGGTAGCGTCTGTCATTAAGTCTGGGTAGCAAAGCTGATATTTGGACTCTATGGCTGTCAAATGTAGCGGTGGTGATTTCTGATACATCAAAGCCGTAATTTCACAATCATGCTACCTTGACATCATGTCATTCACTTAATGTTATTTTTTACTGATTAATTGAGTGGTAATCTGTGAATAAATATTCATGAGCTTTTCAACTCCATATACATCACATTTGTTTCTTTACTTATTCTGAGACTGTCCCTGGATAATTGAACTCTAAGTAGCAATGCTGAAACTTCCAAGCATCAAAACATCAACATGGTGACGTTCATGCACAATTTTTCAAGTAGGTTGAGAGGCAAGCGCTTTTTCAAAGAAAATATCGAAATGTGAACTATATACCATTCAAATATATACTTGTAACCTTCTAGTGTCATTTGATGTACCGTCATTACTATTTCTTGGCAAACTATTGCTAAAACTGAAACCTTTAGAAACAACGCTGAAATTTCGTAAGATCAAATCATTAGAATGATGACTATTATGCACAATTTTTTTAATGTTTCAAATGGCAATTATTTTCCATAACTAGAACCCAAACTCCTTTCGGTATTTATACGAGCAACGCGCGGCGTTCGACCTTCAACCTGTTGGTGTTTCGAGCTGATAAGAAGCCAGTGGAGCCACGTGTTTGAACAAGTCGGTATTTTACTTTTCTCGTTTTGAATTTATCGTATTCCATTTTATTTTCAAGCTACATCTAACGTGGATATTTACACTAGTTACAATTTGTTTTTTAGTTATGGATAACCAAGATAATTTGTATGCTACTAGTGACCTTCAACCTCTGACCCCACACGTGCAAGGTTCAGGAGTCGAAGTCGATCCTGGGTGTTCTTCCGAAACACAACCAGGTTTTCTTCATACGCATTCGTCGTTAGATTTATTGAATGTACGAAGAGATTTAAACGAATTGACTGGACTTTTTAAAGAGTTCGTTAATTATAATATAGGCAGGGATAAAGAGCGGAGTTCTTCCTGCACAGCTGTAAGACCTGACCAGCATTCACCAACTCGTCGCAAGAGGTCTTATGATGAAATGTCTGTATGTCAGACCCATAATTCATTTGAGCACGATTCTGTGTCTCACACAAAATGTTATCCGGAAGCTTTTTCTTCCGTTGAAAATCAGGATGCTATATCATCCAAACGTTCAAAGCGAGTGGATATTGACTCGTTGTTTCATGTGCCTTCCACAGTAAATTCTGAGGCATCTGTCCCAGATCTTAATATGGAAGAAGAAGTCTTGGACTTTGTTGATAATGAGTTATCCGAGGCAGTTTTAGACAAGAAAGGCAAGGGTCTTTCCTCTGATAAGCTGGCCTCAAAAATTGAGGAACAATGGAAAAATCCCAGCAGAAAAGCAGTTGCTCAGGTTTTTAAGAGGCACAAGCACCCTCTTAACCTTGAGAGTATTTCTGTTCCAGCTATGCCAAAGTTGATAATGAAAATGCCTTCATTTAAGGATTCTGTTTTGGCTAGGGAGAGGAAATTATATGATGTTCATCATTCTGTTGCTAAATCCTCCCACATAATTTCAACTTTGGCTGATGATTTACTTCTTGCAGAAAAGAATCATAGCCTTATTGACACAAAGGCTATTGTTTTGAAAGCCTTTGATGCACTATCTGTTCTTTCTAATGCCAGTGTCAATATCTCAAATTTACGAAGGCTTAATATAAGACCTATACTTAACAAGGATGTACAGGGACTATGTGACCCTACTCGTGAAGTCTCAAACCATTTGTTTGGAGACGACATTGAAAAACGTCTGAAGCAAGAAAGGGAGTCTAAACGTCTTGCCTCTGCTGCTACTCAACCGATGCCTCAGTCTACTAGGTATAGACAACATGATAGGCAGATACCAGTGTTTAATAGGCGAACACAGCACTCTTTTTATAATGGCCCTACTCAGCAGTCTTTTTTAGAGAAAGGCCAGAAGTCTCGTCCATATCGGCGGAAGCAGAAGCCCTACAAGGGATAAATGTAAATAATTTCATTTCATTTCTCCCTAAACTGACAAAATATCTTTTGTACAAGATTGACACATTTAGAGCAGGTGCACTTAAAAATCATCTGGAACGTTGGTATACTGTCACTAGTGACTTTGAAACTTTACAAACTGTAGCTGGTTTACAGCTTGAATTCTCATTGCCTCTCAATTTTGAGAGAAATTATGCTGTGCCATTTTCAGCTGAAGAAAATGAGTTTATTCTAGCAGAGATTAAAATATTACAGGATAAACATGTTATAACAGAATGTGATCATGAAGGAGATGAATTTATCTCCCCAATTTTTCTTGTCCCAAAAGATGGTGATTCTTTTAGACTTATTCTTAATTTGTGGAAATTGAACGAGTCTATGCCATATATGCATTTTAAGATGGACACCTTTGACAAGGTTATCAAATTAGTTAGACAAAATTGTTTTATGTGTACTGTAGATATAAAGGATGCTTATTATTCAGTAGCCATATCTGAATCCTGTCAAAAGTATCTGAAGTTCAAGTATCAAGACAAACTGTTTAAGTTCTTAGCGTTACCAAATGGATTATGTTCTGGTCCAAGGAAGTTTACAAAATTATTAAAACCTGCTTTAGCGTTCTTGAGAAAGCAAGGTTTCATTGTCTCAGCATATATTGATGATATCATAATAATTGATGAATCATATGATGCTTGTATTAAAGCTACTGTTGAAACAATCAAATTATTGGATTTTTTAGGTTTTGTTATTCATCCTAAAAAATCTAATTTTATTCCTTCTAAGTGTGTTACCTATCTAGGATTTACTATCAATTCAGAAACAATGAATGTCACCCTCCCATCAACCAAAGTATTGAAAATTAAAGATAAATGTTCCAAATTGTGTATGTCTAATAACCTATCAATAAGAGATTGTGAGCACATTCCCTGCTGTTAAATTTGGGCCTTTACACTATAGATCATTAGAAAATGACAAAATTCAGGCACTAGCTATTTCTAAGGGCAATTTTGACCATGCAATGTCACTGTCTAAAACAGCCTATGATGACTTAAGATGGTGGATTGATAATGTTGAAAGCTCATTTAATGACATGGCAATCTCTAATCCTGAAATGGTTATTGCTACTGATGCCTCATCTACTGGTTGGGGAGCTGTCTTAGGCAGTACAAGGACAAGAGGGGTTTGGAATCTCCATGAGCAACAACTCCATATTAATGTGCTTGAGCTAAAGGCTATTTTGTATGGGCTAACTTCTTTGATTGACCAAAGGAATACACATGTTAAAATTTTGACTGATAATATGAATGCAGTACACAGCATTAAAAATATGGGATCCTGTCGTTCTTTGGCTTGTAATGAAGAAGTGAAGCAAATTTGGAATTGGGCTATCCAGAATCAAAACTGCATATCTGTGTCCTTCATCCCAGGAGTTCAGAACTATTTAGCTGATGCTGAATCTAGAAACTATGAGCTTCGAACAGAATGGCAGTTAAATCCATCTGTGTTTAAATTTGTAATCAAAAAATTAAATGTTACCTTAGACATTGATT
Organism: Rhopilema esculentum; assembly: GCF_013076305.1. The sequence goes on along the minus strand of NW_027020025.1, from coordinate 102,979 downwards.
TATTTGCCTCTAGAATCAATTGCCAATTTAAGCCTTTTGCATCGTTTTGGCCAGATCCAGAGGCTTCAGCAATTGATTCGTTTACATTTAGCTGGTCAACCATTAAATTTTATGCCTTTCCACCATTTGCAATTATTCCTAATGTTTTACAAAAGATTTGTTCTGACAATGCAACTGGTCTTCTAATTGTTCCTAATTGGCCATATAGTCCCTGGTATTCTCTGTACAATAGAATGTTGATTTCTGAACGAATTGTTATTCCTTCCAGCAAGCATCTAATGTTACTGCCAAACCGTCCACAAGCTGTGCACCCACTACAGAAGTCTCTGCAACTGCTAGCTGGCATGATATCTGGAACAAAAGATTACCAATAGGTATATCATCTGAAGCCAAATATATAATTGATTCATCTTGGTCATCTGGTACTTCAAAACAATATTCTTCCTATTTAGACAGATGGTTTGTTTACTGTCAAAGAGTGGGCATATGTCCCACACATTATTCTATTAATCATGGAATTAACTTCCTAACAGAACTATTTAACAAACATAATTTGGGCTACTCTGCTATGAACACTGCTCGTTCAGCATTATCCAATATTATGACACCAGATACAAGTTCGTCATTTGGTAACAATCCACTCGTTAAGAGATTACTGCGAGGGATGTTTAACATACGGCCGAGTATTCCTAAGCATGTTAACACTTATGATGTTGATGTTGTGTTACAGTATCTAAAGGGCCTAGGTGATGCAGATGCTATTCCATTTAAAATGCTTACCTTTCGTCTTGTAACATTGTTTTGTCTTCTATCAGGACAGAGAGACCAAACATTTGCTGCTATTGACATCAGACTTATGGATGTTTCTGATGACAGAGTTGTTTGTTATATTGATCAAGTTCTCAAAACAACTAGACCTGGTTTTCATCAGTCACCTCTTGATTTCCGTGCATTCCCTGATAGCAAGGCTATTTGTCCTGTATTTAATACACAGCAGTACTTGTTTAGATCATTCTCTCTACGTGGTCCGAGAGTGAAATTG
>NW_027020025.1:91699-101837 GCF_013076305.1 Rhopilema esculentum | reverse complement strand
TACAGGAGTTATTAACTCTTGGCCGCCAACCAAATATGCTAAAATCTGGAAGAAATATGATTTAAGGTTAGCTTTTCAAATTGTATAATTTCAAATAAGAAAAATAGGATTTAATTCATTTGACTTTGATATCAACAACACTCAATCAAACACGATGGATAAGAGTTAAGGTAAAAGAATATCTTTTTGAAATGAAGAATACTTACTATGGCCGAATTTTCATCTCCAACCCAATTTCGAAGCAATTTCCTTCCACAGTAAAATAGAAGAACTTCATAAGCCTCTGTTTCTGAAGTTTTTGAAGTTTTTGAAAAGCTGAACTTTTGGTGAAAAGTTAGATTCCTTAATTACCTTTCAAATGTGTGTAAAATGCAAAACAATTTTTAAAAAATATTTTTAGCAATTTTTATGGAACTGCTTAATATTTCTCTAAAGGCAACAGAATATCTTTGTTGAAATAAAGCAAGTTCAACATAATTTTATTTTTGCATTCACGAATTCAAATACACATCTAAAATAAGACATTTTAATATCTTAGAGAGGAAATTGAAAAGTTTATAAAATTGAATGATTGCGAGTAAATGTGTAATTAATTTACCTTTCAAAAATGTTGTTGTGGAATGGTACCCAGCGCATTATACAAGAACAATATACGTCAAATGAAATCGTTTTTGTGCAGCATCTTCTTACAGTTCTTGTTGTTGTCGGAAAGGAAAGCTTTGTTTTTGCTGCTAAGGACCTTCATTGTCTCTTGGTCAAATGTCACCTCAGTGGGATTTCTCTTTTCCTTTAGAACATAATTTGTAAAGGCAATGGCATTTGCATCACAGCCCACTCTATTTGATTGCTGTTGAACTGGGACAACATTTATTTTCAAAATTGACCTTGAAGAATGCATGACTGCACCTAATAGTTGATTAACTTTTTCAGATATTCTACCAGAGAACACAAACGGTCAAAGTAGAAGACCTTCCCAGGCCCACATACATATGTTGAAACAGCAATCCAATGTAGTTTTCCATCATAGAGGATTTGAACAAAAGGTTTGTCGTGGTGTACAGTAAAAAACATGTTTTGCCCAAGAAAAGGGTCTTGTAAATCATTTGACTCAGGGTGTTCCTTCAGCATCAGAATTTGGAATACATTGATTATTGAGTTATTAAGCATGCCATTCTCTGATATCTTTTTAAAGTCATGTTTGTTCAGTCGCTGCCTTCCAACAAAAAATTTTGTATTTTTTTCAACAAAATCTGTTCAATTGTCTCTTGCTGTATCTCTGTCAACTGATGTTACAAAAAATTGTAGAACCTAGTTGTTCTTGATTGTCGCTTACAATATTCTCTACTACATCCTCCTTAAAGAAGCTTCAGACTTCTCTATGGTGATGTGGCAAGTCTTTCTTTAGCCTCTTTCTCTGTTTCCTTTAATTAAACTTTTCATTTTCTTTATAGGTTTCTTCTTTGGTGTAACTTGTCGAAGATGAATGCCCTTCACAGCTGGTGCTTCTTTGTAAATCAAAGATTTTATCTCCTAGAGCTTTGTGTGCAGTTTTGAAATAAGGGAATTGTTATCGTCAATGAGCTCTCTGACTGTGGGTTCTGATGGTCCAGAAGTATGCAGAGGGCAAGGCATCCAAGGACCATGAAGGATACTTGACAAATATTGCAAAAAAAGTTTACAAGGATATGCAAACATTTTCAAATCAGGGCAGGAACAAAGTGGCATATTATATAAATCAAGTCATGGTATAGTTCATTGCAAATTGTCACTGTCGTCTATAATGGATACGTTTTCATACGGCAAAACTGATGATAACAGGCACCTCTCACAAATCCAATATCGCTCCCTGTCTCTTGTAATTCCAACACAAACCAAATGGTACCAAAGGAACACTCAGTGCACTTAATACTGTTTTCTGATTCGTCCGGTGTCTCTTCTTTCTCCAAGCATGGTTTCTCCTCTCCCTTTCGGGGCAGTAATAAATCTGCTTTCTTTCCAGAAGCACTGGAACCACATACCCGTTGAAAAAGAGAAAAGCATTTCTTTCCAGGTCTTCTCGGACTCCACACGACAAAAAAGCACCTTTTCCCTCCAGTTAAAGCCATTTGTGTCGTAACTTGTGAAAAGCACCTGCCTGGAAGGCAATAGCTAGCAATACCACTGCTTACACGCTAATTTAAAAACAAATCCAGCCTCGCACAATTAAGGAAAGCCTGCCTTAAGTTCAATTTATCTGGAGTTAAATTCTTGCATGGTCATTATCAGCAAAGTCAAAATCAAAAGCTTTGTTTGTCCCATTATTTCGAACATGGAATGCATGTCACTTTTACTAATTCTAAGATTACTGGCTCAGCTCAGAACAAAAAATTAACTTACTCACCTAACGTGTTTAAAGACTCCTTTGGTGGGAATATTTTTCAAATTAGTTCTAAAACAGATAAATCACATGATCATCATTTCCTTATAGAAGATAGAGATAGTAATAGAGTTGCTGTGGATGAGGAGCAAGATGTCAAGAAAGGGTACACTGTATTCAAGATGGTGTGTGTGAATTGAAGCGCTGGATGGAAATTGTTAGTGTAGTTGATGAAATTTTGTAGAGATGCAAGTGGTAATGATGCAGCTCTGATAGTATCATAAATGTATTTCCTGATTATATATAAATATGAAAATGTAACACACTTCACACATTGCTGAAATATCTTTTCATTCAGAAAAATTATAAATTCTGGAAATATTTTCATTATTTTAAAAATATAATATATTAGCAGCGTATAAATTGAAAAATCAACAAATTTCTTCTGTACAACAGTAGGATTTACAATTGTGATACCTAAGCTCCTTGAGCTTCTTTTTTTCTTCATTTAATAAGAGAATTGACTTCACTTCTATAAGAATCTATGTACCATGTGAGTTCCAATAATGGATTTCTACCCCTTTATTTCTGACATAACCGGCATCGCAACATACCCTTATCTCTGAAAATTTGGGTACGTTACCCACTTTTCCCTGACACAAAAGAAGTGTTAAATTAAGTAAGCCCCATCAATCTTGGCAATAGATTTGATAAAAAGTAAAATGTAAATTGCCTCTATAACTGACTCAAATAATTAGAAAAATATAATTCTAAGAATTATACAATGTTTTTTTTGGTGCTGCAAAAAACCTATCTTCTTAATGATGCATTCAAAAGTTTGCTGTGAAGAACTTCTGGAATTTTTTAAGAATTTTTATTATTTGGGTCAAACGTTTTCATGCCAACACTAAGATTTTTCAAGCTTAACCTGTTGATTGACTCTTTTGCTTGAATACTAAAGCTACTTAACATTTTTGGAATTCCCAGCTCTTGTTTCTTAAGCAAGCTCTACATACAGTACCCTATCCAAAGTATTAGAACAGAAGCCAATGTTGCATCCTTGCTGGGTCACATCAACGAAAATAAAAGAAAAAGTTAATTGCTTATATCCATAGAATGGCAAGAGTAATCACTCCAAAATTCAACCAATCAAAGTGCAAAGTTTAAGTTACATAAATATAAATTTTCAAACGAATTGTTCTTCTGAATTGTCAGTTAGCTTTAATGTTTGGTAGGATAGCCACCAGACAAACAGACAGCAAGGAGCTGGCAAGGAATTGATTGGTACAAACCTTTTAATGAAAGGGGCTAGAATATTTGCCCAGATGTCAAAGATTTCCTTAATTAATTTTTGCTTTGTCTTCGGAGGATCTTTAATCATAGCATTTTTCATATAAAGCCAAGCATTTTCAATAATATTAAGGTCTTGGCTTTGAGAAGGCCATGAAAGGTCTCGGCATATTTTCTTTTGCAAGTTGTTTCAAAATATTTTTTTGGATCAAAATTCTACACAAAGAACAAAGACGTTCCCGACCCATTTTATTTTGAAGATTTCACTCTCTTCAGACAAGAAAATGATCTTTCAACAGACACAATTGAAACCCCAATTGTTGCATTAAGCTTTAATAACTTATCAATTTCTGTAATGCTTGCTTGGAGGTTAAACAAATGAATAAATTCCAAGATCTCCATTGAGCTGCCTTACTTGAAGTCAGGATCTCTGTTAATAAAATGCAGTTGACTTTCCAATTCTGGCATATTAAAAAGGGATCCATACATCTTTCTCAAGAGGTCTAATTTCCCAGTTGGATCTCCAGTTTGCCACTCTGAAAACAATGTTGGGCTGACTAAGTCCATAAATGTGAAATCTCTGGAGTTCAAATACCTTTCATTCAACATTGCTTTCATGCTGTCAATAATTTCAAAATAAATTTGTTTATAATTATACTTTTTGTCTGATCTTGAAAATGGTTGACCAACAATGTTAGCAGCAGAATAAAAAAACCTTGGCCAAAGACTCGTCATTGTGCATCTCAACAAGGAAAGTGGTAAAATTATCAGTTTTCTGATTTCCATAGCTCAAAGTCACTATCTCTATTTTGCAAAACCGTAAAAAGTATAGAGGATTGCCCCAGTATTTCTATTAACACCTGAATCAGGAAACAAAATAAAAAGCTTGAAAGGTATTGCAGAAGTCAAGCCGCTTGAGAAAAGTGTTATCATCCCATCCTTGTGGATTGTCAAGAAGGTCTTCAAAAAAGTCAAGCAATGCTTCGTAATTTTCTGAGATTACATTTACGGTAAGTAAGCTGTAACAAGGAACAGGGATATCAAAACCATGTGCCCATAGCAAATATTTTCATTTGGAGCTTACACTTGCAAAGCCGCTGGAAGCACCAACATTAGCAAAGATATTTTTACACTAGAAATGGAAGATGCAGACCGACAAATCACAAGCTTTAATCTATGAGCTGCACAATGGATAAAATAAGCATAAGGATAGTTTTGGTTTTTGATGAAACCAAAAATGAAAAACGCCAAAATTACAACAGAACTAAACTAGGTAACTATCAAATTAAAAACAATTATCTCAACTCAACATCTCAAAGTAAGATGGAAAACATCAAAGTAGGAAATTGTTTAGGAGGGGAAAGGTAGCACTTCTAGTGGGAGCATAGCTAAAATTGTGGGGATGGGTTGATACTTTGATAGTAAATAATACAGGACAAACACTGTAAGTAACTTTTTCATTGGAATATATGGTAGATCCAGTTCGTATATAACGCTGTATTCTCATCTGCATCCCGTCTGCCGACAAGTTTGATGACACCAACCTTTGTCTGCCAGTCCCAAAAACCCATTGTTCGTCCCCCTGTTGTACTTCCTTTTTAGCAACACCGATTCATCAATCTCCACAACCTGGTCCGGGCCACCAAGCATTCTGTTGATCATTGAAAATCAAAGAAGTTGGCAGAACAATCTTCTGGCAACATGTTGTACCAGTCAATAACTGTGTGCTCTGACAAAACTGTAACGCCGCTCCAGGTCCAAATACTGGCGTCCATAGCCCAGAAATACATTATGAGAACTATCTTCTCCGGTGGCAAATCATTATGAGAACTATCTTCTCCAGTGGCAAATCATTATGAGAACTATCTATTCCATCACGGATCGTTCTTGTCTTCCCACACCTGCATTTCCACCTGGAAACATCCTGGCTATCAAGCCCTCAGCACCATTTGTCTCCTGCGGTTTCGCTCCCTGCACCCTATGCCTCTTTTTAGCAAGTTCTGCCGCTGCATCCACTCGATTGTCTGCCTAATATCTCATCAAATTTTGGTTAATTCCATGATGTCCATTTTGTCCCTCGAGTTTTGCCTCAAGGTCACAATTAAGAATTTCAATGCCGTCCTCAATATATACAGCTGCAGTGTATTTTTAGCTAATCAATCAGGACGTAAATAGCAGTATGGTGACATTTGTTGTGACCAAAATTTTGATGAGTGCCGGATAAAGATTTTGAATGTGTGGGAAAGCTGTTTCTTTCTATCTATCTTTCTATCTTTCTTTCTTTCTTTCTTTCTTTCTTTCTTTCTTTCTTTCTTCCTTTCTTTCTTTCTTTAATAGGGGTGTTTTGTTGGTTATGGGAAAATATACAGCTGCAATCTATTTTAAACTTTTTGTAGACAGACCAATAATAAACTTGTCCGTAGCTATGACATTACAACACATATGTTATGAAAGAAAATTAGATGAATGCCAAGAATAGATTTTTAAGATGTGTTGGAAAGCTATTTTTTCTCTTTTTAGGCAATCCTGGCTGTTTAATGGTTCTCTCTCAAAAAGTGTGGGCAACTTCGTAGTGAACAAAGTAAGCTTATAGGTATGGCCAGGATTTTCCATGAGTCGAGAGCGATGTTAAGAAATATTTGGATGGATTTCCAAACTCTTGCTAATTTTCTTATATTATGCGCCCTTTATATTGGCTTTAAATAAATTTTAGAAATATTTCTTGCAGTCATTTTCTTGCAATCTTTTTAAATCAGTTTACTCTTTTTATGGCATGCATTTAGTACGTTCTAGCGATTTCAACCTTAAAATGGAATTCATTACCCCCATATACCTCGGCTTGTTCCTTAGAAAGTAAGCGATGAAAGGACTTATCAACGAAAGGACAATCATTGTTGCTTTGGCCTCTAATTATGTTCTTATAATTTCTAAGCATATCAAATATCATGTCCCAGGGTGCTGACGTTTAGAAGTATTTTTACAGTAATACTACAGGGTAAACATTTTTGTTTTATTACCCTGTGGCAACAGAATCTTAATGGCTGTGAATGATTTGGCTCTAGACATGGCAGCATAGAATTGGCCATGTATGAAAACCGGTTGTAGAAGATAAACGCCAACATACCTTAACAGCTGTCACAGTGCTTTGTTGATGGTAAGGCAGTATGCCAACCTTACAGCAAATTGCAGTCTGGCAACGTCAAGGGTGGGTAGGGTGGTATCTTGAGAGGACATTGTGATTGGTGGAATCATGACATAGCATTCTCTATACTCGGTGGCAGTGACTTCCACCCAGTTCAGGTGGCGTTGCAAATCCTGGACGATTAGACAGGTTTAATTGCAGAGACCTTTCTTTAGGTTGAGGTTTTGCAGGAGAATGATTGATGCACCAAGCTTGATTTGTGAAAAGAAAAGAATATAAATGTGAGGAATTTCTGAAGTGTGTCTCATTTTTCTAAATAAAGTGGATATTCGACATGGCATGAATTAAAAAAAACATGGCAGGCAAATTATCAGTGATTACCCTGTCATATCTGAGTGGGTGTGTGCAGCCTATCCAAAATGAGTTGGTTGATTTCAGAAGAGGAGGAATCATTGGTCGGTGTTAGGCAACAGTGTTCTGCCATTGCTTTTGGATTGGCAATTACGTCTGGCTCTCCAGGTTGTGGATATAGAAATTGAACAATCTTGTCAAATGACTGCACCAACATGCGGTCAGGCAACATGATTTGATCCTCTTGATCCTGTGCTTCTTGTCCATTTCCAATTCGTAATTAGCCACTTTGAAAACTCATGGTATGTTTTGTCCTGGATGGCTCTCAGAGAGGTATTTCTTCATGCTGTTTGGCACAATTCGTTCTCTACCTGCTTTAAGAACGACTGGGAGAACCTGTTTAAAATCACCACCAAGAAACATGAATTTAACCCCGAATGGTCTATCAATTTGGGTAATGTCCAGAGAAAAATTATCTACTTCCTTTAAAGCGTTGACTCGAGAGCCAATCTGCAAACTCTCTGTACAGCTCATCATAAATGGCTCTCATGTTCATTACAAGTTGAAACTTGTGGAAATGGTTACAATGATGTGAATTCTTCAAGCTCTCTTGGACGATTATTTTTTACTGGGAGGTTTTGTCTAAAATCACCTCAAAGAAACATGTACTTACTTCCAAATGGTCTGCCAATCTGTGTGATGTTTCTAAGGAGAATATTGACTGCTTCAAAAGCATTTGCTGGGATCATTTAGCTGGGATATTCATCCAAGATAAATACAGCAGTTTGTAAAAGCTTGTTAGCCTTAACACTTTGACGCTTTATGTCATAGGTAAAATAAAATAACAACGGGATAGAAATTTGGAATGTAGAAAGTGCTGTGCTTCCATTGATAAGCATCGTACTTGCAATGCCTGAGTATGCAACACATTTAACAGTAATTCTTAATCCCTGGACGTTATGAACAACTGTATTTTACAGGAGATGAGAGATAATCTGATGTCAGCTGGAGTCTGGAAGGTGACGAGCATTGCAAAGAGCTGTCTCATCTGCAGTGGCATGTTGATGATCACAGCCTCTTTTAGGCAATGTATAAGCTCAGCATCATCATCTAATATGCCCAAGACTTTTGCTGTATTGTTGAATGTAACATGCAGTTCACCATCGACTGTTCTCAGGTCTTCAAAATATGTTACACCTCATTTATGGAGGAGAAGCAGTCACAAAGCACATCTCTCTGGATCAGATGGCTGAACTTGGTAAATTCGTCCAACAATCTTTGACACAAAACATACCCAGGAATCAGAAAATTAATTTAGTTTTTATATTTAGCTATTTATTCAGTGATGTATATCTTAAGCAAATGGGCAATAGTTTTGAAATGGAAGTTATAGTAATAAAGATTATAAGAATATATTTTGTTCCCTTGTTTTTGTTCCTTTGTTGAATGTACAGCTACCTTTGTCCAAGTACTGGTGTGTGTTTTTATCATGGTCATTCAACCGAATCAAGCAGCGAGTGTGGTATTCAGGTTTCTGTGTAGAACCTGTTGTTTACGTCCTTCCTGGAAGTAGACATTCTGCTGTAGAGGGAGATGTGCTGCAAGGCAAATAATGGTGTGACTTCTGTCATGAAATTTATACTGCATGATTCTGAACACTGCTGTGTGCCGTCCAACATATCTTGCATTAAGTTATTGGAGGATTTCATCATGATGGACAGTGTTCTCTCTGATATCAACGTCTGCACAGTTACTTCATTTGTGGATGTATTTGAAAATTTACTTCACACTTTTGATGCTTGTCAGATGTATTTCTTGAGTAGATTAGGGTTGAAAGGCACTATCCATGAGTCATTGGCGAGGTTGTGTTGTAGCTTGGCTGCAAATTGACCACATCATCTGTACTGCAGGTAGCCATCAACATTGGATTCTGTCTGCTGGTTTAATGGCTTTCGGAATTTCTTGGTGCATTTCCCTTCTGACAATGTGGGTCATATACGGACAATGTGGGTCAAGGACACCACATGGCAGATGAATCATGTGCTTCTTGACCATGTTGTGCAACTCTTCATTGGTCTGAGGATCAGGAATTTCAGCTGAAACCAAGTGATTTATTTCGTGAGCATCTTGTGGTTTGTTTGGGTTTGAAAGAAAGATGAGCATATGCGCATGTGGCAAACCATGTTTCTGAAGCTCTATAGTGCATATATGAGCTTCCACTTGTCCTAAAAAAGACTCTTTAGGAGGTGTTCAAAGAGCTCTTAAAATTGCAGATGGAAGACATGGCTGATGATGACTGGCCTGTCACTTGGTTGCTTGGTTACAATATTCATGGCATTATGTATGCACTGTAGTTTTGCTACATATTCCTGTCACTACCATGAAATGTGAAGAGTAAGATCACAATGCGGCCTACATTGGCATGCTACTTTTCTGCACGTGCATGGATGTGATCCATTAGGCCATGGTAGGATTCAACCCTGAGCTGAGCTTCATTACATCTTATGAACTCGACTCTTTGTGAAGGCATCCACCAAGAACTGTTGAAACAGCAGGCTTGAACAATGGATGATGGTAAATGCGTCACAGATGCCAACCCTGAAAGCATAGAATTCGTTTAATGAAATGTGTTTCTTTGCATGTACATGTCTTGCCCTATAACCTTGCTTTTCAGGTTGGGTAATGTTCTGTGTAATTTCCGTGTGCCAACCTGTTTCATGGCGAAAAAAAGCAAATGAATGGTCATTGGATCTGTCATTAGGTTTGTTGCTCTTATTTTCACAGTGTTTTGCTGGTTGTTTCGATACATTTCAAGCTGTCTTTCGACATGGTTTTGGAGGTGCTCCTTCACCTCCAATGTAGACAGCTGCTATTTCTGCTGTCATTCACTCATCATAGTGTCTATCTTGAAGTCCATGATGTGCTATGATCTTCCTGACTGGCTGATTGTTTGCAGCTGCAAGGGCTAGCTTTTGTTCAATGATTGCTCCCATATTTTG
>NW_027020025.1:79626-91599 GCF_013076305.1 Rhopilema esculentum | reverse complement strand
TGCTTTAAGGCTGCTTCTTAATTCAAGCAGATTCTTAATTCGAAAAACGTGAAAAGCATAGTCGTAGATAAAGGCATTGATTGGGAATTCATAGTACCAAAAAGCCCATGGGAAAAGACTATGGGAAAAGTAGAGTCTGCGAAACAAAGTGTGAAAGCTTGTCCGGCCTCTTTTTGAAGAACAACCATATCTCTTTGTTTATTGTTCAAACCACTGTGTTAATATTGTTTTGTACCCAATCAAATCATATGCCAAAAAGTTGGCATATGATTTGATTGGCTTCTTGGAGGCTCTATTGTATTTCTACATGGAGCGGTATTCCGCTCTCGCCGCGCGTTGCAGGGCTGTGTGTGTGTCAAGCGAAACCATTTTTAAATTTATTTTTCTATGATGGCGACTGAAACATCAACAGGTAGAAAGAACATCGCGTGGAACCAAGAATCGTTCGCTGAAGGATTAAGCTTCGCTAAATTCGTTCTTAACGTAGATGAAGTGTATCCTGATCAAGAGAAAGCAATTCGTGGATTTTTCAGAGGCAAAGACCTCTATTTCAGTGCTCCAACTGGATATGGGAAATCGTTCGTTTTTCAAGCCATCCCTCTCGTTGCAGACTATTTGCTAGATCAAAATCCATTTTCCAGTTGTATTCTGGTTGTTTCACCGCTGCAATCATTAATGCTGGACCAAGTGATGAAATTAAATGCTTTAGGGTTAAAAGCAGCTGCAATATATGCAGATCAGACGGAAGAGGTTCTGAACAGTATTTTGAAAGACGACGAATATGGCGGAGATTTCACTTACATTTTTACTTCGCCTGAATCAATGCTAGCTTCTGAAAAATGGCGTACATTTCTCATGTCCACATGTTTCCAGAAACGATGCGTTGCAGTTGCATTTGACGAGGCACATTGTATTGCACAGTGGTATGTACCGATAGATTTTTGTCAAATGTCATCAGACGAAAAATTGCAGTAATTATGACAATTTTAAAGTAGCCTAGTGCGCTTTAGCTGTAATTGAAGTAGTAATTGAATTGAATATAAATACCATGCCTTATTTTCACCTTTTATTTTTTAATGTTTCTTGTGCTTTGCCACTGTTTGTGATTTTATGCATAGGTATGAAAATGTACACAATTTAGATACTTATGAAAATATACTACACATTGCACTCTTGCCTACAAAAGCAAAATCTATCAGCAAGGTTTGTTCACTGAGAAAAACTTGTTAAAGGAAACATTATTCAAATAAAATATGCATAAAAACGCAGATGCAGTCCCTGATATTTCTGTACGCCACCATATAATATTAATATGACTAAATGAATAAAATGCCTGCATTTGTATCTTATATGCAAGAATAAATGATTCACCAGACACAAAGATTGATTGTGTCAAGTAACTGAGCACCGTGATTAGAGAGAAACATGCCCTGAAGCAATGTAGTTCTGAAAATGTGTTTATTCAAGATGTTATAAAAAATCCTGTAGAAACAAATATATGCTTTATTTAGGTTTTTATAGGCAGTTCATAAATTCAGTAAAAATTCAGCTTAAATCCATTTTTCAATCAAATCTTTTTGCAACAAACATTTTTAAACTAAGAGGCAATAAACAATTTATCACATTTCAGAGCAAATCATCAAAGTTCTTCAGTCTTTATGTATCTAACAGTACAGCATATTTTGTTTAGGTAGCTTGTAAATGGCTTAATTTAGATGTTAAGTACATGAAATTAATTAAATACTATATATGATTTTTCTCTATTTTGCAGGGGCCTAACTGCAACACAAGGAACTCCTTTCAGAAAATGGTTTGGATTAGTTGGAGAGTTTAGAGCACTTCTTGGTTCATGTGTTAAAATTGCTGTTTTCACTGCAACAGCTTCAAAGTCTACCAAGGCATCAATTTTCAATGCACTAAATTTGCGGATGTTTAGCACCTTTATTGTAGAGAAAAGTCCAGTGAAACCCAATATTGTTTTTCATTGCAAGTACATAGGCAATGACACAAAATTGCAGGTTATTTTTTCTGAAGTCATTGATGAAGTGAAGAACTATGGTGTTGATACAAAAAGAACAATTATGTTTTGTCAAACTAGAAATCAATGTGCTTTGATTTGGAAAATGTTTGAAATTGTGTTGGCTGACAAATTTTATAATGGTGATTCATGCATACCAACTGCAAGGCTAATTGAAATGTTTCATGCTGGAACACCAGCATCAGTCAAGGATCACATTCTCAAAGAAATTAATAAAGAGGACAGCCATTTGAGAATAATAATTGTAACAGTGGCTTTTGGAATGGGAGTTGATTGTAAAAATGTGCATAGAATAATCCATTTTGGGCCAGCAAAAACTGTTGAGTCATATCTTCAGGAATGTGGACGGGCAGGAAGGGATAGTAAGCAAAGTCATTGCTATTTGTTATATAATGGCTTTTTAACAAGCCACTGTCAGTCAGAAATGAAGCAGTATGTTGTTGCTGATGGATGCAGAAGAAAGTTTCTTCAGGATAGTTTTCCTGGTCCACATGGTGCAGTAGCACCTGGTGATTGTTGTGATGTGTGTTTGAAAAACTGTAGTTGTCCATCATTAGTTCAGAAAAAATGTGGGACATTAGAATTCAACAGGCCATCAAATAAAGCACAGATATGTGAAAGAAAGAGATCTGTTTCACAGGAAGAAAAGGATAATTTAAAGGTAAAATTGACTGAATACAAAAACACACACAGACAATCAATTCCACATGTATCAGTTTCATTCCCAAGTATCTGTTTAGAGTTTACAGATTTCCATATTTGGCAGGTTTTGAGACATTGTGATCATCTCTTCACATTAGATGATGTATTCGCTGTTGTCGAAATTTGGCGAATGAAGCATGCAGTCAAAATTCTTCTTGCTGTTAGTGATGTATTTGGTGACCTACCACCAGATGAGTTACATGAAGCAAGAAACCTAGCAACAGAAGATGCTGAAGATGAACTAGAAGATACTTGGTTAGCAGTAAGAGATGACAGTGAAATTGATATTCTAGATGATACAGATCAGCTTCAAGATATGGCTGCAGGAATGGAGGCACTGGACAAATCTGGACCCATCAATCAATCATTAAGTGATATTCTGAACTATGAGAATATAAAACCAACAATTGATGAGGAAGTGGAACCAATGGAAATGTGAACATTGAAATAGTATTTAGTTGTTCTCATGGAATGTATATTACATGATGGGAAAAGGGGAGGCAACGTAAAAATTGGTGCAAAAACAAGTTTAATGAAAGAGAGTGCGAAAATAATTAATTATAAGGGACAAAAGTAATATGACCAAGCATTTTAATCTTTTTCTAGACCATCATCTAGTTTTGAGAGTAATCCTTAAAGATTGCTGCTTCATGGTCTGCCATAGAGTGTTAAGTACTGTATGTAGGCTATACATGCTTTTATTTCACTTTTTTCATTGGAGGGTGATTAAATTGTTTCAACACAAAAGTGAAAACAATAGAAAAATAACAGTTCCTTTTATATATATATATTAGAAAATACTAAAAATTGTGTTTACAGTGATAAAGCAGGGTGAAGTTTTGTTTGCTTTGCAATTAGTAGACATTAAGACAATTTTTAGGTACAAAGATTAATAGATGATATATACAAAAATAAAACTTTTATACTGAAAAATACCCATCCAAAACATGAATTGATTGTTCATTCTTCTCTTGATAATGCTATTCATATTGATATGTTAATATTTGAATATAACTGAACCATTCTTTACCTATCTGGCAGCCTTTTGAAGTCTGAAATACTCCTTGTGCTCTTTAATCCACTTGTACATTTCGTGAACATTAAATTCCTCTAACAAGCTTGGCCTAACATCTGCAAATGCTACCAATTTTCTTCCTGCTTCAGGCTTCAATGCCTTGTGCTTAATCAAATTGGCAACAATCTTGTTCAGATCATTGTCAATTGATGCTTGGACATGCCTCCCAGAACCTTTTATCACTTGGCAGCTTGAGTCAAAGCTGTACATCAGCTTCTTCACAACAGAAAGTGATTTACAAAATCGATTAATCACTGCTCTATTGGTGGAATTGGGACCAAGATTTCTAACAACATTCTTCAAAAGATTGTTGTAATGCTCTAATGCAAGGTCCAGAGGTATGTTTCCACCATTTCCCGGTTTGTTTTTGTGAAAACGGTTCCAAATCAGACGATGTGCATCTCTTGGTGACAAAAGTGCATTGACCTGGCACAGCAAATAAAGTGCTTCAAGGGCATATTTCCTGCTGCGGGCTCCATCATTTCTCAGGAACAGCAACATGAATTTCCAACAACGTATGACTCGTTGTCCATCACCTTCTGAAATAGCATCAAAAAAATTTGTAATTACCATTCCAATGTCAAGTAAAGCACACTGGTAATTGAAAACATCATCTTGCAGTTTTTCTTTATGACTTGTTGCATTAGCCTTATGTAAACCGTGAGCTTTCTCATGCTGCATGCGCCTGACACCATCAAATTTAAAAGTAGCATGACAACCTTTCTGCCGACAAACAAACAGACCATGCGCGTTGATCAAATTTGTCTCGTTGAGCCAATCTTCATATGTCTGGCGTTTCTCCAAAATGTTGTTTCTGCTTTCCTGGACAATAAAACTGTCTACAACCTCAGCAGAAACTCTGTTCAAGAACTCTTCTTTTTCTCTTTGGCTCAATTTGGAAATATCCTCCACACAAGATGATGCCTCCTTTGGGGAGTTGATTTTAAGAATTTCACAATAAGCAGCAACAATTCTTGCATGAATTTCAAGAAGAAAAAATTGCTTGCAACCATCAACTTTCCGGCTAACATCTGTATTAACATTGCGCCTGTTTATAATGACTTTGTCTGAAAACATGGTGCATTTGTCATTTGCTGATTTAGGGTCATAGAAATTGTCAAAGACCACCTACAAAATTAAATATTTTCATTAAATATATTCTACTAAGGGCTTATTATAATCAGTAAAGCAAAACAAAATGAGCAAAACAAAGTAGAAGGTACTAGTATAATTGTAATGCATTATACTTGCCAAAAAGATGAGAATAATTTTTTATCATTGAATAAAATTGACAATGAGGGAATTTATCAGTATTTTGACTTGATCTTGTTGTGTGACTTGATCTTGTGCTACATTTTTTATAGTTTCACAATTTTCCCATATTAGATTGACTGACATCTTTCAATAAGTTTGTTATGTTTGGCTTGAGATTTCCTAGAACAACTGTTCACACAAGAACATTTCTTCACCATATACACCCATGAAATGTTTTAAATGCCCAAATATCTCACTTGCAGAAATTTCATTCCTCCATGAAAGTCAGCAACCTCCAGGTGCAGCCCTTCCAATCTATCACTGGCAGTAAATCCATTCTCAAGTTGCAGCAAGGCATTTATTCCACGTTCCACAGTAAGCTGATCACCAACAATGCCTTGCTGCCCAAAAATCTTTGGATCATCTTTGTCATCACAGGGCACAAATGTCTTGTGAAGATGTGTCATTACTGCCTGCATGCCACTTGAATCGTTTTCATTTTCATATATCATTTCTGCAAAAATCTGCAAAAGCACAAATTATGTAGGTCTATATAGAAAATTGAAAAAATCTGCAATTGACCTTGCCCAGGGTTAATTTTAAGGTAATTGAAGATTTTGTTATTCAAAGAGGTACACTTAGTTTTAGCCTGTGTTCAGCAGGCAGCCTACACATGTTCTTCAATGCTGAGAAACCAAAAGAAATTGAAGTTGGATTCGATGGAATATGTTATATAAATAAAGATCAGGCACCAATTTTGATATGAATAATAGACACTGAAGACAATGAAATTTATATATGGTCTATGAGAAATAAGGAGGAAAAAAATTAACTTACACTCTTGGTAGGATTGGACATCAATGAACTATACTGATGTTTTATGTGATGATTAACACAATCAGTAAAGTTTTCCAGACATGATATATGTTTCACAGCAATCCTACCACACAATTTGATGTAGTTGTCTCGCTGCTTTCTATGGTCAATGGCGCTTGGCAGGAAAAGGGCATTATCCATTTGTATTAATTGTGAAATATCGGGTTTTTCACTACTGAGCTGGTTTCCTGATACTCTGTTCTCAACTACCATTGCTCCAACCCAGTTAACTACTGTGTTCTGGCGCTCTTCTGTCATTTCATGTGGAGCAGATGTGTAATTGAAGTTATCAATAACAATCTGACGACCATCACTTGCGGGGGCATGTGCAACTGTAGTTCTTGCAGATGTAGCAGGCTGAAAACCACAGAGGGATTTTCCATCAATGGAAACTTTCCTATCTATATCAGAAAGGTGATCTTTTCCAAATTCATCCAGTTTTCGGTACAAGTAAGTATGTGAAACAGCAAGCCGTAAGGAACTGAGCCGTGTGAGTGTAGCCTAAAAGGGATAAATTAATACAAATTTGATTAGCATTGTTGTATTAAATCATATAAGTAACAATTAATTAGCAATTAAATAGCTTTATTGATTTTGATGTGCATATACTGTAATGAGGTGTATCATACCATGAATCCAGAATGTTTCAGAATCAATGAAATGATCAGTTGTACTGCCGTCATACGTCTGGATCTGTTTTTCAGGCAAACAGCTGCTGCCATACAGACAGCTGGAGTAAAAAAGAGATCATCACCCTTCTTTTTACTTTTACACCAACTGACTGTCATCAGCATGGATCTTGTTAGAGGGGCTCTCTCTTGCAGCTCTTTGTCCAGGCCTTCAAGAGAGAAGTTACAAATGGCTTCCTTGTCAGTAAGTCTAAGGGAGCTGGCTGCTTCAGAGGCTTTCTTACAGTCAGGTTTTTCTTTTGAAATCTTCAAAGCACGATTTGATTTGTCAGGCTTTTCCTTAGCAACACACAGTTTTACGCACTCCTTGTCAATCTCTTTTAAAAACAGTTCAATCAAGTGAGCTCGCAATTTTTGATGGCGCCACACAGAGCCAGCTAACTGCTTGTATGTTCCACGGCAGAGCATAGAACCAACTGATATGAGGTCGTCAGGCAAATTCTTCTTCTTTGCACATGATTTCCAAGAAACCTTTACAAGAACAGTCGGTCTAGATTTATCTGATGCACTAGTTCCATCTTCAGGTGTAACCACAGATGGAGTTGCGTAAGAGTTATTTCTATTTTTTCCAGAAGATTTTATTGGTGTGCTTGTAGTGGCAAACGATTGCTGTAACGAAAAACTGTGACGGAGTGCCTTGAACTGACTCTCAGAAACAGCTGATTTTGCGGGGCGTGGTTCAGCATTTTCTTCACCAGTAAAACCATCAGCGAAGAGTGCTCTTTTATAAGATTTTTCCTTAACTGCAAATCCACGTTTCAAAGCTTCGGATTTGTATCTCTCAACAACTTCATTCTGCAATTCAGTTACTTTCATTCGAGAACAATGAATGCGTTTTAAAATACGAAGACAAACCCTACAGACATATGACTTTGGGGTGCATGGAATCACAACATCCTCCAAGAGTTCCAGTGCTTCCTTCACGTTAAAGTTCCCCTTCCCTTCTACCAAATTAAAGTCCCAACATTTACTTTTGTCGATCTCCGTAAAACATAGAATGCAATACATTTTTCTCTTCCATCAGTTCGCGCCCAGAATTTAGCCAACACCGCTCAAAGGAAAACAACTGACAAAAACAAAAACCGTACGCGGGCGTCGGCTTGACGCTGCGGCTTATCAAATGGAAGGGAGGCTGGACAAGCTTTTTGACTTTGTTGCGCAGACTCTACTATTTCACGTAGGAAATTTTGAGTCTGCACGCAGGCTAATTTCTGTATGAATTTTAAGACAGCACTCTGACAAAATTAACCAGCTTGAGTCAAGTTTCTTCCCTTTGTACCACATCGAATTCGCCTCACCTTCTTTGCTTTCAGGCTGCTTGATTTCGTTTTGTTTGTCATTTTGCTCATTCTTTTCTTTCGGAATGGAAGCAAATTTTTCTTCCCCAACGTGCACAACTTCAGGGGCTTCAATTGATTCCTTGGATATCGACGATGAGGGTTTCACAGTTTGTTGGGAAAACATTCCAACCAATGATTTCTGTCCTGGGGCCAATGCTGCTGCAACTAACGCTTTCTTCTTGTTTTCGTTTCTTTTATCGTTTCCACATTTCTGTTTTCGTTTCATTTTGCTCTTCGTTGCACTTGCGAAAATCAATTGCGAATGAATATTTCTAAACTTTTCCTTGACCTTGATATACATATATAGCGAATGTTCTGTCAATGATCACACATTTAAACAAAGAGCGTCAGAATGACGACATAGGTTCGATTCAGACAAAGGAATTACACAAGGGGGTGAATGAAAGCCGACATCCGCAACATCTGTTTTACTTTCACACGAGAGGACAAAAAACCTGAACGGAAAAAGAACAGAACAACAAAGGGGAGGAGGAGCCTGATGTTATAAACAATACGAAATAAAACACCAAAGGCATTTGGGAGTAAAAACAAATTCTGTTTGTTTGCGTAAAGGCGGTTTTTTCATTATCTTTCAATTTTGGAAACCGTTCACATCTTGAGTTTAGTTTATAAATTCAATAAACTTGATTTAAAAGTTGATTTTCAAAAAATAAATATGTAGGTAAGTGAGAGATGAAAGGGCCCCAACTACTGGGGAAATTCTGTGATTTTGGTGTTCACTACTGGGGAAAGCATTGGGTCTACTGGGGAACGTTCCCCAGTAGTCACACTGTTAAAAAATGCTCTGCTTTGGAAAGCGACAAAGGGCTAACATGATCAAAACGTACGTCAGGACACGAGAAAGTGGCAAAAGGAGTAACGGTATGACGCTGAACTTTGGAACGTTGACAATTAAAGGTGAACTGACACGCAAAAATAACTTGACCTCAAATGAAGGCATATCGAGCATAAATACCTGATACATTATTTTTTTTAAATATTCAACACAGTTTTCGAGTTATTGAGCGTCAAAGTAAGCCACCGAGCATTATCCGAGCACGGATGAGTTCGCTCGAGCCTTCCGCATAATCGTGACGTCACAAACACCATGTTCACATCACTTGATCAACACGACAGTCTGAAAAGGCATGCTTTTATGACTTTTCGGATGAGCACCGATACATTAATTGAGTAGGTTTTGGCTCCATTTCGACATCCCAATTGGAAAACAGATTATGACTCCTTTACAAACCTTTCATAATAAGATTTGCAAGAATATCGTATTATCCAACTCGTTTGAGGCCCTTCCTCCGTCTTGGAGGACTCAGTGTGTGGCGGGCCAACATATCGTATAATGGTAGCGATAAATATATCGACAGGATTTTCATTTTCTGGAAACCTAAGTAAAATACTTTTATTTTGTTAAATACGGCTGCTGTTAGACTAATTTATCAGCCATCACCCCCCCCCCCCCAAAGTTAATTTCGGTCTTTGATCCAGGTTAACTTCAATATTCGCAGTAAAGATTTCAAATTTAAGTCACTCATTTTTGGCATATTTTTTATTCAATCACATGAAAGATTTTCAGGGGTTAAGAACCTGGTACGATCGAATCGCTATTTGCAGGAAAACAACTTAGTAAAATTTTCAACTCCCAGGCCGCTGCACTCCTGTAACTCGGGTGAACCGATGAGTTTGCAAACCAAAAATAAAATAACTTTCATGATTTATATGGATGTAGAAATAATCTATCGAAGTAATAATATACTGAATTTATTCGAAAAAAAAGCTAGATTCATGATCATTGAAAAGATTCTTACATTCGTCCGCATGATTGACTTCAGAATTGAGAATTTCTTCGAGCAGCTAAAAGTGCCTATTCCTTCCAAACTTAAATTCCCTCCTAACATAACGCAGTACCAGCCAGCACATATCCTTCGTATATTTCATTAGCCTCGATTTTTCATTATTTTGGATCAAAGGCTACGTAGATCTCCTCGAATAGTAACTGAACAAGATGAACTGAACGGTCCAGTCCGTGCGTGATTTCCATTCAAGGAATAAAAACATGGTGTTTGTGACGTCACACGCACTGGGTCACATGAAATGCCGACAATGGTCGAACACTCGACGATAATTTCATGACATTTAGAGCGGAATTGCGTCAAAACGGACAATAATAATTAACCGAAAACTTGAAATTAAGATTCCATGCATCGTTTTCTACATTATATCAAAAAATAGTTTTGCGTGTCAGTTCACCTTTAAGGCACGATTTGGTCCACTGGCGAATTTCCTTGTTCATGCCCGGCCAAATGAAACGCTGCGTAATAAGTTTTTGTGTGGCACGAATTCCAGGATGTGAAACAGAATGTAAACTATCAAAGACAGCACGACGGTGGAGAGCTGGAATATATGGCCGAGGATTTCCTGTAGAAGTATCACAAAGAATCGTTTTGTTCGACAATGGGAGCGGAATGTCACAAAACTGTAAGGATGTGGATGCTTTTACCTGCGAAAGTTCTTCATCAAATTGTTGTGCATCAGCAAGTTGGGAGAAATCGATCGATGAATGGATAGAATTAATATGAAGGCGTGACAGGGCATCAGCAGCAGGGTTTTTAATTCCTTGAATGTGTCGAATATCTGTTGTAAATTGCGATATAAAGTCCAGATGTCGAATCTCCCTAGGCGAATGACGAGAAGATGCTGAAGAAATGGCATGTATTAGAGGCTTGTGATCCGTTAAAATGAAGAACTGACGACCTTCAAGAATATGACGGAAGTGGCGAATGGAAAGGTATACTGCAAGTATTTCTTTACCGAAAGTACTGTTTTTTGTTTCCGATGGTTGTAATCGCTTTGAGAAAAAGGACAGAGGGTGCCAGGTACCATCTATGTATTGCTGAAGTACGGCACCAACCGCAATATTTTAAGCATCAGTCATCAGACTGTATGGAGCTCTAGGGACTGGATGGCGGAGTAAAGTTTTGGTTGCTAAAGCAGATTTGACAGCCGTAAATGCGGTACAGGCAGACTCAGAGAGGTGAAAAGGCTGTTTTGTGTGACGAGCATTTAGAAGATCAGTTAAAGACATTGAGTCATGATAAAAGGGATTGGGTATACCCTAAGTGCCAAAATCCGCTGAGTCATTATTTTCATGAATGCCATGCTATTGGTTGACCTGGAACTGGCCACATGAACTCACCTCCAGTTTGATTTTGAATCATGCTTCAAGTTAGGCATCATTCGTCCTCAAAGATATTTGGTCTTGCTGCACTTCAACATGGTTCAACCCAGCCCCAGTGGATGGAGGACCTGTGGAGATTACTGCGCCTAACAACGTACTACCAGACCGTACCCAAACACACATACAAGATTTCTCCTCTTCTTTGCTGTGAAAAATATATCTCAAAATACTGGTTAAGAGGACACAATTCCTGTGAACAGTCCACATTTCAAAAACTGCCATAAAACCCTTTTGGCTATTTTCGATTACGTAAAAGCCTTTCGGCTCTCAAACGCTGCAAGATAATTCAAGCGCTTTATTGCGAGTCGCTGCGGGGCCTTGATTTTCTATGCATCCTGTATGATGATTTATTGAAGTCTAGCGCAGCAGGAGCATTACATCATCCGTATAATTTTTCAGCGTTTCCAAGACACGAGGCTGTCAATCATCAATAAGTGATTGTGATCTGTTTGCATTGATTTCTAGCATATGTTTCTGCTGAAGGATATCAGCCATCCTCCCAAAGTTCAAATTTCAAATTTTCGCCTCCCAACATCATTAGTCGCACGTAATTTCGGCCTCTGCAACTCTTTTACCGCCGTTTTATACCAGACCTTGACACCATACAAGCCTTAAAGGATGAATCAGGTAAATGCCCTCTCATAGGGTCACTGGTTTGGCGTGATGCTGTGTGTTTCATGGGTTTGAATAACTGTGCAACGTTGTATAAACTTGCTTTGATGAAAATTTGTTGTCAATCGTACGAGTGA
>NW_027020025.1:36275-79526 GCF_013076305.1 Rhopilema esculentum | reverse complement strand
GTTCTTTGGCTTGTAATGAAGAAGTGAAGCAAATTTGGAATTGGGCTATCCAGAATCAAAACTGCATATCTGTGTCCTTCATCCCAGGAGTTCAGAACTATTTAGCTGATGCTGAATCTAGAAACTATGAGCTTCGAACAGAATGGCAGTTAAATCCATCTGTGTTTAAATTTGTAATCAAAAAATTAAATGTTACCTTAGACATTGATTTATTTGCCTCTAGAATCAATTGCCAATTTAAGCCTTTTGCATCGTTTTGGCCAGATCCAGAGGCTTCAGCAATTGATTCGTTTACATTTAGCTGGTCAACCATTAAATTTTATGCCTTTCCACCATTTGCAATTATTCCTAATGTTTTACAAAAGATTTGTTCTGACAATGCAACTGGTCTTCTAATTGTTCCTAATTGGCCATATAGTCCCTGGTATTCTCTGTACAATAGAATGTTGATTTCTGAACGAATTGTTATTCCTTCCAGCAAGCATCTAATGTTACTGCCAAACCGTCCACAAGCTGTGCACCCACTACAGAAGTCTCTGCAACTGCTAGCTGGCATGATATCTGGAACAAAAGATTACCAATAGGTATATCATCTGAGGCCAAATATATAATTGATTCATCTGGTACTTCAAAACAATATTCTACCTATTTAGACAGATGGTTTGTTTACTGTCAAAGAGTGGACATATGTCCCACACATTATTCTATTAATCATGGAATTAACTTCCTAACAGAACTATTTAACAAACATAATTTGGGCTACTCTGCTATGAACACTGCTCGTTCAGCATTATCCAATATTATGACACCAGATACAAGTTCGTCATTTGGTAACAATCCACTCGTTAAGAGATTACTGCGAGGGATGTTTAACATACGGCCGAGTATTCCTAAGCATGTTAACACTTATGATGTTGATGTTGTGTTACAGTATCTAAAGGGCCTAGGTGATGCAGATGCTATTCCATTTAAAATGCTTACCTTTCGTCTTGTAACATTGTTTTGTCTTCTATCAGGACAGAGAGACCAAACATTTGCTGCTATTGACATCAGACTTATGGATGTTTCTGATGACAGAGTTGTTTGTTATATTGATCAAGTTCTCAAAACAACTAGACCTGGTTTTCATCAGTCACCTCTTGATTTCCGTGCATTCCCTGATAGCAAGGCTATTTGTCCTGTATTTAATACACAGCAGTACTTGTTTAGATCATTCTCTCTACGTGGTCCGAGAGTGAAATTGTTTGTGAGTTATAAATCTCCTCATCAATCTGTTTGCACCTCGACCATTTCACGTTGGGTGAGAACCACTTTGCAATTGGCAGGAATTGATATTAATGTATTTACCTCTCACTCTACTAGGGCTGCATCAACATCCAAGGCACGAAGTATTGGCCTATCGCTAACAGCTATAAACAAAGCTGCAGGATGGTCGAATTCGAGTACTTTTGGACGTTTTTATAATAAGACAATTCATGAAAGTAACTTTGGTAGTAGCATTTTAGCCAATTTTGATTGTTAATATTGATTATTTGTGTGCGTACAATCGATCATTTCTCAGTTCAAGTCTTCTTGATCAACACATTGCCAGTCTCTTTGAAGTCTCGTATAAATACCGAAAGGAGTTTGGGTTCTAGTTATGGAAAATAATTAAAAAATTAAACAAACCTTGGTGTAGTTTGATGTAGATTATTTTCCATACCTAGAACCAAACGACGTGGGATTTATACGCCCACCCGACCCAAATAATTATGTATTTTCCCCTTTTTCTAGTGTTCATTTTCAGGACTGGCAGGCTCCACTGGTATGTCTTTGAATCAGGTCGAACGCCGCGCGTTGCTCGTATAAATCCCACGTCGTTTGGTTCTAGGTATGGAAAATAATCTACATCAAACTACACCAAGGTTTGTTTAATTTTTTAATTCTCAGCAAATTCTAACGCCTAGATTCAGGAAATTTAAATTTTATAGGACAGTTTTGCCTGATGCGTTGCGAACAACGATCAAGCTACGCCCCCTTTCTGATGTGACCCCATTGTCTACAAGATCGCTATTAGGGAAACTTTTTTGTGAGTGCGTGTCGTTAACGGTCATTAGTGACGCATCGATTAAGAATCTTGATATTTAATGTCGACATTTGATTTTGGCAAACTTGCTGCGTCACAGCTTTCATTTTGGTTATTCTTGGATATTTTGCAGGATATTGCCATGGCGCGTTGACCAAAGTATTGTAAAGGATATTCTCATCCAGCTTCATCACACGGTAAGCGATTTTTGATATCAAAGATCTCTTCGTGTTTTACTTTGTTTGTACTCAAATTTTGCTTCCCGTTTCTTAAGATAAATATGTTGAATGAATTCTAAACGAAATCTCAAGTGTTTCTAAATGAAAAAGCAGGTTTTCCAGCCATTAACATTTCGACATGCATGCAAGTTTTAATGAATTGTTTCTACGCATACACTAGCTCTGAAATCTAATACCGGTTATTCCTCTTTTTCATTTATGAGACGTACTGGCATCACAATTTGAATCAAAAACATTTCTTCTTTGGACTTTGTTTAGCTGTAATCTGATTGATTTAGATGATCTTTGTGTGTTTATTGTAACGATGAAGGGTAATTCAAAATGTTGCGTCCCCCTCTCAAATAGTTTCAACGATTGATAGGAGCCCTATTTCATAGATTTTCATGCCCTACTTCCAATTGTTTTTTTTACGAGGATGTTTATGAAACACACAGTTCCCTCATTGTTCCCTCAATAGACGACGGGTGAGAGCTATTTTATTTTATTTTTTATTCATGTTGTTCTTATACTCATTCGATTTAGTCCATGTTCCTGCTTCGGCATTTCCTTGGAATTAATAAATTGTTTCACCCCTTCAAGGTCTCATGTACACCTGATATTCACAGGAGCTTCCACATCATGATGATGTCTTTCGAATGAAGGGGCAGATCGCTCGAGAGTTTGAGATACCGCGCGCAACAAGGTTTCGCCTTGTAACACCAGCAGGGCACCCTGTTCGACAGATAAGGTAACAATAGGTTGCATCTTTTCTTTTTCTCTTCCTTGCAAGCAAAATGAAATTGACGTAAATGATAACTGCTGTGCCTACACTCTCCTTCCTTGCCGCAAATTCCTAACAAATTTTTTTTCATTTCACAGGCCCGGCGATGAAATCCACATACGGATTATTACGGGAAAAAGAAGGAAAAAAAAAGAAAATAAGACCGTCAATTTAAAATTTAATTTATGAATTTTTACCAATAAATTATTTTAACCTAGCGAACATTTTGATGATTATTATGATGATGAAGTACATATTCGTTTCTCTGCTAGAAATCTGCCATTGAACACAGGTTAGGATAGTTTATTATCAGTCAGGTTTTATAGCATGATTAAAAGTCCTCAAAAATGAAACATTTGTGAAACTATATATATTCTATTTCGGCAATATGAAATTTTAGACACATATATTAAGGAAAATTCATATAAAGATTCAATTATTTTCAAATTTTGAGGGGGTGAAGAGTAAATAAATAAATGGCTTTGCTGGATGCCTCTTCGTGAACATATCAAACTTTGAGCCTATGTTTTAATAGGGTACGACAAATTAACGAGGGCTTGAAAGTACATGGTTAGACAGGGCCTCCGACGAAGGGGGACCGAGGGAGCCTTGGCCCCCTCCCCCACTTTTTTGCAAAACAATAGAGTTTTTTTCAAAATCTTTTGTTATGGGTGTTCAATTTTCACTTGCCCCCCCCCCCCCCCACTTTTCAACCTTTGTCTGAGCCCATTAGTCAGGGCTGTTAGCCTCAGATTTTGGAGAGAGTTATGCAAAATCGCATACCAGCATGAAACTTCGTCCACAAGGGTAGTTTTGGGCGCTGAACAAGATAAGATGCAGACCCCAGCTGGGAAATGCCCCAAATGCTATTTTTAGGCTGTTGTCTTTGGTCCCAGGCCTGAAAAGCTTTAATTGTAAAAATACTGCCGCTAGTTGTGATAACAACATGAAATTTAAAAGAAATGGGCAGTTTGATATGCTTGAAAAGATCAGATGCAGACCCCAGCTGAGAAATGCCCCCAATTGCTATTTTTATACTGTAGTACCTGGTCCCAGGCCCCAAAAGCTTTAATTGTAAAAATACTGCTGCTAGTTGTGATAACAACATGAAATTTAAAAGAAATGGGCAGTTTGATATGCTCGAAAAGATAGGAAGCAGACCCCATCTGAGAACTGCCCCTGTGTGCTATTTCTAGACCGCTGTCCTAGGTCCAAGTCGGCGGAAGTGGTTATCCTTATTACTTCGATGAACTCTTTTATTTTGGTTTTCGTAGGAAATTTACATAGGGAATTAAGAATCTTTTTTCGTTCTCCTGCAGAATATTGATAAAGGTTTTGTGCAGTCTAGCTTAAATAATTTAAAAAAGTTTTCCAACAGAATTTTAGTGGAAGAAATCTGATTCCTTCCTTTTCAAACCCAGTAAATGAACCGGATGTTGTAATGGTTTCATTCCATTTCCTTCAAAAGTTTACTTTCGTGATAGGATCTATTGTCTTGTTTAACAATAGCGATGGGGCCATCGAAATTGCAAAGAATTCATATCCGATTTTTTTGAGAAATAAGACAATGATACGTGAAATGTCTAAGAAAATATTTCAACTGGTTAACCCCCATAGCGAGTTGACCAGACCTAGTTCAATGAGCAAAGAAATACTGGAGACAAACTGGGAAAGTTGTTTTTTTTGCCAAGAAACGACATCAGAGGTACTAGAATGTCCAGCAAGGAAAGGCACTCACTCCGATAAAGGTTCAGGATACAAAAGCATTGCAGAACAGCTTAAAAGGTTTCAGGGCATTGGTGAGCTTCCTTCTTTCCTTGATACAAGGACAGGCTTAACAAGCAACGAGGTATAAGCTGGCAATCTTTTGCAAAATGAGGCAAAATTCCATAAGCGTTGCAAAAATAAATATGACGACTACCATTACCAAAGGGTATGTAGGAAAAAAAGAAAGAGACAGCTGATGTTGAAATCGCTCAGGCCCCACCTAGCACACGCCAAAGGTACAGCGCAGATAATTTCAAAGTTATGTGTTTTTTTGTGAAAAGGATGATTTGGAAGTGAATTTGACTAACGCTCAAATACTTGGCCTGGACAAGAATGTTCGTGACGCGGTAAAAGAGCTCTTTGATGAAAAACTCTTAGCCAAGTTAAGCGAAGGTGACATGGTAGCAGTTGAGGCCCAATATCACAAGCAATGCCTTGCCGCTCTTTACAACCGTCTGAAAAGCTTTCATCGAACAAAATCTGTTCACGAAACAGAGGACGCTAATAGAAAAGGGGCAGTGTTCGCTGAGATTATTGATTGTCTTAGGGACATGGTAGAATCTTCCAAGAATATTTCCGTATTCAAGTTAAGCTGTATCAAAAAGCTCTTTTGCGATCGTCTTGTGGCGCATGGTGCTACTGCAGAAAGTTTAAAGAATGTGCACAGTACTCGTTTGAAGAATGACATCTTACATCACATCCCAGAGCTCCAGGAAGAAAAGCAAGGAAACAATGTTCTCCTAACACCCAAGGAAGAAACCAGTACCGCGATTTATCAGGCATGTCTAGAGAATGACCAGGATGATGGAATTTGCCTTTCTAAAGCTGCCAATATCATTAGGAAACATGTATTTTCGCATAAGATTGAGGACCCTTCCCAATTTCTTGCATCTCAAAAAGCTTCAGTACCCCCATCTCTTGTCACTTTCATCAGTATGCTCATTAGCGGAACATGCATAACTGATTCATTACCTACATCAGCACATAAGGCTTCACTCATGCTGGTATCACAACTAGCAGCAGTATTATTAGGATAAACGCTCTTGGGGCCTGGGACCAAGTATCACAGTCTAAAAATAGCATTTGGGTGCATTTTTCAGCTGGGATCTGCATCCTATCTTTTCGAGCATATCAAACTATCAATTTCTTCTAATTTTCATGCTGCTATCATAACTAGCAGCAGTGTTATTAGGAGAATCGCTTTTGAGGCCTGGGACCAAGTATCACAGTCTAAAAATAGCATTTGGGGGCATTTCTCTGCTGGGGTCTGCATCCTTTCTTTTTAAGCATACCAAACTGCCCCATTTCTTCTAATTTTCATGCTGGTATCACAACTAGCAGCAGTATTTTTACAAAAAACACTTTTGGGGCCTGGGAACAAGTACAACAGTCTAAAAATAGCATTTTTGGGCATTTCTCAGCTGGGGTCTGCATCCTATCTTGTTCAGCGCCAAAAACTACCTCTGTGGACGAAGTTTCATGCTGGTATGCGATTTTGCACAACATTTTGGCTAACAGCCCTGACTACATGTTAGATTTAGAGTTTCAACTTCTGAGAATTAGTCTTTGAAACGGTGTCAACGAGGCAAATGAATAGGTAAGGGCTAGCAATAAAATAAACTGTTGCCAAATTTTAATGTGAAATTCAGAATAAAGTACTGACTTTTTCAATAAACCAGCAAAATATTTAAACAAGCACCCTGACTCATTGACAACTGAAAGAATGCAATGCTGCAAAACTGAACATCATAATCGGAATAAACTTGAGTCCAACGAGTGCACCAATGCTGGAAAGTACACGGTTAGAATACTTCAACATTAGAATCCTATGTAAATATAAAGACTTCTGCAAGAAGCCCTTGAAAGTGTTTAACGTCAAAAATTCAGACAAAAGAACAGAGCTTTTAGATAAGCCTGCAAAATATGAAAAGAAAACGAGCGCCACAGTTCATCGCAAAATAAAAAAACAAGGGGGTAACCCATGAAAACATTAGAACAAGGACCATGGATAGATCGTGGCTTGCAAAACATATTTCAATGCAAAACATAATCGAATAACGGTCTTGTTTTGAAAAAAGTCCTCAAATTCTTTTGTACCGAATTTCTTATCCCAGATTCGGAGTGAGAGCAAAGATTTTCGTGTACTTGTAAGTTTTCATTTTAGTATTGCTCACAAAGTTGATAAAAATTTTATAAGGAATTTGACCGTGATTTACGACTAGGGGGGTAAAGTTTCCCCTGGAACGATTTTTGCGGTCAAATCTCTTACAAGTTTTAAAATTCCATGTCTCCGTAAAATCTAAAATACAATCACAAACCCCATAAAAGTTTGTATCTATGCTTAAATTATGATGATGAAACCAATTCTGAGTTTTAACAAGTCATAAAGTGAAGTTTGGATAAATTTGCAAAACGAGGCTTTAAGTCGTATTGGTGTATGAGTGGAAGACACGCCCACGCAAAGCCTGCTACGCGGGCACCCTATGGCCCCATACTGGAAAAGTAAGATTAGCCTGGTGCAGAAAATTGAATTTTGACCCCGAATCAAGCAGAACTGTTATGTTTCCAACCAGCATGTAGCCACTGTGTTTGAGCATTTCTAGATGCGAATTTATGTGGTCTTTCCTTTGTTTCACAGAAATTGTTTGCACTTGCTGACTTCCTCGTAACAGAAGTAGGTTTCACTTTTGTTTGAAATAATTCTAAGAACATCGGATTATTAATTGGTCCGCTGATTTTTTATAAACATTCAATGTGTTTGAATTTGCTGCAGAAATTCTAAGGCCTTGCTCTGTTTGCAGAGTTTTTTGATTGGTCAGGCTGACTTATTCCTATCAGAAGTGAACATGTTTGAGAGAGAGAGAGAGAGAAATCACAGAAATTGGCCATTCCAAAGAGATAAAAAAACATGTTTTTTTATCTTTTTCTCTTTGCCTTACCGAATTTGTTATCTTCAATTTATTCCCTTAAAGATCCCATGCATTTGCCATTTCACAAAGAAACTGGCAAAAACAAATTTATGGCATTAATTAACAACTTGGCATTAACTATCATTTGGCGACAATGTAACATTTCTACCATAAAGTAACTGTGACGGTGTTAATGGATATGTAACCCCTTCTGTATCATCATAAACGTATGTTCAAGGACGAGAATTAATTATTGATTCTATCTCAACCAGTAACGTTTTTAATTCATCAAAAGTTAGTCGCGCTCTACCCACTATTTCATGCAAGGTACGTTTTACCGATCTGATTAATCTTTCCTAGGCTCCACCCATCCATGGGCTTTTTGGTACTATGAATTCCCAATCAATGCCTTTATCTACGACTATGCTTTTCACGTTTTTCGAATTAAGAATCTGCTTGAATTAAGAAGCAGCCTTAAAGCAAATGAAAGTAAGAATAAACCTTATAATCAAACTTTTATCGCTCAGTTTATCTTTTGTACATAGGAAAGTTAATTGTTTAGCAGAAATTTGTCAGTCTGGGACCAGAGGATACAAAGTTACCAAACCCTTTTTTAAATCAAGATGTTTTCTTTATTGACATGCCCACCTATTTGCATTGTGAAGCATACTTTCCTGTTCTCAAGACCCAAATTTCTCATTTAGATTGTTCATTTTTAGGAGATCCCATTTAAGAATACAATTTCCCAAATAAAAGTGGCAGCAGCTTCATCATTTGGTTTGAAAAGAAAAGATAGATTTCTTTTCGTAACAAAAGAAGGAAGAGCAGTGAAAATGATAATGTAATTATAATTCAACAAATCTATCTCATTGTCAATCTTTTTAGTTTGGCTTTTACTGTGTAAAAATTTCTTATTGAACTTTTTTCAACTGTGTAGACTTGCAACAGCTTTTTATTCTTTTTATAAGACTATTCCTATTGCAAATGTGTCTCTCTCGCTCTGTTCTTTAACAAGTAAATTGCTTTACAGACCTGGCGACAAAATAGTAATTTTCTTTAGGAAGAAGCAGAAGAGGAAGAAAAGGCACCAAGAATCCAGAAAAACAGTTATCATATCATATCATATCATATCATATCAAATGAACTTTACAATTGTCATATCAATTCAACTCTTTTTTGAATATTTTGAACATAATATATTGCCCCTATTAAATTTTCACTTTTTGAATAAAATTGTAGGAAAAATTTGCTGTGTTCTGTTTCCTTAGCTGTCAACAGAATGCTCGCCATTAACTGTGGCCCCTGTTTTCATGTAATATAGTACTCCTTGAATGTGTTTTGATGATAATCAAGTAGAAAACCTGCAGTAAAAAGATAATCCTTGAAACAATTCTCTTTGTCTCATAACTGAAAGACGACAATTGTACGAGTAACACTGATAGATTTGAAATAGTTAGTCTAGAAATTATCACTTTAGCACTCACTCGAATAGAATCAACCGAATTTAGGGTAGGGGGAGGGGTCACACCCTCCACCAAAGCCATTTTCCTATGAGCATAGTCTTTGAATAGCTGACTACAAATCACTACCAATGCTCTCGCTTTTACCATGATATCGTGTTGTCTACCGTATCTCCAACCAAATCCTTTACAAACCTTCTAAGTAAGCAGTGATGTCCTGGCGGTCCACTTTTAATACCTCGCTAATAGTAACTCTTCCGTCAATAGGATTTGCAACACAAGCTAGCCTTGTGACCTACACATAGATTTATTTATTACCCCATTTGCCCATCTGATATCCATAATCATAATCAGCAATCCTCCTTTAAAATTTATATTGCCAAAAAATTTAAAAAAAAATAGTTTTGATGATGGTTAACCTATTCCAGATCTTTAACAAGGGCATCTGAAAATAACATCCACCTTGTAAAGCCATTCCACTTGAATTCACACTACTGGTTACAGGCATGAAATTTTGATCCAAATGCTCAAAACTTTAAAATTGAACTCCATTCATAGTCAGAAATTTTCAAGCAAAATTTGCTGCGACTATATATGCAGCCTACTGCAGAAACAACCCCCCAAGAAGGCATTGGATAATAAACAAGTTTAGCAAAATACTATGTTTTTCGATTAGAATAAAAACTGATGTAATTCTGGTCTTATATCAGTTTTTAAGTTTGCTTTGATAATGTCACACCTTCTTTTCCCCCTTCCAATCAAATACCTTCAAACTCACTAAGAAACCTCACGTAGATGTATAGGCATAAACTTTGCATTTAGTACATTTTGATGACATGAGTGTTTGCAGTTTGGCTTTAGGACCACCCGAAACTAATGCTTTCTGTATAAGCACTTTTGCCAGTTCATTCAACTTACTTCAATCAAGTAAAGAAGTTGCATCACCTTTAATGTACCCCCCGTGTGTTTCTTTTCCCTGACACGCTAGATTTAATAACTTTTCGTGCTTTTTGCGGCCTTCTACAACATCACGGTTACCACGTGACTCATGTGCTTTTTTAAACTCGCTTACATGTCTGATCAGTCCACATTTTACTTGCTTCGTACAAGATTGGTGAGTCAATTTTCAATAATTGTTTTCATTTGTAATTTTTCCCTTCTTGCACAGATTCAGTTAGTATATCTAATGTATGCCTAGCCTGAGTTTGTTATGTTCGATTGCTTTAGCTGCATAAATTAAATTTATGTATTACTTGTTACCAGCTCTCCAGTTGATTGATGTTGAGATGTAGTTAGAGATGGAGGGCAGATAATGTTATGTTCTGTTAATAAATAAAGATATAGCAAACAATGTTCTGTTTTAATGTTTCCAACCTGAACAGCAATATTAAAAGGCGCCCAAAGTGGTTGGCATGAAATTGAGCATTGAAACATGGAATCCCTCCATAAACTGATTAAGATTCGTGGAGCAAACCGATCCGTGGCAACAAAATTAGAACGAGAAGCACTTGAGCTGCTCAGCGAACCTGGAGAGCCCCGAGACGATGAACGGATTTGTCGATTAGAAACGATTTTGGAATTATTGGACTCGAAATTGAAGGAATTGAAGTTATTTGACGTACAAATTATTGATGTATTGGAAGAAGAAGAAAAGATTAATAGTGAAGTAACGGAAGCAAACAAATATGAATTTCGCATCTCTAATGCCATACGAAAGATCAACCGAAAACTGCATCCACCAAACCCATTTTGCATCTTGGCGTGATTCTGGCGATCCATGATTTAAGTAGTGTATCAGTTGTTGCAGTGTGGCATCTTTCAACGTTTCTGCGGCAATTTGGCTGTGTTTAGCAGCAGTGATTGGTAAGCTTGACATAACGGAGTGGATGTAGCAGGACAGTTCTGATTCTGGTATTTCTTGAGTTGTGTCACTTAGAGGAGCACGACTAAGTGCATCTGGGATCGTGAGTTGGCTTCATTTTATTTAATGCATCTCAAAATCATACTGCTGGAGGCGGAGCAAGAATCGCTGAATTCATGGAGGGCACTTTGTCAAGGCTTTGTTGAAGATTGATTTGAGTGGCTGATGGTCATTATAAATTTCAAATTTTTGGCCATAGACATATTGCCGAAACTTTTCGCATCCAAAGACGATGGCTAAAATTTCCTTCTCAAGCTGGCAGTAGTTTTTCTCAGATTGTGTGAGGGAGCGACTGGCATAGGCAACTGGATACCAGCCTTGGGGATGCTGCTGCTCAATGATTGCACCAAGGCCTTGGCTCGATGCATCTGCTTGTATCCGGATTGGCAGTGTGGGGTCAAAAAACTTCAGTATTTGGTTTGAAGTGATGACTTCTTTGAGCTTGTTGATGGCATCTTTCTGTGGCTTGTAAAAAGAGTAAATTGCATCTTTCTCGAGGAGGCTTCTTAGTGGTGCTGTTAGATCGGAAAGGTTGGGTATGAACTTTCCCAGATATGTTATCATTCCCAAAAAACGTTGAAGCTCTTTTTTTGAGGTGGGCTCTGGCATGCTCAAAATTGCTGTAATCTTTGCAGGGTCTGCTTCAACCCCATGAGCTGGTATCTTGTGGCCAAGAAAGGTGGTGGTTTGGGCTTCAAATTTGCACTTTTCTTTGTTGAGTTTCAACCCTGAAGATCTGATGGAGTCCAGAACTTTAGTTGTGCGGGCAGCGAGTTCAGCTTTGTCAGAACCCCATATTATGATGTCATCTTGGCTATTGAGAGCGCCTTCAATGCCTTCTAAGATTTCTGAAATTTTTGCTTGGCAAATTTCACTAGCTGAGTGAATGCCAAAGGGAAGCCGCTGGAATGAAAAACGGCCAAATGGAGTGTTGAATGTTAGGAGTCTAGAACTTTCTTCATCCACTTCAATTTGCCAATATGCATTGGAGGCGTCCAGTTTGGTAAAAAATTTTGCATTGCTCATGGAGGCAAGGATTTTCTCTGTCATTGGAAGGTGGAAGTGGTGGCGTTTTATTGCTTTATTCAGGTCCTTGGTATCCAGGCATATTCGAAGCTTTTCATTGAGTTTTTCTACAACAACTAGACTGTTTACCCAGTCTGTAGGTTCATGAACTGGTTTGATGATGCCCATTTTAACCATTCTTTTGAGCTCCGTGTGTAACTTTTCTTTTAGTGCTATTGGCAGCTTGCGAGGTGGGTGGACAACAGGGGATACTGTTGGATCTATGGTGATGTGGTGTACACCAGGAAGTTTTCCAATTTCACCAAAGCAATCTGGAAATTGCTGTGTCATGATTTCATGCATATTCTTATCAACATACATGATTCGCTTGATAAGATTGAGATGAGAGCAAAGGTAAGGAGTGGCTTCTATGTCAACAATGATGAAGAGTACTGGGTAACATCTTCCTTTGTGCTTTAAGGTCAGAATAGATTTGCCAACAACTGGAATGGCTGAGCCATTGTATGCTGATAGTTTGACAGCTGATTTTTGGAGCTTGGATTTTTGTTTAACCTGCTGGTAGCCAGCTTTGAAGAGGATATTTACTTGGGCACCAGGATCAATCTTGTACGGGATGGTTGATCCGTTTGTTTCAATTGCAATGAGCCACTCATCTTTAGTGAGTGTGTTGACTGATCTTGGTGAACTGCACCAACAAAGTAGTCTTTTTTTAGTCGGTATCTGAGAATGAATCTGGGTCTGGAGACATATCCAAGGGCACATTTTTCCTGACTGCTCTTACACGCTTCTGGCTACAGCGTGTGGAAAAGTGACCTCTCTTACCACAGGTGTTGCAGTGCTTGTTGTATGCAGGGCAGTTTCCCCTATTATGGGAGTAGTTGCAGAATTTGCATTGCTGAATTTTGGTTGTGCCATGTCTCTTGTCAGGAAAGGGGGGTTTCTTAGCTTGCACTGTTTTGGTGATAGCGGAAGTAGATTTTTCTTCACTGTGGGCTTGGATAATTTTGGCATGTTTGCATGTAATTTCAGCAGCCTGGCCTATCTTTATACACTTGTCTAAATTGATTTCAGGCTCTCTTAGCACGCGTTCTTGTAGAGCTTTGTCATTGGTTCCAATAGTGATCATATCCTTGATCAATGAATCACCAAATTCACAGTCCTGTGACAGTTTTCGAAGAGTGGTGGTGAATTCATCAAAGCTTTCACCATCGTGCTGCCTATATGTAAGGAATGTGTACCTCAGGAAAGTTAAATTCTTCCTGGGTGCACAGTAGCTGTCAAATTTCTGAATAATTTTATCTAACTTCATATTGTCTCCATCAGAATCAAATGTAAAAGTATTATATATTTCACGCCCTTTTTTGCCTATGCAAGTGAGAAAAATGCTAGACTTAACCTTATCTGACATGTCAGAGGACTCAGTAGCGTCAAGGTAGAGTGTCAGTTCCTGTTTCCAAACACGCCAATTGTTAGAAACATTGCCGTCAAAAGTAAGTGTGAAAAATTGGTGACGAAAAATTTAGGCCCGACTCCATCATAACAAAATACAGATGTTTGTACGGTTATGGACAAGGAAAGTGACAAAATAAGCAATACGTAGTGTCTACTTATTCTTCGTGAACTGTGGGTCTTGAAAAAATCCCAACTGACACCATGTTATGTTCTGCAAGAGTACTGTAAAGATAGGACACGTCTTCTCATCCATGTGAGTATAATCAACGAACGGCTTAAGTTACTACTTCATGTAAGAATACTAAAACTACTGCTTCATGTAAGACAACATAACATCCTCCACCTACTGTAAAACCTCTTGAAAGGAGGATTTTACAAGCGTGAGTTTGCTTGCAGAAACATACAAAGCTACAGCAACGGTGTTAAGCTCAAAATTCTTCTTTATTCAGTAGCGATTCCACTATGAACTAAAAAGAATGAGTTTGACTAAAAAAAGCCATTCTTTCTAACAGAAACTTCTACTGCAATCGTAGTCCAATAATGATATTATTGTGTGATATTGTGTGCATGGAAACTGTATGCCGTATTGTTATTTTCAGTTTCATCAAGGTGATCATCAAGGTGATCTTCCAATAAGTTTCATCAAGGTGATCTTCCAGTATATTCACAGGCCAGTCCACTTCTGATGGGGATAAAGAATATGTGGAAACTGCTTGAATCTCTACATTGGCTAAAGACAATACCCAAAAACTCTCAATTCAAAACTTTGAAGAAATAAAAAGCTACCACATTACAGACACTACAACCTACCACAAAACTCCCTTTTGTAAAGGAGATTCGATCATCGTAACAAAGCTGCTAAATATGGAGACCTTAAACCAAATTCTGGGTAGGGTAGAGACGAAATCCCACCCATCAAAAGTAGGAGCTGTGAGGCTCCTTCGCATATATTTATATTTCGTACTTATCGGACACTACAACCAGTAATCAGTAGCTACAAGGAACACTTGGACAAACACGAGAAAACAAGTATGGGGACTGTCAAGAATTTTATCAATGGCTACCACCAGGAGACTAGAGAAAAGAGCATTGCTGTGTGACTGTTCTATTTAAGGAGGGGAACCCTTAGCAGGGCCGTATTTCCTTTTTTTTCTGAAAAAAGGTAGTATTAGATGCCAAATAGTAGGGTGTCTTAATAAAAAGTATTGGGGTGTGAAATTTAAGCCTACTCAACGTCTGATTGATTGTCTTAGAGCAAAAGTTTATCGAGAATAAGAGAACAAAGATGAATGTCAGGTAAGATAAATAAACATGGATATAGTTTGGAGATTGATTACATGTTTAACATTCAAACACATGTAACGATAGGGTTCTTCTTACGACGGTGAAGTATCAGTTAATAACCAAGCTCGTTAGTGGAGCGATGGGCTAGGCCAACGGGCCTAGCCCCAAGTAGATAGCACACAAGAGATACTCGTTCTTTGATGTTATGTTTATCGTTAAAACAGTAAGACTAAATTATTCTAACTAGGATTACATTATATTAAAACACAACAAAGGAAGACTGTCAAACATCACACAACACGATGACAGTGACGCACATTTCCCGGAAAGGGAGTTACTAACACAACAGCGCGACAAACAAACATGTGACATTAACACGCAACATAATCAAAGATCTAGCTGAACATAATAGCAATAATTACTGAAGTTTACTAATGTTAAAACGTTACACCATCCCCTCTCTTTAAAGTAAATACGCCGATGAAAGTTTCTTAAAAATTTAAAAGTGACTTAACATAAAAGGTCCATAGAGTCATTGAGGCCCGTAGGCATGAACTGGCAAGCAAAGGTAATTCATACAACATCGCTTGATATTTCCAAATCCATAATGACATCCACAGAAATAAAAGTCAAATCCGAAGGATCCTGCCGTCCTTCTGCTGCAGCCCTCTATGGCCAGCACCCCTAAACTGTATTCGGAAAATAACGTCCTCCTAAATCACCAGAACTTCATCGTCTTCTACTCCATATTAGAGGAAAGGTATGTTGGTTGGTTGGCAATATTTTTCAAGATAAAAAATAATAATCAGCAGTACACGAATAGATCAATTCCAAATTTCCATGTCGACCATCCTCCTCCTCGCAAAATATAAAAAGGAACACCAAATAACAAAAAAGTTTCAATTGATTCTTTTTGTCACCGCCATCCGACTCTACTTCTCTACTTCACCACCATCCGACTCTGTCACCAAATGTAACGTCTTATGTTAGTCGGGTTCTTCTTAGGATGGTGAAGATACGATGGGGCTAGGCCAATGGGCCTAAGCCCCGAATAAGTAGAACACGAGAGAGACTCTGTTCTGATGTTGTCTTTATTCGTTCAACAGCAAGACTAAATTATTCTAACTAGGATTACATTATATTAAAACACAACAAAGGAAGACTGTCAAACATCACACAACACGATGACAGTGACGCACATTTTCCAGAAAGGGAGTTACTAACACAACAGCGCGACAAACAAACATGTGACATTAACACGCAACATAATCAAAGATCTAGCTGAACATAATAACAATAATTACTGAAGT
Organism: Rhopilema esculentum; assembly: GCF_013076305.1. The sequence goes on along the minus strand of NW_027020025.1, from coordinate 63,333 downwards.
TTACTAATGTTAAAACGTTACACACAGAAAGAATTAAATACTGTTGTATTTACCTAATGAGAGCATTCCTGCAAATATCTCTCCAAATGGTTGCTCCAAATATCTCTCAAAATATCTCCCTGCAAATATCTCTAGTTTATTCATTTAAAGTTTACTTTCATCTCAAAAATTAAACAAAATTTAGGCAGCTGACCTAATCGATATAATGTAATGTTATTGCAGTGTTAAAAATAATGTCTTGTTATTTTTCAAAAAGAATAGTAACAGTTGATGAAAGGGCATCTTTATCTTTAATTTCATTTTTATCTTGAATTGATCAGTGTCTTTGGTGCAAAACCATCTTGTTATGTCAGTGCAATTATGAGTAAGCACGATAGACCAGGCTCTGCCAATTATCTGAAACATGTCGCCATTATAGAGTTTTGCACAATCTGGGTTGTCCAAAAGATGTTGACAGATGGCAGAATCGCCTGTTTTAACAGTGTTTCTAGACCTACAAGATTGAGGAGGCTGTTCTCTTTGAGAGGCAATTTTGTTTCCTATGTTGGAAGGAACATGCTGTTCTATCCTATCCCTCAATCTCTGGGTTGTCGGTCCTACATAGCCAGAATCACACTGGCACGTAAATTCATAAATAACAGAACTTTTTTGGTTGGTAGGAACGCAATCCTTTTGAATGGATGGAAGGGCTCTCCTAGTGCTGTAAACAATACGAGGATTGACAGCAAAGAAACATTTAGTTATGGCTTGCCAAATCTGACTCTCGAATCACAAGGAAGTGTGAACTGGGCAATAAACTAAAATAAACTGGGCACTTTTGCGGATCAAACTTTTAAACAGCCGAAAAACTTGCAATCTTCTCCTTAGTATAAGATAAAATGACGTCTTCTGGATAGCCATTGTCCAAAATGATCATTTTAAGTTTTTCCAGTTCAGCGTGCAGTTTAGATTTCGAGCAGATCATAAGTGCCCTATGTACTAAAGTTTTGACAAGGTTGACTTTGCGTTGTTTTGGGCAAATTGAATTCCAGCGTATGTACTGATTGGTAAAAGTAGGCTTGCTCGTTTATTTTTATTCATTGCATGTTTGAAATGTTTATCTTTCAAGGCTTTAGTGTTCTTCGATATTAAATACATTTCGGACATAACAAATTCGTCTTGTGGATTGGTTGTTTCCTCTATACCTAAGATGTTTGATAATATCATTCTTCGCTTGTGCTTTCTTGCAAATTTTTAAAACACTTTATCAACATCTACTGGTATAGCTTTCTGGGTATAAATAGTTGCCAAGCCATTTGATTGCTCTTATGACATAGTGCTTCTTAGGTAGGTCTTTAGAAGGCGAACTGATTATGCATATCTTTCACAAGTGCAGCTCGTAGCTGGACGAATTAATGTTGGAAAGAGTTTGTGATAGGTTTTGAGGGAGTTTGTCTTTGGGGCAGTTTATCCATTCATTATCAATTGTAACTTCACAAGAAACCGATGATGTGTCTGGTAAATCATTACAACAGTGCCAACAAAACATTAAGAAGTTGTGTTTCCAAGATTTGTTGATTCTCTGAATTCATACATTGTCACAGTGCTGGGAGATTGAGTCAGATGGTTCAAAGAACGACTTAAACTCTTTGTCCTGATCTGTCAAAATTTTGGTGTCTTCATGTAGACACTTGTCATCAATATTAGCAGGCTGCCTGTGTTGCTTACTCGTAATTGCACTGACAATAGACATTCCCTTTATAGCTACACAATTCCCGTGGGAAAAACGTATAGAAAGTTCATTAAGAAGGCAGTCTAAAAAAAGGAATGGCGACATTGCGCTTAAAATATGTGCTAACATCATCTGCGGAATGCTGCTCCTGTTTTTCTGTCGACTACATGATCTTGGGGCTTTAACAGTAGCGTCAACCTGGTTTGCAATATCTGAGGCATCATTGAACCAGGCTTCATGATAACCATTGACAAGATTACGAACAGTTGTCAAAGATTTAACCATGAGGTTGACTTGTCTTAATGCTTCAACAAAATCAGTCTCAACACCCTGAAGTGGGACGGTTGCTGTCTTCATGTAACCAAACAAGTTTCTTACAATCACCAAAGTCATTGAATCAAAATTGGACATAACTGAACAAAGTACAAAAGCATCAGAAGCAGAACTGTCTCAGGATGTGTCTAAGTTGTCTGGAAAAGTAGAGAGAGTTTGTTGTTTTGGGGAATTTTGGAAAAATTTCGCAATAACTTGCATATTATCCATCATGTTCTTGACACTCTCAATGTTACAAGCTGAAGCAACACAGAAGTTCAGTCTATGTGATGAACAGTCAGTGTATAACGCCATCTTGTTTATCTGCAGAATTCTTGTTGCAACACCAGAATATTTGCAAGCCATGTTTCCAGCGCCATCATAACATTGCCCCAGCATTGTTTCAATTCAAATTCATTATCCAAATTCAATTCATTCAAAACACAAGAGATAAGTTTATCTGTGTGTCCCTTTCCGGTTTTTCCAGAATCACAAAGAATAAACTTTAAAAATGGATTTTCTGGATTTGCCCTTTCCCATCAACATATCTAATAACCAAAGGCATTTGTTCCTTATAAGAGCAATTTGTGACTTCATCAGCAAGGATAGAAAAAAACCACACTCCTGAAATTCCTTAATGATTTGGCTAGTGATCACATCAGAGCAACAAGAAATAAGCTCATTTTGGGTAGACTTTGAGCGATAAGTAGCATTTCGTGGGGCTGAATCAAAGTTTTCCTTTAGGACCCCATCTCCACTGTTTATTCTAAAATCAAGTAGAGCTTGGAAGTTTCCACAATTTTGGCCATCATAGTATTTTGAGTCATCTCTATGACCACGAAAGGGAAAATTTCGACGAGCATTAAAAAGAACACATGTTGCAATGGATAGCAGCTTCAATCTGTTTTTCATTGTTGTTTTATTTTTTATTGTATTTTGAACTTCAACAAATGACTTTCTTCTGTTGCTCATTACAGATTTAAATTCTGACATTGTAGCAACAGCAGTCTTATGAATTTCAGAATTGGTATCATGGTCTTTAAGCCTTTGGGGAGCAGATGACCAGTTAACCAATGGGGAGCAGATGACCAATTAACCTGACTTTTCATCAGATTGTTGAGTTAAGCTGTATTTGCTCCCATTCTTCTGCCAGAAAGAACGCAAGGAGTGCAAAAAGCTCCATCTAGTTTGCTTGAATGTAAAAAGCTCCATCTAGGAATGCAAGCCAAGAATACTCCTTCAACCAACATAAATTGAACTTCCTTTTTTGCAATACAACTGTTTGACAGGAAATTGAAACTTTTCATCAGGTCTCCAAATATTATCCATGATATCAAATTTAGAGTTGTCTGGAAGGGTGTCTGCACATGAGTAAATGTTGCCAATGTCATGTATATCAATATGGCAAAGACAAGATGGTCCAATTGCTGTGACAGTATCATAAAAAGGAGGCAAAAATTTACAAATAAAGTACATGATATGTTCACGTTGGTGTAAGTCACTATCCAGGATTACTAAATTTAATAGTTTTTTAAAAATTATTGATCTCCTTGTTGATAAGGTGGAATCAGATTCAATTGCAAGGGCTTCTTGATAAAAAGGAAGGCTGCCGATCAAGTATTTTCAGGATAACTTTTAAAAAATCTGGGAAATAGTTTCAGGGATAGTATGGTAATTGACTCATTCTTTCCTTAATGGTAGCTAAGACTAAGAGTCAATTCACAAGATTCCCCCTAGCCCCCTCTGTCACAACGTTTTTCGCTGATCCTGGTTAACCTATAGATTCATAGTAATGTCTTCGTTCTAATCCAAAAGGTTTATCTATTTGAGAATCTAGACTACTGGAAATATTTTATTTAGCAAAAGAGTGGGACATGCCCCATAGCCTCCTTGAGTTGAAACTTTTTGGTTGCTTTTTTCTACACTCGTTTTTAATAAGAAGCTGAATATAAGAAACAAGTACTGGACAGTCAGAGAGAATTAAATAAATCAGTACTCGAAGCAAAAACTGTAAGAAACATTTTAATTGTGATAAAACTGAGAACAACCAAATTTTTGTAAAATCCAAGAACATGATTGCTCTTTTGTCCTAGAACTTAAGACACACGGGATAAAAAGTATCCTGCTCTCAGCCCCCAGCCCCCACCCCAGCCCCCTTGCATCATAAATTCAATTCAGAAATGTACCTTGCGAAAATCTGAACTTGAAATTCTGACTGTCGCCTCTATGTCCTGTGCAACAGTCTAAATCTGCACCTGATAACAGAGAGCCCACAACTGTTACCATCTTCCTGATTCTGGACATCCTCTACCTTTAGATTTAGATTTCTTGTTTTGGTGAATGGATTAAACTGGCAATGACATTTTGAATTTGAAAGTCAAAATTTGAACCCTGAAGACTATTATGAACACGGACAGATGATATTTCACTCATACCAATAGTTGAAATTGTAATCCAGTGGTTGTTTACTTTATTCCATACCTGTACAGACTCGCTATTTAACATTCTTGTTTCTTTATGCACTGCTTCTTTCTCTTCTGTTTCTAATTGTGAGCAAACCTCAATTTCACAGTCAGAAGTGACTTCTTGTTCTTCAATCCTTAGTTGCTGCAATGGGTGTAATGATATTTATTACATCAATTTAATTAACTGCTAGGTAATATCAGAAGGAAATTGAAGTGAGTAAATATCTTCAAAATACCAGCAGTTTTTGAACCTACTTTATTAGATCATTGGCCCTACTGCAGCAATTATAAACAATTGATTTTGAACGATTAAATAGAGGCTTCTGATTGCTCATTTGATGATAAATTCCTTTTATAGTAGACACTTTGATAATTAATTACTTAACTTGTGTTTAAAGTTCAAAACCAATCAATTATAACTTCAAAACAATTCAAGTTTAAATTTTGAAAAAATTTTTTCTAGATTATCAATAATGTAGATTTTTTATTGTCTCAAAGCTTTGAAACCTTTGCACAACTTGCTCGTTGTCGTCGTTCATTCAGCCGTTGCGGTTGCTTGTGACTGCCATGACCATTTCTCTCCAATCCACTCTGTTCTGGGCCATGGTTAGCGCTTCGTAGAGTTGCATGCCAGTGAGCGATTTGATGTTATCAGTCCACCGCGTTGGGGGTCTGCCCCTCCCTCTACTGCCCTCAACCATACCCAATATAGCAATCTTTTCTATGCTGTCATCTGGTTTTCGTGCGGCGTGTCCGAAGTATATGAGTTGTGCTCTGTGAATGAGATTGAGTAGACTGTTTGGACGGTATACTCTGTCAAGCACGCTTGCATTGGTTTGCCTTTCGGACCAGTGGATGCTCAGCATACGACGCCACAACCACATATCAAACGCGTCAATTCTTTTTCGGGAGCGTGTCTTTAAAGTCCATGCCTCCGCACCATAGAGGACGATGGAAAATACCAAAGACCGCATCAGTCGGTCCGCAACAACTTGCTAAATTTGATCAAAAACTTTTGAGGCAGGTTATTTTATATGCCACATGATGATTTGAAAAAAAACATTCACAAGATCACATTGAAGTTTCTGAGATCACAAATGGTCATTGCTCGCCTTGAATTTTGCAGAATAGGCCATTTTTATGGACGTTTTTTTAAATGAGGACTCTTTAAATGAAATTAAGGCACTTGCATGTCACTGTTTCTGAAATCTTGGTATTTTATTTCAACAAGAATATGGAATATTTTTTTGAGCAATGTCCAGCATTATTTGTTTCATAAACAATATTGCAATGGGCTGGAAAACATGAAAGTCAAGACTAGTAACATGTTTTATCGATTGAATTCTTTTTTTTTGTATCAGTCAGGGAAATCAACAGTTTTGGGCACCCTAGCAGAAAGTGAGTATCTCTGAGTTGGCCTTGATAAAATCTTACAAGTTTGTGCTATTCTAGTTTCCCAAACACATATAGCCTTTCCATACTAAAATCAACAAATTTGATATAACCTTCCAATAAGTCCCTCCTTTATCTTAATATACCAGACTAGATTTGAATAGAGAATAGGGAAAATTTACCAAACATTTCTTTGACAAAGAAAAACAAAGCCATAATATGGATCATTACCTATTGCACCAGATTCTAAGTCAGTGGATGAATTTCTCTGCACCCGTTCATGGTCAGCCTTTGCACCTACTCTTGTTTCTTTTCTACGATTCTTTTCAATAGCAAGTTGAACATGTTGCTGCTGTTTCCTTTTTTAGCTTGCAATTTTTTTGGTTGATGTGATGTTGCAGATCGCTTACTATGAAATTGTTGCTCATTGTCGATCATCCAGTTATCTTGTTTTCCATAATTTCCCTTGTTTCATTGAGTATAGTTGATAGTTTCTTTTCCAGACGAGTCAGTGCTTTCTGATCCGTGATGTTAAATGTGAGACCCCTCAGTTGGTCCACTTTGTCACTGCAAGTGGCACCTACTTATCTTTTGGCCAAAGTATGTGGTAATGGCAAAGCTTTCATTTTACAGATGGGCACTTCTGTGCTTGTATCAGTTTCTTCTTGCTTTATCTCATCTATTGTGACAATATCAAAATTTGAGTTGTCTGTTGGTGTTTCAACACTCTAGATGGCACACTGTGAATGAAGAAGGGGCATTTCGATATGCTGCTGGTAAGTCCTCCCAAAAATACTTTTACATATGTAATATGATTGCAAACATATGTTTACAAGAAAGAACATTTTGCTTCTAGTCATGACATTGACAACTTGGCATGCCATTTGCGTTTAACTGCTCAATGTATCCAGCTTCAGTGTCTGATCCCTGACTCTTTATTACAACTCCTTCTTCCTCTTCACAGACCAGGGAGCATTCCATCTTTCTCTGTGACGGATATTTCCAGCAGTATTTCTTAGGACAAAAATACCGAAGGGGCAAGAATAACTAGCTGAATATATTTAGGGGTCAATTTCGAAAAATTATTTCAATGGTGACAATTTGACTGGTCGAAAATAATTCTGCGATTTTCTTCATTATTTGTTATGGTCCTGTGATCGTACTGTTATGATTGACTGAAAATGACTTTGATTTATTTATTATTTGTCGTCGGTATGAATTTTGGAAATCATCATGCTTTTTTAGCCAGTTATGGAGGGCAATGGCTGTATTGGGGCTCTCAAAAACCTCCATCTGCCAGATAAAATGCCAAACGCATTTTCAACTACCCGTCTTGCCTGAGATAATCGGTAGTTAAATATTCAAAGCTTTTCTGTTAAGTTTTTCCCAGGATAAGGCTGTTGAATTGTTTCTTTAAGAGAAAAAGCTTCATCAGCTACAAAGCAGAATCTTGCCCTTGTTCCAGTATTTGGCAGGAAATTATCAGTTGGGATATTAAGATTCCCATTATTCAGTGTATCACCAAATGAAGAGTTATTAAAAACACTAGAGTCATTTTGCCTCCCGTAGTCTCCAATATCAACGTAAGTGAAAATGTAGCTGGCATCAGATACTGCCATCAAAACGATGCTGAAAGTTCCTTTATAATTGTAAATGGAGCTGCCTGAATTTGGAGGGCAATTGATGACACAGTGCTTTCCATCAATGGCTCCAAGAAACAAAGGAAACCCCCATAAATTCCAAAAATCATTCGCAAGGTTTCTCCAGTCATCTTGAGATCTTGGTGCAGCCACAGCAATGGGGCTCAATGGACACCAAATTTTCTCTGGCACTTCGTTTAGAATGTCACATACTGTAGACCACCTAATCCTATAGTTGTACGAAAGAGATGCCCGTGACTCGCCAGGTGCCAGGTATCTTACAGTAATAGTGTTTCAAATACTTTTTGCAGGCACCGTAGTCTTCTTAGGTAACTAATCTTAGGAATTTTTTCTTAAGGAAATCTGACAGGGTTCCGGAACCCTTGGGACCCGGTCTGGATCAGCCACTGAGAAAAGGTGCACGTCTAACCCTCATTAGCGTATTTCCAGAGAACACAGGCAGAGAACACAGGCAGAGAACACAGGCAGAGAACACAGGCAGAGAACACAGGCAGAGAACACAGGCAGAGAACACAGGCAGAGAACACAGGCAGAGAACACAGGCAGAGAACACAGGCAGAGAACACAGGCAGAGAACACAGGCAGAGAACACAGGCAGAGAACACAGGCAGAGAACACAGGCAGAGAACACAGGCAGAGAACACAGGCAGAGAACACAGGCAGAGATCACAGGCAGAGAACACAGGCAGAGAACACAGGCAGAGAACACAGGCAGAATTGAAAAAAATTATCAAAAAGAATTGAAAGACTTCTTAAATTCATATGAAACAAGGAAAGGTCGTTATCTGAAGTACTGAGAGTTGATAATTCCTGAAGGGTGTGGTAATTTGAGTTGACTCTGGATGGTAAATGTTTCAGATATTCAGTTTTTGAAATATTGTTGCAGTTGATTTGGACCCAAAGCTTGCAGTTCGTACAAAAAATTGCTTTACAATGATCGGGAACATCTTTGTGGCAAATTCCATAAGGACAGTTAGGGGTTCTTACCATTTGGAATATAAATAATCATAAACTGCCAATGAAATGGATTGGCCAACTTGAACATTGATAAATGGTAATGTTAAATAATGAAACTGAACAAGACAAAAAAAGGAAAAAAACTACAACTACACAGGCTCATCCCTTTCACTATCACAGTTTACTGGGAAAATTGAAGGCCTTTTCTGCCGATTAAGTTTGACTATGAGGCAGTCCACGATGAAATAGGCCACCTTTACTTCACTTCTTGTTTTCAATAACTCTTTTTTTTGTTCTGAGCGTCGATCTAGGGTTCTTTGTTAATAATCTGATACAAAAACCACACTTTTGTGGCCTTTTTATCCAGAGCTGCTTGGAGAATTCGCTCTCTCTGTTTCCAGGAGGACATCTTGGCGATAATACCATGTGGACCTACATAATCAGGGCCATCATGACGTTTGGCTGTGGGGAGGCGTGGTGTCCCAACAGGATGTTCTCTTTCAGTCTGTAAATCTTCTTGCAATCCGAGATGCCTTTTAACTGTTGCCTTAACAACATTCTCTGTATTTTCCCAGGATATTTCCTTTTCATCCTCAGGCAGGCCCACTATCTTAAGATTCGATCTTCTCAACTGGTTCTCTAAATAATTTTTTTTGTCAGACATATTTAGGAATCCTTTATCAATTTCAGTTAGCGTGATCTGTTAGGCACGCAAATTGACTTCAACATACTTCCTTTTGGCATCCAGATCCTGTACGTCCTTCTGGGAGGCTAGATTTTAAGTTTTGGATATCCTTATTAAGATTTCTCATATCATTCTTAACTTAAGTAAAAATTAGTTTAATGACACGTTGATAGGCCCTTTCTTGAGAGGCCATCAGTGTCTTCTCCTTTATTTCCAAAACAATTGATGTGTAAATCAATCAATTTCACATATAAACTGAACTGAACAGTTTTAATAAAATCATGACATAATAAAGCTACAACAAGCATAAATATATAATCAGATTAGCTAGCTGCTAAACGCCTCACACCCACCATTGAGAACAGTTGCTTTTTTCAAGTCATCTTTAAATTTTGTTTCACAAAAAAGTTCTTTACAGAACTTTAAAAGCTATGCAAGGTAACAAAATAATTTTTTCAGCTTATAGTGGTACATTAAATTTCTAAAACTAAGGCCATCTATTTCTTGCTATCTAGGATTTTATTGTGTAACCCAAACACCTGATCCTAAAATCTTGACTCTGCTTGGGCCTGATATATATCCAATCGTTCTCTGCATTGTCAGCAAGTCCCATTAACAACATCAGATAAGCAATTTTCACTGTAAATGCTGTGACAATAGCTTGTTTCAACGGCTTCCTTTGCAATTTCAAAACATTAAACTAGCATACCCTTCAAAAATGTCTTGTTTCCTTTTCTTTGCTTCCACATCAAATAATCACAACAGCTTGAAAACAGAGACAAATGACTTTTCCTGGTTACATAGTAAAGTAATGAAATTAAGGAATATCCTCAATCATTTTCATATAGTTATTCTCAAACTAGAGTGATAGTAAAGCCGCATCCCTTTCAAGTGATTCTAAGATTGGACCCAGATCTGAACCACACGCAAAGATAGTAGTGTCATCTGCGTAGTTACAAATCTCAGTATATTTCACCAGGTAGAAGAAATCATTAATATATATGTTGAAGAGCAGGGGTCCCAGAACTGAAACTTGGGGAACACCTAAGGAAGTCATTTTCGAGGTGCTGAATGCACCATTAACCTTCACTGTTTGCTGCCTCTCATTTAGGTAACTATGAACTAATTTTAGAGCTGATCGGCTGAAGCCGTAAGCAGATAATTTGGCAATCATCAGTTCATGATTTAAGCAATCAAAAGCTTTAGAGAGGTCCATCAAGATTGCTCCTGCAAATCCTTTATTGTCTAAAACACAGGTTTGCATTTCTCAAGAAAACCTTTTAAGAGCCTGTTGTGTATTGTGCCGTCGCAAAATCCACAGAGATATTGAAATAGGAAAGATTTTGAGTAAATTAGTTCTTGTAGTATTGCGGATACTCTTTCGTTTGCGACACAACTAAAGGCAAAATTATTAGATGGATTTGTATTCGCAGATATCAGTTTCATACTTGGATGTGAGCTGTATTTTTTTATTGCAATCTCTACAGAATCATGAAGTTCATCTGTAGGTGTCAAAGCGTCCTTTGGCTGAATGATTCCAAGGGAATCGGTTATATTTACAAAACATTCATTGAAGATCTCAGCTACTTCTTTGTCATCAGTAACAAGAACCCCAAAAGAGTTATTTTAGAAGATGCCTGTATTTTATTAGAGAAAAGCAGCTTGACTGTTTTCCAGAATTTTCAATTATCTGTCAAACATTTGCCATCCAAAGTCTTATAATAACATTTGCCATCGCAAATTTTTTAACACACTTATTGCATTGTTTCTTAAAAGCATTCCAGTTTTCTTGGCTCCTGCTGTTATTGTATCTATTGCAAAGATTAGTATGATATATATTGCCTTTTCGAAGGGCTTTTGTCATAGGGGGGCCCTCGTTAGCCTGAGTGTATTTCTTCTTAATAGGCGCATGCTCATTTAGCACCATCTTAACTCTTCCATAAAATCATTTCTCTTCACCTCATTAAGACTTTCCTTGACTCACCTCATTAAGTGCCATTTACCTAAAATTTACTTTAATCTCTTATAATTATTATTTTAATAATCTCTTTTAATTATTAAATTTACTATCAAATTATTTTGGGACCCCTTTTTATAAAGCCACCCTTTCATATAGTTACTATCATAGAATAAAAGTCCGATAAACCTGTTTCCATGGTTCCTGAACTTTGAAATGACGAAGGTCTGTTTGTTAGAATAAGGTCTATACATTTAGGATAATCGGAATTAAAACAAGTAGGCTCTTTAATAAGATTTTTCAGTTGTTATAGTTCCATAAACAATTTTATTTCTTCTTTTTTCTTCAATATTAAAATCACCCAAGGTGATAAAGTTCTCATAGCGATTGCTTCAATGATCATTTACTTTCACCATCTCATCAAAGAAATATTTAGCATTTTGGGGTGGGGGGCAATAGATGCCAGATAAAATATATTTCTTTTTGTGAATATTTACTTCTAAAATTCCACATTCGATGTCCTCAGGGGTTTTCAAATCTGTTAACTCTTTCACAGGAATTCTCTTTCTGATGTATATTAGAAGACCCGTATCGTTTCCATTGCGGTCATAGGGCGAATTAAAGTCATCCATCAGGAATTGGTTGGTTGCAAAATTACTGTCAAGCTTTGTTTCAGCAATTACCAGGATATCTACAGAATAAGGCAATTGGTGGCTAAAATTAATTTCTTATGGAATTTATATTCAGGTAAGCTAACCCGATCCGTTTCCGTAGCCGAAGTCATTTTAATTGTGTACTTGCATCATCTGCCCCTCCCATATCCAAGTTTTTAGGGTTAATATCATTTTAAGAATCGCTATCATTAGCACACTTAATACCATCGAATTTGGAAATCTATTTATAGGATCAAGAGACTGATATACCCGCCATCCCCTGATTTATCGCATAAGATCACAAGTATCGTTGTCCAAAAACGGTTCAAGTGGAGGTTGCTACCTGTTGCTGCGCAGGAGAGCTCATTGTTTATTTGTTAATGTATTATTGTTGAACACCTTTATCGTTTAATCAAAGGACATATTGTTTATTGAGTACCGGACACAAAGGATGCATTAGTGCACTGAACTAAGACGTTGCAAGCTTAGATTTTTATTGATCACTTGTTTTTTGGAACGTTGTTGACAAATTACAAAGATGGCACTTGCAGTAAGGGTTTGCTAATATTGAAAGTATGTTTTCCTTGAGTTTATCATTTCCTTTTGCTCTATTCGCTGGTAGGCAAGCATTATTGAAATTGAATTTAATGATGTCGCAGGTTTACTTGTAGAGTCCTTTTATTTTATTGCAACGGGAATGCCGTTTGTAGCGAACATTTGGTCAAGTTTCGGTATTAAACATGAAGCTTTTGTCGATTTAACTAGTTCAACCTCTGGGTAACGTGAGTACCTATCGACGACAACCAATAAGAAGTCATTGGATGGTAATGGTCCTCAAAAGTCAATGTGTAACTTCTCCCATGGCCCAGATGGCATGTCTGAAAGTTGAATAGGCTCTGGTGGTACTGCTTGACCAGCCGCTTGACATGCTATGCATGTATCTATAATCCTTTTGACCATTTCATCTATAGCTGGAAACCAGACTTTCTCTCTAAGAAGAGCTTTGGTTTTCGACAAACCTTGGTGACTCTCATGAGCCAAGTTGATTGATTTTTGCTGTAGTGAATTTTGAATGACAATCCTTGTCCCTCGTAGAATAATGTTGCCTTTTCCAATTGTGTATTCATCTTTACAACTGCTAAAAGACTTTGCAATTTAACTCCATTGGTTCAATTGTATTGCGGCTCGAAGACCTTTAAGAGCATGATCTTCAGAAGTTGCATCTGCAATTTCCTTTAATGTCATAGCTTTAGGTACGCTGTGTTCAGTTGTGAAATTCATATATTCTTCAGTCATAACTTGTTGTTTTTTACCACTGTTAGGAGCTGGATGCCTTGACAAATAATCAGCTTGATTATCAAAGCCGCAAATATTATATGTTGCAAGAGTTTCCCTGGTTCCTATCTTTATCCTTTGACTTTCCACCCTTGATGCTACTTTGACGTATCTTATTTAAGCCTGGTTCTCATATATCGCAGACGGTCGGAGCTGTGTCGGCGACCATGGGCAATGCAAGTGTTCTCATAAACTGCTTGTCTGTGATCCCCTGCGATCTACTGGCCTCGTGGTGACACCTGTGACCGTGAAAACAAGGAGGAGCCTCGGTTTGATAATTTTTTCGCCAATCCTGATAACAATTTTGCACACAAATTTTGAAAAGCAGGCAGTAGACATGTCAGCAGCATTCAATTATCGTCTATTTCTTATCATACAGTTAAATTACTACTTCTAGTGTTACAAAAACGGCGCCAGATTATTATGAAAAGCACAAGAAAGTCAAAGCAGAGAAGATTTTGGGTAAGGGATATGCTAAAGAGAAGGCAGCAGTACAGCCAATACCACAGTTTAGTCAAAGAACTTGAATTATTTGACAGGGAGTATTTCTTCAAATATCTACGAATGAGCCCTGAAAGATTTGAGCATATGCTTCAAATTGTTTTACCTTTTATAAAGAAGAAACATTGCAGGAGTAGGGATCCACTTTCTCCAGCAGAAAGATTGGTCATAAATTAAAGGTACTTGGCAACAGGGGATTCTCAGCTGTCACAGACATTTACTTCAGGGTTGGTCGAAGCACTGTATGCAATGTTATAAAGGAAACCAGCAGTATCTGAAAGCACCAAACTGTGCAGATGAATGGACAAAGATTGCTGATGCTATGTTTCAAGACTGGATTTATTCACTATTGGAGATTCAATCTTTATCTGTTGAGGTAGTAGGGCAGCAACCAAAACCCTAACCCCAGCCTTGACCCTAACTGATCCTAACCTTTACCGTACCCCTCACCCTAATCATAACCCTTACACTTTTCAAACCTCACTCTAAACTTTATATTCAAGGCTCCAATGAACTTTCATGAACATTTTAAAGGGAAATTTTCAGGGGTGTACAATTTTACCGGCTAACCCCAAGGAGCTGGAAAATGGAAAATTTGAAGGAAATTTCCCCTTCCTAAATCTGAGTTTTAATTTGGCAATTCTACAAACCTTAAGGCAAATACTCATTTTCTAGAATCTCTTTTATTGGAAAAAGAAGTTTGCAGGCCAATGACTGCTGAAAAATCTAAAAATATTATTAAAGATTTTATGTGACTCATTGATAGCACACAAAGGAGCACACATTGATTGTCAAGTCATCAAAAAGTAATGGTAGACATATTAAATTAAAATACTCAAAAGGATCAGCGAGTCAGACAAATTTCATGATGTTGATGATGGTGATGATGAAGATAATTATAATGATGAAGATGATTATAATGATGAAGATGATGATTATGATGCTTATGTCGATTTTGGACTTATTGATGGAATATTTTGTAGCCCCCCTAGGCCACAGTTTTTAACATAAAAAAAGCCAAGGCTGGTATTGAAAAACTTTTATTTTTAATTCGTTATCTTTTGCATGCTTCTGCAACAACAGCTGTACGTCATTTTCATAAATAAAGATATTTTTTAACGGATTCATTTTGACACCCACTGCTATTCTGATACCCCTAAAATTGTCGTGACGGTTTGTGGCAAAATTGGGGGAGACCCACCAACCCTTCTATGCTTTTTTAACAACCTCTGCAACTTCTATGCTTTTGTGGCAGCAAGTGGTAGCCACTGGCATTGGAGTGTAGAGTAATTTTTGCATGGCAGCACCAGAAAAAATTTATAGATTGTTACGTCTCTCCTCCCATTTATTTGGTGTCTCTCCTTCCAAAAGTGGTTAATAAAACCCAGTCTATGATAATAAATCATGGTCTTGCAGCCGAGTATAGACAGTATCGACAGTCACTTTGTCAAACAGCTACGCATCCCTCAAGTAATTTATATTGGAATTTCAAGCTCATAACTCTTCCCGATCCAAAGAATCACATATCGTTTTAGCAGACTTTGAAGCAATAGAAGAAACATGTGTATCTTGTTCATAGCTCTGCTGTTTTATCCAACACTCATCCTATTAATGGTTACTGGTAAGCAGAAACATTACATAAATCGTTTACACCTGCAATTAAACTTAGTAGCCACCGCTGCAATCTAACAACCACACCCTAGTAACTTTCACAATGGTTTGACTTTTAAGCAACATTGCCCCCTTAACCCAATCCACCTCCAAAATATCAAAATAAAGAAAAAAAGAATTATTGTCAAAGCGACATTAACCGCAGCGGAGAGCTTGTCTAATTTTTGAGGATCCAAATTTTTAGAAGAGGCTCTAAAAGAAAGGACATATTAGAAAGATAGGTTTAATTTTCAGTTTTAAAAATATAATAAAACTATAAAAAACTAATTCCAAAAATTTCGGACAGTAAAATTTGCGGAAATTACTAGTTCCGACAAATGTAACTTTTGAATTTTTTAGCGTTTGAAATTTTTACTGTCCAAAAATTATACCCCCAATATGTTAGTTGAGAAAATTATACAACTAAATCAATGTTGTTAAGGAAGACAACAAACGGGATCAAGCTTCATTTCTAAGCCGGTATAGGCAGTGTAATAACCATGGACCATTATTCATAGGTTCTTTGCTGTTTTCGCCACACTTTGTTTTCAATTGAGAAACTTGTGGGCCTACTACTAGCAAATTAAGAAACGTTCGTGCTGCGACCCGAGCTAGCTCCTCTAGGGATGCTATAAATTGCATAAAACATATGAAGGGAATTTAATTTTGGAGGGTCCGGGCATCCTCTTTGGCAACGCTCCTGGCTATTGATATTTGAAAAATTTCCCTATCTTTATCAGGGGCATCATCAGGATCAGTTTATAGCTAAAACCCCTGAAAGGCTGATCGCTGCTAGTGGACAGCATTTTTAAACTTTAGCATTTTGTATCCAGAGTCCAAAAAAATTGGTAGCCATGCTGTTTTTTCTTATTGTGATAACATATCCAGGGCATGTTGCTTTTGTTTGGTGTCCATTCTCTTTATTTTCCAACACTGGTTTTACACTAGTCAAAAACAAAAACCAGGGGCTTATTTCAATTTTTGCGTCATGAGAAGGCTTGATAGAGCTTTAACCAAACCTAATAATATTGTATCATTGTGGATAAGGCTAAATTCGTTCAGCATGCTGCACAACGCTTACTGATGGCAGGAAGTGATCCAACCATTGCAGAACTTGAGCACTCAGAGTCGCATAAGTACCTTGCAAACAGCCAGGCTACTTTTTCAACAGGTGTTGGGAGTGTCAACTTTAAATAGAAGTGAGCAGTAGGAAATTACAAGCAAGATAGCAAGATTAGAAGGAAAACTGGGTATTTGAATCGAACACTCTGTTTCTGATGATGATTTGGATAAGATGGTTAGTGCCACTTTGGCTAGGCAGCCATCTGTGATGCTCCAGAGGCCCCGCTCCGCATTAATGAAAATGCTTAGCAGGCGCAATAGAAAATTGGCATAACACATAGACGTTACCAAGTCCCCTCCCTAAATTCTCTGTGGCACATAGACAGCAATCTAAAACTTACAAAGTAAGTTAAAACCAAAGTTTTCATCGTTAATAAATTGTCATATATGCCAGTCCTGGTTAGTGCAATGGTTTATTGCATTTATTATGCATTTGGTCTAATAAATTAATTTCATTTATATCTAAAGTTTATTGAATATTGGAATGATACATTTCACTTGCAACAAATTTTGCTCAATTCCATTCTGTGTCTTTTATATCTTAACTCGCTGGTGGAGTTAGCAGTTAACATTTCATTGTTAACTAAAGGCATTCCGTGATATTTTTAGTCATGTAAACAAAAGTGGCTTTCAGTTGGACTTGTGCCTTTTTAACTGTCATGAAACGATTTTTTTTAATTATACAGTCCTCAAAGGTATCTGTGGGTTGTCTTTCCTCAGCAAATTTCTTTTCACAACCAGAGAATTGAGCGATTGAGGGTAGATGTATGCCATTGTGTGACGCAACTGTACATTGACCTGTTTGACGATTTAGCCTTGCTGGATTGCTACAGCAGTTGGATTGCACATGTTTTGTGCACTATCAGCATTCATTTCGCCCTTAAACAACCTTGGTAAATTTAAAGAGCAGTGGAACAGTCACAGTTTGTGGACAGAAAATCGACATACACCAAACCAGTTGTACATATCTGAAATAATGAAGCGAGCCAATAGTTATCTTTTGGAGATAGAGGATTTACATTCCGAGACTACTCCTTTTCGATTGAAAATCTATTTTTAAATGATCAGTCATCTATTTTACACCAGGTGAATCTGAATATACCCCCCACGATAGATGTTGGACCAGAGAACCAACGTGCAATTTTGAATATACTGCTAAGCAACGGCTCTTCTGAATTAGACCTTGGCCGCAAGAACTACTTTCTTTTAAAGTTCTATTTTCGTCAGAACCCAATAAATGCAACAGATTCACTGTAAGGGGCTGTTCAAGAAGTACGTAAAGTTTGGGGGTTGGTAGGTGTCGGCCATTTTCGTGACAAGCAGTTACGAAAATATTAAGGGATAAAGGTTTCAAACTTACTCTGTTACCTAATGCAAACTGACCCCAAAAAATAACAAAATTTTGATAAAAAGGACGAATACCTGGTTTTGACTTTGCGTGCAACAGGTAAACCTATTGCAAAAGATTGCAATGTAACTATAATGTAACTACAATGAAATTGTGACTATAATGCCTTTTTTATGGTGTCATTCCTCAAACTTGTTAATTAAAATTCTTATGCCGAAAATTAGCCAATTTTCAAGATCCCGGCAGGCGATCAAAACAAAATGACAGTTATTTTTAAAATACCCTTCTTATCAAGCCTTCCCCTCTCAACAGCTGGTTCTTCAAATACGTATATTCATAAATTTCCTGGGTCTCTATTATCAGGTTTCTTACAATCTGATCTTGTTTCTTATAAAAAGCATGTATTGGGCAAGGTACCTTGGATGAAAACAGCACGAGACAAGCAGAAATCACCGCACAGTAGATTTAATTTTGTGCGAAACAAGCAAAATTCACTGCGCCTTAAAAGGCATTTTGCGTGAAACTGAGCAAAAGTCACGTTGCAAGTGCTGATAAAGTTACTAGTAATACTTGAAGTCAAAACCAAAAACAGCACAGAGCGAGTGATAGAGCACAGATTGAGAACACTTAAAAAAGATCTCAGCACTTTATCAACTTGGCTTAGTGTCATGCTGTTTTAACAAGTCGCTCTTTTTGAAAATGGCATGCGTTTTTGCTCAACAGCAAGCAAAAGCAAAATCGGGCTCGAATATGAAAAACCGAGCTCGAAAATGGAAAACCTGGCCCTTTCGGGGAAATCAGGAAAATTGGAAAATGTTTTTGAACGAAATATTCCATTATATTATATTCCAGAATATTCCAATTATGTACTATTTACTTCAACAGGAGATTAGCTCCAGTTACGCCCACTACATGGGCAAGCCCTTGTCTTTTGAAAAAATTTACATTAGCCTCTGCAAAGTCAAGAATTCTCTTAAACCCCAATGGAATAATAGTAACATTAGCCTTCGAAAAGACAAGAATTCGGTTTAATCTCCCAATGAATTTCCATCTGAAAAATAACGACGAAAAACGATAAAAAAAGCCTAGTCTCTATCTCCAATTGAAGTGATGTGCCCTGTTTCAGGATCAGGTGATGAAAAAGCAACTTTGTCTGCTACAAGAAATTTTGGTCAACAATTCACTCGCACTCCTGTGATAGAAAGAAGATTTGAATTTAGCTTTTTCGTCTGACACTCCTCAGAGCATAAAACGTCAGAATAAGGTTCCGAAAGAACGCAATAGAAAATATATACCAAGTTGTGGATCAAAATAGGCCAATCAGAAAAACGCAAGCACAAGACCGGTATAGTTGACCAATCAGTGCCACCAGCCTAAAGAAAAATTACCAATCAAGTTCAAGAGAGAAATAGAACTCCTTCTGTCTACACAATTTTTTCATTTTTATGTAGATCGACTCCAAAACTGCTAGATAGAAGGACGACCGGACTCTGCCAATGATCTGAAACGTGCCATCATTATATAGTTTTACACAATCTGGGTTGTCTAAAAGATGTTGACCAATGGCAGAATCACTTGTTTTAACAGTGTTTCTAGAACTACAAGATCGAGGAGGCTGTTCTCTTTGAGGGGCAGTTTTGTTTCTTATGTTGGAAGGAACATGCTGTTTTATCCTATCCCCCAATCTATATTGAAAAGCCGAAAACTTGCGATTTTCTCCTTAGTATAAGATAAAATGACGTCTTCTGGATAGCCGTTGTCCAGAAAGATTGTTTTGAGTTTTTCCAATTCAGCATGCAGTTTAGATTTTGAGCAGATCATAAGTGCCCTATGAACTAATGTTTTGACAAGGTTGGCTTTGTGTCAAAGAGAAACCTGGCTGTCACCCCTTTTGAAATGGAGTCAGATGACCCCAGAACAACGCAAAGCATTATCAAAGAAAGTGCTAAATGTTGCTTTACCGCCAGAAGTGTCACAAGGACATTGCAAACTCTCTGTTTCGCTTTCAGATTGGCAGCACCCTACTTCAGTACCGCTGTATACAGTGAAGAATATATGGGCAACAGCGGAGTTTATCCTGTCGAATTACCACGTTCAGCAATTGTTTGGAGGAAATATGTGCATATCTGACGACAACACTGCTTACACAGTTAAAGTGTGTTCCGGCTATACACTGAAGTGTCACTGCCAGCAACTTGCAAGGACAAATGGTTTGTGTTGCCATGTGAAAGCTGTTGCAGAGAAAGGAGGCTTTTTACAAAAGTTCCTTGAGATTTACGCTAAGAATGGAGATGATCCAAACAGAATTGTTCAAAACAACCTGCCCCCGCGTGCTGGTGACAAACCAAAACAGAAAAAGCCACAACGAGGACAAACAACATTCAGAAAGAGCCTATCACAGAGGATGAAAATCGCAACTTGCCAAAGAGATTAAAAGATTTGGATTTATATGTTCCCAAGCCTTACAGGAAAAATCCGGTCAAGAATTTTTTCTCTCTATTCCATAAATTTACAGTACGCAGAATTTGATTTATTTTGTAGAAATCACATATGAGTTATATTAATGTTTGAAAATCGTGTTGAAAGGACCGCGTTTTATCAAAATATAGGCCTAAAAAGTTGATGATACTGAAAATGCCGCGAAGATGCGTTGTTTATGGTTGTGGAGAGTCAGCATTGAAAGGTGTGTCTGTTCACATTATCCCTTTTTTTAACGACAAAAGACTAATTGCAGTCAACAGACGAAAGCGGTGGATGGCTTTGTCGAGAGAACGAGAAAGAAGTGGGCAGCAACGAAAACATCGGCAATCTGTTCCCAGCATTTCCATCCAAATGATTTTTAACAGTATTTGGCTTAGTCTGATACTCTTTTAAACTTTGAAGGCTCGCTTTTGCGGACCTTGCGACGTGATGAGCACGGAATAAGTTCCTTTCTATCCATTTATCCTGTAGAAAGCAATGAAGCGTCTGCTTCATCGGAGACGATGTCACAAAGTAGGCCCAGTAATTGCGCACATCGACAGGTAAGGATGTTATCAAGGCTAATATTATGCTCTTGTTAACTTCAAGGTTTATTTTTCTTTTTCTTGCATTTTTCTCATCAGCACTAAAACTTGGGATTTGTAAAAAGGATGTTTTATTTTTAGATTATCCGTGAAGCTTTACATGATTCAAATGCGCCATCGACCAGTGCTTGTAGCCGCCGCAGATCGGAATCTGTAGAAATAAGTCAGAGAGAAGAAGATAGTCCATCGCAGAGTTGTGCTGCCAGCAATTTTGAAGATGATCATAACTTCGACGATTATCAACCAGAAGAGCTGCAAGTAAGTATTCAACAATCATGGGAAGCGATTAAAAGTCGCACTGCACATACTTTGATACTTTTCAAAAAAATTTCTTTAGAGGTAAAATTTTGAAAAAATGAAAGTTTAACAAAAGTTGGGGAGCACACATGTAGTAGCATAGTGAGGGGGCAGATACCCGCATGGCAACAAATATTGTTGAAAAAGGGAGTTTTCTGGTTTGCCAAAGGGTATGGACCCCAACCCCATTTTTACCCTCACTCAAATTGCCTTTGCCCCCAAATAGCTACAATGCCTGCCAAAAGTCTTGGAACACTGACATCAATTTCCAAGGTCAAAACCAATCATCCCCCTCTCCCCCACAGAACAATGTTGGTTTACTATCAAACGGATTAGGATTTTAGGAAGCACTTTCTTTTGCGCTTCTTTTATGATATTTCTCTAAATCATCAACATTGTTTGAGGGGGAAGGGGGCGGAAGTAGCAAATTTTTTTCATGAAAGGAATGAAAGATATCAAATGCAGCGTAAATTGGTGGGTGTTCCAAGTACTTTTGGCAGGCATTGTAAGTTACTGTGCACATGCTCCTGATAATAAACATATTTTGATTTATTAACTATTTAACATTCACTCCAGCCAGAGGCTCCCATGTAGACTAGAAGTGAAACAGTTTGCACAAAAGTATAAGATGCTAATTGTTTAATTTGAATTAGCAATTTGCTATTGTGTTCAGCCTTTAAATTTAAGCATTCTTTTTTCATCTCATAAAACATTTTCTTCCAGTGACAGAATTTCTCTCTGCCATAGTTTAAAAAGGTTTCAACTCAAATGGATCAGTGTGTTGGTTGCGAACATCTGTCTTCTGAGAATAACCATTTGAAAAACTTATGGATTGATGCAAAGCACAAACTTGCTGCTGAAAGAAACGAGATTTCAAAGCTCCAAAGGAAGCTTGGTAAACAGTCATATTTTAGTTAAGAAACAATGTATATTTGAATTTCCTAGTGGGTTAAAAAACTGAAGTACAAAAAAAGAATGTATACAAAAACATGTTCCCTGATTTTTAACACTGTATATATTACTTTTACCCACATATACAAAGAGAGTTTGCTATAAAATTTATTGTATTCTTACTGCCAAGTATTGCAGGCAAGGATGTTGTGCAGGGGGTGCTTTGGGGCTCAACCCCTGTGTTAAAATGTGATAAGATTACAACGGGGCTCAGTCATCCTTAAAAAAGAGAGCCTCCCTCTAGATATTAAGGTGACATCCCTTGGAAAAGTCCAAAAAGCTGACTTGTTCTTGTTCTTCTTATTGATATGCCCAAACTTTGTATGATGTCCACTCACAGAAACAGGTTTTCAGGGCAAGGACTTTATTGACCATAATCTTGATTGGCAGTCTTACATGTTGCCACTGAGCTAATTCAATTAAAGGTTGACTTCAGGAACAGAAAACATTTTTATCAAAATAGCCCAAACATTAATTCCTTGTAAATATATCATAGAACCCTGAAATGTGGAGCTAATTGCAAAGGAAGTGTAACACTAGCCTTGTGTTAACCTGGATATTAAAATGTGGATGTGACTTTAAAGTAACATCTACAGAAAATATTTCAAAATTTTTCAACATATTCTAATGATTTTCAGCCCAAAAGAAAGTTGGTCCAATGGTGTTAGAACAGGGCCAAAGTTTATTGTTTTTCTCTCCCAACTTCTTCTTTTGTTTCGTGTCTGCCCCTCATGCAAAGCAGATGGTGTCCTAACAGGGCAAAGAACAATTGGCACATTAATAGAAATTGTATCTTTCTGGGCAAACCCAAAGTGCCCAAACCAGAGGTCACATGGAGAAGACTTACCAGGAACAAGGAGCCCAGCAGGGAATTTTCTTCTTTCTTTTGCAATTCCTGTCGCTGGTGCATCCGCAATTAAGATTAGGACTGTCTTTGGCCACATGGGACTTGCTTGCATATCACTCGCAACATACTATACTCATCAGTAGGTATGTAAAAATTGCTGGTCATGCCTAGTAACAAAGTTTAGCAAATAGTAACAAATTTAAACATCTATTTTCAAAAAGATGTTTTAATATAATGCCATTTATATGGTTTTTATATTAAGTTATGCAATATCCGGTTACAGTCTCATAAAATGTTGCTTGAAAACTTGTGACTTTAAACTAAGTGTCACTGTAAATGGAGCTAAATTGAATAGTTGTAGATTTAAATAGTTTTGGTTTAAATTTTGTGTGACTGTAACCAGTAGTGTGCCTTTGAGCAGTGATTGTGAACTAATTCGACTGTACAGACATGAACAAATAGCCAAAACAAAGTATTTTATTGCCAACAAGATGCCTGTGCTTGTTTTGCTTTAGATTTCACAGGGCAATAAAATTGCTGTTTCCTTTTTAAATATTGCCTACTGTATCAAAAGATTGCAATATTCCAGGTAAAGAGCATTTCAAAATAATTGTTTATTCCATTGTTTGCATGACCTAGGGTATGCAGTAGAACTTATAGAATATCATTTCTTTTAGGAGAAGCTGTTCCCTTCCTTCTATCTTCATTGGAAACAGTATCAACAGAAGCTGATAACAGACATTAACAGATAACAGATAACTGATAACAGAACAATTTATTCTAACTGGTGATGCAATTTTGTTTGTAAGCCGTGGTGTAGCCCATAAAGAATTGTTAATGTCTCTACTGCATTTGCCTTCACAGTGTGATAAAAGACTTTCTCTATAAAATCTGACACAACTGTTTAACTCTGCTTGATAACCTCGCATCAAAGGATAACTTTCAAGTGATTGCTTTTTATCAATAACTGATGTATAAAAATAAATCTACCAATTCAACATTTTCTAGCGTAATGAGGTGGATAGCAGCTCAGCTATGGAGTAAGAAGGGTTTCAACGAAGCATGACATTCTTTGCTACATTGCCTTGTGGAATATCCACAATCGTATCAGACAGACACTGCTCTGTTGCCAAGCACGTGAGAGAAAAGCTTCCCACTGTGAAACATTACTTTGATCTCTGGCAGCTAAAAAAAGTAAGTTTCCATCTGATTCGAAAAAATGAAGAATTGATGCCTATTATCAATACAAATAATGTATGCAAGCTTCATCTTTAGCAATTCTTTTCATTGCATTCATCTGCTTTTCTTTAGAGGTTCGTAAAATTTTGACAAGGATATCAAAGCTAAAGGGTTGCGAAGTATTGGCAGAGTGGATTCAACCATGTGTGCACCATTTGCATTGGAGTGCAACGACAACACCAAGTGGAGATGGCAACGTAATTCTTGCAAAATTTAGGTCCTTTCTTGGTCACATCATCGATCAGCATAAAGATCTTGAAAATCCTCTTTTTAATAAATGTGCACATGGAGAAAATATTTCAAAACGCAAATGGCTGAGGAAAGGTTTGCATTATTTGTATAAAGTACCCTGCATTATTTTCTTTTTATTATTGTTGATCAAGTGTACAATTTTCAGGGCAAGGAAGCGTTCTGTAAATTAGTTAATGAAAGTTTCTCATAGACTAAATTCTAACATAACTTAAAATACTTAATTTATTATAATTTTTTAAGGAAAAAATTACATCCTGCACAATTATGTGGACTCAGCTTTAGGGTATTTCATTCAGACAAAAACATTTAAAAAGAATGTTCTTGATTTTGCATTTATTGTCTCCTCGCAGACACTGATAAATTTGAATCACTCAGTTCTGCCCTCAGTAACAAGCTACTGGAAAAAGGCATCCAACAAGCTTCTCCATTGGCCCAGACTAGCTGCTTGGAAGGTTTCCACTCAGTGGTTAAGATTTTTGCCCAAAAATGATTGGTTTCTCGTATGTTGGAATGTTTTGCAGCTAAACTGGATTATTAGACTGAAAATTTCCATATCTTCTTGTGCAAAACTTTGTGAGGCTGTGTTAATGAACAATATCAACTTTTTGGCTATTTACTTTTTAACAGTCAATAGGGAAGCTGCTTCTTTGCATTATATTTAAAAATGACCTGTACACAGGTTGAATATCTTTACAATTTTAGGATGCGAATACAGTTCATGCAATTTTTTCGACACTTTTCTTCTGATTTGATTCTAATTCAGATCAACAGGTTGCAGCAATTAGCTTTTAAAGAAAAATTGACTGAAAACACAATTGCTTTTATGCCTACCATTTGATTTTGTTTCCTAACAAATAGCATATCAATTTCTTTTCGGACATGCATTGGCTGCTCTACATTTCAACTACAACTTGGACAGGGAAATCAAAAGGAATGACGACGGTTCAGCTCAATTAGCTGTCCATTACCCGAAATTCAAAATGGGGAGGCTACCATAAAAGAAATTAGAGTTCATCAGAATTTCCATGAATATTTGTTTTATTTTTTCTCATTAATAATTCTAGTACAGATAAAGTAGTTGACCGTTTCTAAAGTATTCTAGTTCAAATAAGGTTTGTGTTCTTGCCTAATGTGGCTGTTGATGTTAAACTATCCTCTCATATTTTATATCAGAATATGTGGAGGGGCTTTTTGCCACAACAATGAAAAGCATTAATGAAGGACTGTTGACTGTAGCCATGAAAAAACTAAAAGAGGCTACACCACCCCCGCTTTGTGCAGGTTTTGACAAAAAAAATAGGGAAGAGGCAATAGAAAAACAGGAGCAGCGAAAGCGAATGGTTACACAAGAAGTGCCTGCAACATCTTCAGGTAAAATGGAAAAGGTTCATAATGCACAATGTTGAAAACTATGTCAATGCCCATATAATCACAGAATTATTGAAAGAATTATTGGAAGTGATTGCCTGAACAGTATGTAGCAATAGGTGCAATGGGGACCAAATGTAACTGCTGGCAAACATTTTATGTGAAAAGTTTAATGTTTCATTTTGCATACAGTTCAAATGTTTCATATGTTTCAAATCATATGTTTCAATTTGCATATAGTTCAAATGAAATATTATCCAACTATAGTGTACTTAATGCACTTTTTTGACATTCTAGGTTCAGCTGATGTTGTGGAACCTCTAAAAAAGAAAGCACCTCATTGCACAGCTTGCAAAAGACCGATGAAAGGACACAAATTACTACAAGACTGTCCAAAAATTTAGAGCAATCAGATTTATTATAATTACTATAAATAGGGTGCAAGCAGCCCAACTCCTCCTTTGACACACTTACTAGCGATAGTCCAGTCTACTATAACACGTTTTCATCATGTTCTGCATATCCTGTTGCTCTCTCATTTCCTAAATTAAATTTTCCTCTGATTGCATTATAAGCACATGCAGGCAGTGACACACGCTTTTTCCCCAACTTTCCATGAATCAGCCTTGTAAAAGCTCTATAGGCAACAGCTCGCAAAAATCTAAAAAAAATAACTGCTAACAAGGAGGAAAGATTAAGAAAAATAAGAAATGAATCATTGGCATGCAGTGCCATAACAACTGATAAGTTGTGCCAATAAAGTTTCTTTCTGTCTTCAAAAAGGATGGAAGAACAAAGTTTTCCCTAGTGAAAATAAATTCTTTGTTAGAAATTTGATAAATTTTTAATTTCAAAACTTTGATATTGATATTATATATCTTGACAAATAATGAAAATTGATGTTTTACCAGTCCGACATAAAGTTCTTCATGTCGTACAGGCATGGCTGTAGAGGCGTTTGTTGACAAATATATTCTCTCATGTTTGGCTATTGATAAGTGTCCATATCTTTTTAAAATTCATAAAAAGCCTTTCACTTTTAAGCACACTAAAGTACCTAATTTCTAAATTCGATGCATTTAACTGCTAATTTATATTAGTACCTCAAATAGAGAAAAAGAAATTGATTACAAATTTTTTCTGATCCTAGATTTCGGTAGCGTGTTTTTTGAGTTGTTTTTTACTGGTCAGCCAGCAACTCTAATGTCCATTGATTCAGGCAAGTTGGTTCAAATCTTGGATGACCAATGACGCATTCAGGAGGCTTCCCAAGCTCTTCTAGGACCCGTT
>NW_027020025.1:24100-36175 GCF_013076305.1 Rhopilema esculentum | reverse complement strand
TAAATGGGAGGAGAGACGTAACAATCTATAAATTTTTTCTGGTGCCGCCATGCAAAAATTACTCTACACTCCAATGCCAGTGGCTACCACTTGCTGCCACAAAAGCATAGAAGTTGCAGAGGTTGTTAAAAAGCATAGAAGGGTTGGTGGGTCTCCCCCAATTTTGCCACAAACCGTCACGACAATTCTAGGGGTATCAGAATAGCAGTGGGTGTCAAAATGAATCCGTTAAAAAATATCTTTATTTATGAAAATGACGTACAGCTGTTGTTGCAGAAGCATGCAAAAGATAACGAATTGAAAATAAAAGTTTTTCAATACCAGCCTTGGCTTTTTTTATTTTAAAAACTGTGGCCTAGGGAGGCTAAATATTCCATCAATAAGTCCAAAATCGACATAAGCATCATAATCATCATCTTCATCATTATAATCATCTTCATCATTATAATTATCTTCATCATCACCATCATCAACATCATGAAATTTGTCTGACTCGCTGATCCTTTTGAGTATTTTAATTTAATGTCTACCATTACTTTTTGATGACTTGACAATCAATGTGTGCTCCTTTGCAGGAGTCACATAAAATCTCTAATAACATTTTTAGATTTTTCAGCAGTCATTGGCCTGCAAACTTCTTTTTCCAATAAAAGAGATTCTAGAAAATGAGTATTTGCCTTAAGGTTTGTAGAATTGCCAAATTAAAACTCAGATTTAGGAAGGGGAAATTTCCTTCAAATTTTCCGTTTTCCAGCTCCTTGGGGGTAGCCGGTAAAAATTGTACACCCCTGAAAATTTCCCTTAAAAATGTTCATGAAAGTTCATTGGAGCCTTGAATATAAAGTTTAGAGTGAGGTTTGAAAAGTGTAAGGGTTATGATTAGGGTGAGGGGTACGGTAAAGGTTAGGATCAGTTAGGGTCAAGGCTGGGGTTAGGGTTTTGGTTGCTGCCCTACTACCTCAACAGATAAAGATTGAATCTCCAATAGTGAATAAATCCAGTCTTGAAACATAGCATCAGCAATCTTTGTCCTTTCATCTGCACAGTTTGGTGCTTTCAGATACTGCTGGTTTCCTTTATAACATTGCATACAGTGCTTCGACCAACCCTGAAGTTAAATGTCTGTGACAGCTGAGAATCCCCTGTTGCCAAGTACCTTTAATTTATGACCAATCTTTCTGCTGGAGAAAGTGGATCCCTACTCCTGCAATGTTTCTTCTTTATAAAAGGTAAAACAATTTGAAGCATATGCTCAAATCTTTCAGGGCTCATTCGTAGATATTTGAAGAAATACTCCCTGTCAAATAATTCAAGTTCTTTGACTAAACTGTGGTATTGGCTGTACTGCTGCCTTCTCTTTAGCATATCCCTTACCCAAAATCTTCTCTGCTTTGACTTTCTCATGCTTTTCATAATAATCTGGCGCCGTTTTTGTAACAGTAGAAGTAGTAATTTAACTGTATGATAAGAACTAGTCGATAATTGAATGCTGCTGACATGTCTACTGCCTGCTTTTCAAAATTTGTGTGCAAAATTGTTGGCGAAAAGATTGGCGAAAAAAGTATCAAACCGAGGCTCCTCCTTGTTTTCAGGGTCACAGGTGTCACCACGAGGCCAGTAGATCGCAGGGGATCACAGACAAGCAGTTTATGAGAACACTTGCATTGGCCATGGTCGCCGACGCAGCTCAGACCGTCTGCGATATATGAGAACCAGGCTTAAATAAGATACGTCAAAGTAGCATCAAGGATGGAAAGTCAAAGGATAAAGATAGGAACCAGGGAAACTCTTGCAACATATAATATTTGCGGCTTTGATAATCAAGCTGATTATTTGTCAAGGCATCCAGCTCCTAACAGTGGTAAAAAACAACAAGTTATGACTGAAGAATATATGAATTTCACAACTGAACACAGCGTACCTAAAGCTATGACATTAAAGGAAATTGCAGATGCAACTTCTGAAGATCATGCTCTTAAAGGTCTTCGAGCCGCAATACAATTGAACCAATGGAGTTAAATTGCAAAGTCTTTTAGCAGTTGTAAAAATGAATACACAATTGGAAAAGGCAACATTATCCTACGAGGGACAAGGATTGCCATTCAAAATTCACTACAGCAAGAATCAATCAACTTGGCTCATGAGAGTCACCTAGGTTTGTCGAAAACCAAAGCTCTTCTTAGAGAGAAAGTCTGGTTTCCAGCTATAGATGAAATGGTCAAAAGGATTTTAGATACATGCATAGCATGTCAAGCGGCTGGTCAAGCAGTACCACCAGTGCCTATTCAACTTTCAGACATGCCATCTGGGCCATGGGAGAAGTTACACATTGACTTTTGTGGACCATTACCATCCAATGACTTCTTATTGGTTGTCGTCGATAGGTACTCACGTTACCCAGAGGTTGAACTAGTTACCCAAGAGGTAGCGCCAAGCCACTTAGAATTGCCAGCAAAAATGGGAGCTTCTTCGAATACCCACAAATTTGAATCCACTAATTTAGCAACGTTTGGATAGTACATATGAATGTGAATGTGGTTTTCGCTACAATAGAAACAAACAAAAAAATATAAATAATGCTTGCCTACCAGCGAATAGAGCAAAAGGAATTGATAAACTCAAGGAAAACATACTTTCAATATTAGCAAACCCTTACTGCAAGTGCCATCTTTGTAATTTGTCAACAACGTTCCAAAAAACAGGTGATCAATACAAATCTAAGCTTGCAACGTCTTAGTTCTGTGCGCTAATACATCTTTTGTGTCCGATACTCAATAAACAATATGTCCTTTGATTAAACGATAAAGGTGTTCAACAATAATACATTAACAAATAAACAATGAGCTCTCCTGCGCAGCAACAGGTAGCAACCTCCACTTGAACCGTTTTTGGACAACGATACTTGTGATCTTATGCGATATATCAGGGGATGGCCGGTATATCAGTCTCTTGATCCTATAAATAGATTTCCAAATTCAATGGTATTAAGTGTGCTAATGATAGCGATTCTTAAAGGGGAACTGAAGTGAAAAATGAAAATCAATTATTTAGTAGTTTTCATCGTGCTGATTTCGAATATCGACATGAAATTAGTGTTTTTCTTTTCGTTTTCCTGCATTCACTACGCGAAGTGTGAAATTTCTCCATTTCGGTGGCGGAGAGGTCTGGAGACAAGTTTCAGGCGCTGACGTAAAGTCGTGGACACGTGCCCCGATCGCAACGAAAACAACATTGTAGTAGGTAGTGGGTAGTAGAGTGAATCGGAGGGAGGGAATTCGGTTAGTGGATAGAATTTCAGTTCACAATTTTCACGACAGCTCTTCAGGAATGACAACAGACTTAAGATCGAGCGACGATGAATTTGGAGCATGTGATGGTGAAGTACTTGCCCTACCAAGGGCGAACGGGAACTGCGAAAGTGGCGATGAAGATTAGCCTAGGCCCGATGAGATCCCAGAGGCTGAGGATGAATTATCTCCCGCGACGTGCTCGTTTTGTCGGTAGAAATGAGGAAGTAAATCAATGGTACGTCGATCTTTGTTTCTTTTCTGACAATGAAGGCAAGAACAACTCAAACACAATTTCCTTATAAAAAGTAAGATACAACTGAGAATGTAGGCTACATATTATAATCTTTCCATTTCTAAAATCTGAAATAATAAGGATTATTACATGTTACAATTTAATAAATATTTGCTTTGATATAAAACGTTTATACATAGTTTGATGTGTAGCACGGAACAGGTCGACCTAATCCACTTTGGTTTAGAAACTGGCTTGTTTTTTGTACATTGACAAGTATTATTAAATCTTACTGCAATTAAGATTTTTGGACTGATAATTCGAAAATGTCAAATATTTAATAGAATTGCATAAATATGCCTAAAATAGATTAATACCTAAAATTATATCCATTTTGCTAGGTATCTACAAACAGTGGCCGATCAATGGATGGTTTGCTGGTTTTTGGGTATTTGTGCTGGAAAAACTGGACAACTTTAAGTATGAATTTATCACAAAATGTAAAGAAAAGAACTTTAGTCAAAGAAGACAAGGGTTTCAAAATTCTGCAGAGAGACAATGAAAATGCAAAACTCAGCTACCTACTACATATACAGTGGAGTACAGGGTTATATACAGGGGTTATTCAAAGGGACCAGACTTTCAGTTCATAATAGCAAGAAGAGAAATTTAGAACTAGTGGGTCATGTTATAAGTTAGAAATTTGTTAAAACTAGTGGGGCAATGGCCAAATCTTGTCAGCCCTAGGCCAAATCACTAGATTAGTCACATCAAGGGGGGAAGGGATCTGGGATTGAGCAAGGCTTGATATTTTCAAGATTCCCAAGGTATATTTTTCAAGATATTTTACTCACATCAAAATGTGTAGAATAGTTTGGATTTGATAAAGTTTTTCTCTTACAATAATGGTCCTGTACCACCTGCTTGGTAACATTTTTTATACATAATCAGAAGAAAATGTTTTACCTTCACAGTACAATGTTCTTTTAATGTATTCTGTCACTGCCTGTTGTTTAGATACACTGTTTTCAAATTTTGAGAATGAAGTTTTTTGGTGCCCAATGGTTATATTTTTCTGAAATTTGCTTCAACTCAACATTTTTCATAGAACAGTTATGAGATAGAAATCCTGACATATCTTTTGTTAAGATAAGGTCTTTTAATAAACTTGGAAACATATACATCATTTAATGGTTGTGCTTTAAATCCTTCTCCTTTATGTACATCCTGGTATGAATTGTTTTTTGTACCTGGAGTTATACCAGAAAATGCTTTGATATCATGTTCTATAGACAAAGCATGAGAAATCATGTTTAAAGGGGTATTTCTGAGGTGGGGGACTACTTTTGTCTTTTTCAGCAAACCGAATTGTGTAGGTTTGGCAAGTTTCATGGCTCTACAGCTAACAGAAATGGATTAACCATAGTTATGTCCTCTGAGTGCTGGGCACAGGACCCCCATTCTAAAACTAGCGAAAGAGGTATTTCTGAAGTGGGGACCACTCAATCATTTTCTGCAAGTAAATTATGTGGGTTTGCCAAGTTTCATGGCTGTATAGTTAACAGAAATAGATTGACCATACTAACGTATTTTGAGTACTGGGCACAAGTACCCCAGTCTAAAAATAGCACAAGGGGTATTTCTGAGGATGGGGACCATTCTTATCATTTTCAGCAAGTCAAATTTTGTCGGTTTGCCAAGTTTCATGGTTGTATAGTTAACAGAAATAGATTGACCATACTAACGTATTTTGAGTACTGGGCACAAGTACCCCAGTCTAAAAATAGCACAAGGGGTATTTCTGAGGATGGGGACCATTCTTATCATTTTCAGCAAGTCAAATTGTGTCGGTTTGCCAAGTTTCATGGTTGTATAGTTAACAGAAATAGATTGACCATACTAACGTATTTTGAGTACTGGGCACAAGTACCCCAGTCTAAAAATAGCACAAGGGGTATTTCTGAGGATGGGGACCATTCTTATCATTTTCACCAAGTCAAATTGTGTCGGTTTGCCAAGTTTCATGGTTGTATAGTTAACAGAAATAGATTTACCATACTAACGTATTCTGAGTACTGGGCACAAGTACCCCAGGCTAAAAATAGCACAAGGGTTTTTCCCAAAATGATTCTATATTCTATCTTGTTACGCATACCGAATTCTATATTTTCACCAAGTTTCATGCTTTTATCACAATTTTCACGATTGTTATCTGTCATGAACCTTATTAAACTCACTACTACATTACATCAAAACATCTCTTCGTGTCCACCACTTTACGTCACAAGGTCACGTGACACAGTGGTCCGACCGCGTTCTCGCTCCGCCATCGGTGAGGGCAAATTTCGACTTT
The DNA here is from genome assembly GCF_013076305.1 of Rhopilema esculentum. Next base: position 30,300 of record NW_027020025.1, on the reverse strand, counting down.
AAAAACTTAATAACTTAAAAACTACATAACGTATTAAAAAAATTCAAACGGTTTTGGAATCAACACGGAAACCTTTATCAGTGGTAAAAAAATCGTTTTTCACTTCAGTTCCCCTTTAAATAGATTTATTATTATAATTATAATTATTATTATTATTATTATTACTATTTATCCGTTGAGCGGTAGCGTGCGGACGCTTCTGTACACGGCTCCTGTTTGACTGCGACTTACTACGCCTGGATTTAATTTATTGCAATTTATTAACTACAAATCGATGCATAATAGTTCGAGGACTCTGGAAATACAATGATTCGCTCGTCTATCGTTTATCTTTTGATTTTATTCGTGATTTGTTCGTTTTGTGAAAAGGATTTTAGTTCGTTAGGCCGGCATGCATGGCGTTGCAAGCGAAGGGTTCAAACCAATCATACTGGTCCCAGTGGGAGCATTAACATTCCGCTCATTGACTCCGGAAATCGCGATGCAGCCATTAACAACGAAAGCTGTGTAAAATGTTCTTGCGGCAAGTCATGCAAAGGGATAAAGGGCCTCCGCATCCATCAAAGGAACTGCAGAGTCATTAGAGGCTTTGATGAAGAGCAATTGTTTGAGGTTGTGAACGATGCTGACCTTGAGAATAACGAAAGTCACACCGATATTCCCCTTGAGGATTATTTCGAAATCAAGCCTGGAATTCGTCTTCCAAGATCTGACCAGGAATGGCTGTTAGCTAACCAATATTTCCACTCTGTCTTTTCAAGTATTTCTGTCGATGCGTCAACGGTTGATCGTGTTATCCAATTAATGAACGAAACCATTTACAATTACTTTAAAGAAACCTGTGGAACAATGGAATGCTGCAACGAAGATCTCAAAGAAAAATACTCCAATTTCACTGCCAAGAATTTGAAAAAAGAACTCAGAACTTTGAAACATTCTAATGCTCCTTTAATTGAAATTAAGTTTGTCTCTAACCTTCTTCGCAATAAAATCAAAAAACACATCTCACCCTCTAAATCTTCCAATATAACAAACCACGACCGTTACATCTCCAAAAATTTCTGGAATTACGTCAAACGCACTCTACAATATGAAACTTCAGCTCTTCCAACTTTTTCTGCTGCAGGATGTACCGAATACTTTGTCAAAACATTTTCTGCCATCGCCCCTAACAAACATTTCACCATTCCTTCATGGATCCCTACTTTCAATGAACCATCTTATTCATTTGATCTAGAGCCACCTAGTTACAAAACCATTACCTCTATCATAAGGCGTATGAAAGCTTCTACTTCTCCCTGTCCTCTTGATAAGATATCCATCATCTGTTTCAAACGAAGCCCCTATCTTCGTTCTTTTCTTACTGAAATAATTCGTGTTGTCTGGCTTTCAGGTAAGGTACCATCCGAATGGAAAAAGGCCTCCACTATCTTGATTCACAAAAAAGACAGCACAGACGATCCATCAAATTTCAGGCCAATCACTTTAGAATCGGTGCCCTTAAAAATATTCACTTCTTGCTTACGTGACTCCATCTTCACTTTTCTGAAACACAATGGCTTCATCGAGCACCAAATCCAAAAAGGCTTCACCTCAAAAGTATCAGGTACATTAGAGCACACAGCAATGATGAGCCATTTTATAAATAAAGCTCGCATTAAGCAACGATCTTTAGTGGTATCTTTGCTGGATCTTAAAAACGCCTTTGGCGAAGTTCACCACAAGCTGATACCAGCTATTCTTGCTTATCATCATATACCTTCGGAAATTCAATCATTGATCTCAAGCTTATATCTAGATTTTAAGACCTGTATCATAACTGATAAATTCCAAACCTCTGCAATTCCCGTTCGCCGCGGCGTATTGCAAGGTGACTGCCTCAGCCCCCTTCTTTTCAACCTTTGCTTCAACACGTTCATACAATACATCAAATCAGATAAATATAAGCAGCTTGGTTTCTCCCCCCATGATGGTAATGACCGCATGTTTCAGCCAGTACACTGGTTTCAGTTTGCTGATGATGCTGCTGTTGTTACCAGTGGAGAAAAGGAGAACCAACTCTTATTAAACTGCTTTACCAGATGGTGCCAATGGGCAAACTTCATTGTCAGGGTTGACAAATGTGTTACCTTTGGTGTCAAGAAACACTCTACGCGATCCCTCCAATTTCAACCGAAACTTTTCATCTGTAACCAAATAGTGCCTGCTGTCAAAAATGGCGATTCCTTTAAGTATCTTGGTCGTTTCTTTGATTTTGAAATGAGTAACCAAGATCATAAATCTAAACTCGTTTCTCTTTTCTCTACTCTTATGAAGGATATTGACGACTTACCTCTCCATCCTAAAAACAAACTGCTATTATACCATCGTTATATTCTGTCAAAAGTTTCATGGCATTTTACTGTTGCAGATCTACCAAAGACCTGGGTTGTCCAAAACCTAGACAATCTTGTTTCCAATTACATTCGCCAGTGGCTTGATCTTCCTGTTTCTGCAACATTGAGTGGAATAATCCTCTCAAAAAATCAGTTTGGCCTAAATCTACAACTGCCTTCTATCAAATTTACGCAATGCCAAACTGTCTGTCGCAATGCCCTAAAATCTTCTCCTAATATTGACATTCAAACCCTACCAGTCATGGCACGAACCTACAGTACGACATCTATCGTAATACTAAAGAGGTATTAAAGGCTGTCAAATCAGACAACAAAGAACGTCTCTCCCAAAACTTAACATCTCAGGGAGCCACAATTACCTTCCTACTGAAACATTCACTGGAAAAGCTGAACGGTATTTGGTCAAGTACACAGAGCAATTTGCCTAGTAACATCTTTAACTTTACCATCTTTATCTTAACAACACTCTTCCAACTCGAAAAAATCTGCTGAAATGGAACCTTAGTCAAACATCTGACTGTGAATTCTGTCTTCTTCCAGAAACACTTCTACACGTTGTTGCTGGATGCAAAGTGTACCTTGACCAAGGACGCTATACTTGGCGTCATAATTCTGCATTAAACTTCTAGCCACTTCCTTCCAAGCAATAAATGGGTCTTCTCTCTACGCAGATTTACCAGGCTTTCTTTCCCCTTCTATCATAACTGGAGATCAACTACGCCCTGACTTACTTCTCAAAACTAAGGAAAACTGTCTGTACGTTTTAGAGCTAACCATAGGCTTTGAAACAAATCTCAACTGCAATGCTGTCAGAAAGTCAGGGAAATATGCCACCCTCGTATCTGACTTAAAACGTCAGTTTAAGTCAGTCTCGTTTGTCAATCTTTCCATCAGTTCACTTGGTATTTTTGGCGACTCCTGCAGCTCATTCATCGACATGTGTGACTCTTTGTCCATTGATCATCAACAGAAACGCTACCTCATCTCCAAACTTACAAGCATCTCCATTCGCACCACATACTATATATTCTGCTGTAGAAACAAAACTTGGACTAATCCAGAGCTACACCCCTTTTAACAATTTTTTTTTCTCATTACTACGATGTAATAGTTTTTATTTTGTAAACACAGGCTAGCCAGTTACAAATTACCTTGTAATAGTGAGATTTGTAATTGTAGTTTTAACAGGAATTCAAAATGAAAAGTTTCCATTATTATTATTGTTGTTAATAAGGGTTGATAAATGTGTCACCTTTGGCATTAAGAAATACTCAACAAGATCTCTTCAGTTCCAGCCAAAGCTTTTCGTGAACAACCAAAGCGTGCCTGTTGTTAAAAATGGAGAATCTTTCAAATACCTTGGCCGCTTCTTTGACTTCGAAATGACCAATGGCAGTCTTAAAGAAAAACTGCTATCATTGTTTCCCAGCCTTCTGAAAGAAATTGATGACTTGCCTCTGCATCCCAAAAATAAACTTCTATTGTACCACAGATATGTATTGTCCAAAGTTTCTTGGCACTTCACTGTTGCAGACCTATCGAAGACCTGGGTCATTGAGAACCTCGATAATCTTGTCTCTAAATACATTCGCCAGTGGCTTGATCTTCCCATAAGTGCTGCTTTAACTAGTATAGTTCTTTCTAAAAATCAATTTGGTCTCGATCTTCAGCTACCTTCTGTCAAATTCAATCAAAGCCAAACTGTTTCACGCAATGCCCTCCAAACTTCTCCTAACACAAACATTCAAGCTTTATGGAATAACACCAGTAGTGGGATGAATCTGCAATACGACATTTACCGTAACACCAAAGATGTACTGAAAGCAGTAAAATCAGGCAGTAGAGAGCGCTTGGCACACCAATTACTATCCCAGGATGCTATTATTTCATTTCTGTTGGACCACTCTCTTAAAAAGCTCAATGGTCTTTGGTCTGTTGTGCAGAGCAACCTACCCACGAACATCTTCAACTTCACCATCAAGTACCTGAACAATACTCTCCCTACGCGCAAAAATCTAAGCCTTTGGAACCTAAGCCAATCATCTGATTGCGAATTCTGCCTTCTTCCCGAAACTTTACTCCATGTCGTTGCAGGCTGCAAAGTTTATCTCGAACAAGGTCGTTATACCTGGCGTCATAATTCTGCTCTAAATTTTCTTGCAACCTTCTTGAAAGCAATAGAGGGATCCTCTCTTTTTGCCGATATACCTGGCTTCTCCTCACCATCCATCATAACTGGAGACAATCTGCGCCCAGATCTACTTCTGCGTACAAAGGAAAACATTCTTTATGTTTTGGAACTAACGATAGGATTTGAAACTAACCTTAACTGCAATGCGGAAAGGAAACGTTCAAAATATGCTCGCCTTGTCTCAGATCTAAGACCAATGTTCAAATCTGTCATATTTGTAAATCTCTCCATCAGCTCTCTTGGCATCTTCGGCGACTCATGCAGCTCATTCCTTGAAATGTGTGACTCTCTTTCCATCGATGATCCACACAAACGATATCTCATTTCTAAGCTTTCTACGATATCCATTCGTACCACCTATTACATTTTTTGCTGTAGGAACAAAACATGGACTAACCCAGAGCTACTCCCCTTTTAACGTTCTTTTTTTCTTTTCTCTTTACTACAATTGTAATAGTCTTATTTTGTAGAAACAGGCTAGCCAGTTACAAATTACCTTGTAATAGTGAGATTTGTAATTGTAGTTTTAACTGGAATTCAAAATGAAAAGTTTCCATTATTATTATTATTATTATTATTATTATTCTTCGAAACTCACTCAAATCTTCGCCCAACGAAAACATCAAATCCCTATGGATGAACACCAATTGTGGACCTAATATACAGTTCGACGCATACAAGAACACTAAGGCGGTACTGTAATGTGTAAGAGATGAACACACTGGAAAGCTCAAAACTCAGTTAAAATCTCAAGGCTTCATCGTTTCATTCCTGCTTGAGCATTCCTATACAAAGTTAACATCACTCTGGTCTGCAGCTCAAAGTAAACTTCCAAAAAACATCTTCAACTTTACGATAAGGTATCTCAACAACACACTAGCCACAAGGAGCAACCTCTGCTTATGGAAAATTAGCTCTTCTCCAGATTGCTCATTCTGCCTTCAGCCTGAATCACTTCTTCATGTCGTAGCTGGATGTAACAAATACCTTGAGCAAGGGCGTTTTATTTGGAGGCACGACTCTGCCCTGCACTTCATTGCATCATCATTTCAATGTATCCGAGATGTATTCATATATGCTGACATTCCCGCTTATTTATCACCATGTATCATAACTGGCGATTCGTTCCGTCCCGACATGCTAATCAAAACTGCTTCTAACTGTCTGTATGTCATCGAATTAACTGTTGGGTTCGAGACTAACCTGGATAATAACGCTTTGCGTAAAGCTGAGAAGTACCGTTCCCTTCTAAAGGAACTACGCCCTAAGTTCAAAAAAGTAAACTTTGTTAATCTATCTATCAGCTGTCTCGGTATCTTTGGTAACTCCTGTGATTCTTTCATTGATATGTGTGATGAACTAAAACTTGACTACCAACACCGTAATTTTATAATTAAAAAACTGTCAGCAATAATTATACGCACATCCTATTATATATTCTGTATGCGCAATAAGACTTGGACAAACCCTGAACTGCTCTCCTTCTAAAGATTCTTTGCACTCATATGATTTATTTAAATGTTATAACTTTTGTAAAATTAGTAAACTTGTCACCAGGCTAGCCGATAGTAACTACCTGTAAAGTGAGGTTACTGTTGTAAGTAGAAGAATAT
>NW_027020025.1:8573-24000 GCF_013076305.1 Rhopilema esculentum | reverse complement strand
TTTTGTGGCGTGATCTTATATTCTTCCAATTTCTTGAGAAGAATCGATGACAATGTATTTGCAGTTGTATCTTTGGAACATTCAATTATTCCCAAAAGGTGTTCCTCTACCTCTCCTTCGTTGATTAGGCGTACTGAAACAGCTGACTGCTCCACCCTGCTAACATCGCTGGGTTCATCCATCATGACAGCCAAAAATTGGGAATTGTTGATTCTCCGCTGAATTTCCTCTTTTACCTCTTGGAACACGCACTCTATCAAATCATTCTGTGGCTCGTGTGACGTATACGTGATCTTTTCTTTGTTAAGAAAATCTCGCAAATCACTGCAATAATTGGCGATGAGGTCAAGCAGCTCGATGAAGTTTCCTCTATTGGATGATAACTTTGTTTCGTCATGTGCTCGAAATGCAAGGCCTTGTGCTGAGAGATACACAGCTAAAGAAATGTGGTACTTTAGTATTCTTGAATATCTTGACGCATTTTTGTTGTGTTGCTGTACCTGTCTACGTCTTGCTTCATCCAATGCACAAGAAACGTCAACATTTCCTAAAAGTTGGTAGGCAGTGTGGTTGATGATGTGCATTTTAGTTTTCTCATGGCGCTTCGAAAGATTCCAAAGGTTGTCTCCAGAAGACTGAAAACCACTTTTTCGTGCAAAAGATGTTGCTTTCATCTAGAAAAAAAGGGATCGTAGGTCAATGAAAATTCTGTAATAAACTTTATTAAATTGTCCTTATTAAATTTATTAAAACACCCTGTACTGGAATAAAATTCTAAAAACATGATGTCTTCAATCGCCATACTTGTGCCGGAAAATTGCATAATCCTGTCCCGGAATTTTCAGCCGAAAACAAGACCCTGATTGATAGCTCAGTTTTATAGTTTGTAGATTTTTTGTTTCAATCAATTGATTATCGAGCCTCCAGTCACTGAAAAAACGTTTGCCCCCAATGAGAGCTATGAGAGTTTAAACTGTAGTATCATACCAACTTTTTGTTTATGAAAAGTTTATGATTACGCTTAGGGCAGGCAGCACTTGTTTGAAAATGCAGTGTTTTGTCGGTTGCTGTCAAAGGCCATAAAGGAGAGGCACGTTGATAATATGGGAAGTTATTCTCTTGCGGCACCGAGCCCCACTAGTGGGTGGCCGCTCTCTTCACGGAAGTACTAGAAAGGAGAATCTAGTGATGCGGGTTTCTAGACGTTTTTATCATCTATTATCAAACAATATAGTATCATATAGAACAACCTTGATGACTCCATTTACACTAAGAATGTATCCTGGAAAGTAGACAGTTGTAAATTGCTTCATGTTCCTCTATTATAAAAAGCATTTAGAAAATAAATGAAATGTACCCATACCTTGGACAAATCACCCATGACCAAACAAGGCCAGCAAAAATAAGTGTTCTTTTCTGCATCGCCACACATCCATAAAAAATTATTGTAAACGGTCTCACTGTCACGGTTTTTAATTTCAATTTTGGGACAAGGTCTCCCATCTTTCTTCAAACCAAGACGTTGCTCGTGAATTAATCGGCCCTGGGCAGAAGAGAGCGCAAAAATACGCGAAACTCCGAAAAGGTAGTCAATCCCTGCGATTCGATTCATTTTCATCAAGATCAATACAACTTGACTGCTCTGGTTACGAGAAAATTCGCATTATGAATGAAAAGCCCAATAAACCATATATACAAAATTCATCCAACCTACGTCATTTTGGATAGAGAAGATAATTGCATCATAGTAACCAAATAAGGCATTATTGTACGGGCTGTTAAATTAGTCACTGGGATAACCCCACTGTCATACCCAGAAGTAGAAAATAGACCAGATGCCTTTGAATACCTCTCAGTTTGTTTGACGTCATTTGAAACTGCTGAAAAGACTGCGGGGTTGCTTTCATAATCTTGAACGGAATGACATATTTTGGCGGCCACCCAATACTACTAGAAAGAGGAATCTAGTACTGCGAACGAATTTTCCATTGTTGGATTACCGAAAGACAAACAGTTTTACGTCATGATGTGTCGACAAATACAATGGGACAGTTCCGCAGTACTGGATAAATGAGGTCTAGTACCGTAGCCTACAGTCAACACAGCGCAGAGACAGGTCATTCAACGAGATAAGTGAGGGAAGGTAGACGGTCAGATATCGGCTGTGTTGAACTCTGCCGCTCTTTCTATTGTTTTCACAATTAATTCAGTATGTTTGCATTTTTGTAAATTAACAAAACAAAGCCATATAAAAAATTCAAGCTTTCAAAATAAAATGGTACTAGACTGGTACCACCAGTACCGCCGCAAGCCGCCACTGTAATGTATGCAAGCTTCATCTTTAGCAATTCTTTTCATTGATTTCATCTGCTTTTCTTTAGAGGTTCGTAAAATTTTGACAAGGATATCAAAGCTAAAGGGTTGCGAAGTATTGGCAGAGTGGATTCAACCATGTGTGCACCATTTGCATTGGAGTGCAACGACAACACCAAGTGGAGATGGCAACGTAATTCTTGCAAAACTTAGGTCCTTTCTTGGGCACATCATCGATCAGCATAAAGATCTTGAAAATCCTCTTTTTAATAAATGTGCACATTGAGAAAATATTTCACAACGCAAATGGCTAAGGAAAGGTTTGCATTATTTGTATAAAGTACCCTGCATTATTTTCTTTTTATTACTGTTGATCAAGTGTACAATGTTCAGGGCAAGGAAGCATTCTGTAAATTAGTTAATAAAAGTTTCTCATAGACTAAATTCTAACATAACTTAAAATACTTGATTTATTATAATTTTTTAAGGAAAAAAATACATCCTGCACAGTTATGTGGACTCAGCTTTAGGGTATTTCATTCAGACGAAAAATTTTAAAAAGAATGTTCTTGATTTTGCATTTATTGTCCTCTCTCTCATATAAACTATTTAAACTATCCTCTCATATTTTATATCAAAATATGTGGAGGAGCTTTTTGCCACAACAATGAAAAGCATTAATGAAGGACTGTTGACTGTAGCCATGAAAAAACTGAAAGAGGCTACACCACCCCCGCTTTGTGCAGGTTTTGACAAAGAAAATATGAAAGCGGCAATAGAAAAACAGGAGCAGCGAAAGCGAATGGTTACACAAGAAGTGCCTGCAACATCTTCAGGTAAAATGGAAAAGGTTCATAATGCACAATGTTGAAAACTATGTCAATGCCCATATAATCACATATATTGAAAGAATTATTGGAAGTGATTGCCTGAACAGTATGTAAAAATAGGTGCAATGCAAAACAAATGTAACTGCTGGCAAACATTTTATGTGATCATTTTGCATACAGTTCAAGTGTTTCATATGTTTCAAATCATATGTTTCAATTTGCATATAGTTCAAATGAAATATATCCAACTATAGTGTACTTAATGCACTTTTTTGACATTTTAGGTTCAGCTGATGTTGTGGAACCTCTAAAAAAGAAAGCACCTCATTGCACAGCTTGCAAAAGACCGATGAAAGGACACAAATTACTACAAGACTGTCCAAAAAATTTAGAGCAATCAGATTTATTATAATTACCATAAATAGGGTCTAAGTAGCCCAACTCCTCCTTTGACACCCTTACTAGCGATAGTCCAGTCTACTGTAACACGTTTTCATCACGTTCTGCATATCCTGTTGCTCTCTCATTTCCTAAATTAAATTTTCCTCTGATTGCATTATAAGCGCATGCAGGCAGTGGCACACGCTTTTTCCCCAACTTTCCATGAATCAGCCTTGTAAAAGCTCTATAGGCAACAGCTCGCAAAAATCTAAAAAAAATAACTGCTAACAAGGAGGAAAGATTAAGAAAAATAAGAAATGAATCATTGGCATGCAGTGCCATAACAACTGATAAGTTGTGCCAATAAAGTTTCTTTCTGTTTTCAAAAAGGATGGAAGAACAAAGTTTTCCCTAGTGAAAATAAATTCTTTGTTAGAAATTTGATACATTTTTAATTTCAAAACTTTGATATTTATATTATATATCTTGACAAATAATGAAAATTGATGTTTTACCAGTCCGACATAAAGTGCTTCATGTCATACAGGCATAGCTGTAAAGGCGTTTGTTGACAAATATATTCTCGCATGTTTGGCTATTGATGGAGTGTTCATATCTTTTTAAAATTCATAAAAAGCCTTTCACTTCTAAGCACACTAAAGTACCTAATTTCTAAATTTGATGCATTTAACTGCTAATTTATATTAGTACCTCAAATAGAGAAAAAGAAATTGACTAAAAACATTTTTTCTGATCCTAGATTTCGGTAGTGTGTTTTTTGAGTTGTTTTATACTGGTCAGCCAGCAACTCTATTGTCCATTGATTCAGGCAAGTTGGTTCAAATCTTGGATGACCAATGACGCATTCAGGAGGCTTCCCAAGCTCTTCTAGGACCCGTTCTCCATGTACTGCCGCAACACATTCCTCAATTTCTTTGCAACACTTGCATTCTTTGGCATTTTCAAGAAGTGCAATGTCACATTGACCGCATCTGCACCTAGAAATGAGTCCCAAAATAAAGTTATGCAAAGATGTGTTAAAGTTCTATCCATTTATTAAATGAGATGATTTTATCGGATTCAAATCCAATCAAACTTATCACTGTTGTTTTCCTTCATGCAAGAAAATACATGTAATAAATGTCTCAACCTCAAGTCATCTAGAGCTGAATGGTTGCCTTACTACAGTGGGTAATTGAATTTTTTAATCTGTCAAGAAACTGGAGTACTCAATTAGACCTTAGTTTCTTGACATAAAAAAGGATGTAACCATGCCAAAAACCATAACGTAAATATAAACTATTCAGTGATAGATTGGTAATATAAATAATTCAACAAAGCTTAAACAAACAATCAAATACAGCGATACTACAAACAACTGGGTGCTTGGATGACGAATTCCAAATAAAAAAGGAAAGATCGAATTGAATTGTTAAAATGTAGCCAAAAAAATTCTATAAAAATGCCAATAGAAAAATATAAAATAAAAAAGAATTATCTAGAGAGTTTATGAGGCATGCAGTCTGTTTTATAAGATTAATTTAGCAAGATTGGCTGTTTTTGGCGTTTATAGATTATGTAAAAGGAAATTGAGATGTTTGTTTTAGCTTGTTTTCATTGATCTAATAGCTTGAAATCATGCTCAAAATAAAGTAATAATTTAATATTGCTTTTAGTATTCAGAAAGGGAAATTTTACAATTGCAAATCAGTTATAAAATCCTGTTGTGAAATACTTCTAGGCAGCGTCGGCAAGAGGGGCCTAGTAGGCGAAGGGCCTTTGGCCTAATCACAAAACACTGAACAACCTACCAGGTATTAAACGGCTCCGTTCCATCCAGATGGCTAGTAAGTATTCTTTGTCTGGCTTCGTCCTCTCTGCGCTGTCAGGTATAGTTTCGAAGCTCATCTGCTAATGGTTCACCCATACAGGGACCCTCGAAATCGGCATCGTTACCGCCAGTTGCTTGGCCTAGTCTTTGCTCTACGCCTTGGGCTATATCATCCTAGTCTTCCACATCAAGCTCGAATTGAGATGTGTCACTAAGATCTTGATCATCGTAAGTTTCTGAAGAATCGCTGATATCCGACATGCTTTCCCGATTTTGAAGTGAGATGAAACAAATTTTCGAGAGTACGTCGATCAGCGGGTCGTCAAGTACAAATGACTTTACTGTTCCTTTGTTCAGGCATATTATGACTCAGTTTACGTCACAACTTACCTAGTTACAGGTCTCGTTCGCCTTGCGGTTTTCAGGTAGGAGTAGACGACTTTAAACCCCCCAAATCATACGTTGTGTTTCCCAATGACAAAAACTATAATCACCATTAAAATGTAAATACTTTAAAGTGGCAGATATTCAAAAATGGCCAGATTTGACCTTTACAGATTCCAGAGTATTTCCACAACACGGAGAAGTTTGATATACGTTTTCTAAAAGATAAGCAATGCGATAGAGCAAAAGCATGCATATCATGCAAGATTGCCTTTGGCAAAGAAAACCCTGTTTATCCTGAAGGGGACATGGTTATCGTACACAAGGAGAGATACGAGCGTCCAGTAAAGGATCAAGATGGCAAATTTCTCAGGATGACAATATCAAGTCAGATGGTTAGAAAATTCTACTGCCTAAAGAAGAGCTGCATCTTACGTTGACATCTATACTTTTGGAGAGGAATGTTAAGAATCAATGACGATACAGGACGACAATTCCGCATGTGCAGTTCATTGCACACGAGCTGCATTTCTATTTGTAGAAAGCACATGAGCATACATTGTTAATGGCAATGGCGCCTTGTTCCTGCATTTTCTAGAGACATCATACCCTACCGACGTGATTTATGTTGATACCACCCCGTTTTAGTAGTTGTGAAAAAACTGTATTTTGCGAAATTTCACAAATTACTAATTTTTTAAGACGCAGTTTAAAGCGAGGATTTTGCTAATCTTTTGGATCCTAATTCTAACTAAAAAACATACATTATGACGTAAGCTGTTTTCCACTGCAAAAATATATTTTGGACAGACCTCTCGTGAATACTTTGTTGACAAATTTGGAATGATTGAAAGGTTGGATTTGCAAATGACAGCCTAATTGTTCATTACACTTTGTCTCCTCTGTTGCAGTCACAGCGGCATTGACGTTCTGTCTTGCTAACCAGACACCATGCACTTAACCCCCGTCTTCTTTGGGACAGGCTCGGAGCATGGCTTCTACCACTAGAGAATGAGAAGAAACATGTCGCTTTAATGCAATAAATATGCGTTCTTATGATACAAGGAATGCAAAGTTTATATATCACTTTCAATTGGTTTATGCTTCGATTTCAGCTATAAAAGGCGGATTTTATGGCGGCTATAAAAGACGAAATTTCGCAAATTACAATAAGCCTAACAATAGTGTAAATCTGTATGACAAACATATTGTTGTATGTTGCCCTGTTGCAATCACATTTTTTGGTAACAGTCAGATGCTTTTCAACTTCTTTAGCCCAAGCCCACAAGATGAAAAATTAAAAACAAAAATATTTTTGACACTCAGGTAATGAAAGATGACACTCTGGCTTCTACCTTACTTTATTCATAGACTTTCGTATTATGGTCTCAATTAATGACAGCTTGTAGTAATGGAGAGGCTGGATTATTTCTTATAAATATTTTTTAATTGAGATACTATTTTTGGCCCCTAGGTCAGTGACCCCTTGACCCCCCCCCCCCTTTCCTAAGCACTGCTTATTGTAGAATATCTCTAAAAGAAGCAAACCTATAAGGTTTTCCAGTTCTACAACAAAAGTTGTATTTTAGAGAAAATTGGGTCTTGTGTAAGCAGTATGTTAGCAACAAACATGAATTGTCATAAATAATGGCTTCTGGAGTTAAAGCGAACATGATAAATTTGATTTCTATAATACAAATTTATGCTAATAAAGAGTACAATTAGACATCTAGATTGGTTCTAAGTTGTTTAGAATAAATATTTTACAGTTTCTATGTGCAAAAAGCTATAAGTAAAATGAAAATTAACAAAGCTTATTGCCATTTAATAATTACGTTTAATTTATTATTTCAGGGAAGTCGGACATTTATTACAAAAAGTGGCTAAAAGAAATATCGAATATTTCTGACTTAAGGTAGGGGACTAGACCAGAAATCATAAATTTTGATCAATTATGCTAAAAAAATGTTTTCGTCAAGAGAAGGTAAAATACTGTTGTAGATTCAGAAAAATCCATGCAAACAAGGGTTACTGCCCTTCTTTAGGGATGAATTTCTATTTTTTGTACACCTAGGTAGGTTATGGTTTTGAAATTTAGGTAATATTTTGCAGCAAATCGTGTGTAAATTCCTGGACGGCAAGCAATTCTTCCTTGACATGCTGCATATCATCTGAAAGGTCGTCTCCTATTCTTACTGAAAATACTGCGTTATTTATTACTTCATGTAAGACATTCTTAAATATTTGCTTCTTTTTACCTCGTAATCTTTCAATGATTACGAGGCCGACACTCTTTCAGGTGATTGGCTCATTCATTGATCCTTGAGCTCTTATTGGCAGTTGCAATCAGGTGATAACTTCACAAAAGTCACTTTGCCCTGCTGTGTGTTGATTTTGTATTGCCAATTTTCAAGTTCTTTGGTCGTTAGTAATGCAAGCAAAGACTGTGAGTACAGCAAAGAAAGAAGCCCTTCGACAAGCGCAAGGAAACATGACTATTTCAATCTTCATCTTAATGTGGCAAGCCAGGCAAATCCAGTTGCCAGAGATGGATGTCTTATTTTTGTACATACAACATCTCTAAATAAGTTGATCGCCAACCTACAATGCCTGCCAAAGGTGTTGGAACAGTTCAATCATCTTTCCTACTAAACCTCTCCCCTCCCCCCCATATAAGGGAAATGAACTGAAAAATATACATTTATTACGAGTACAATCTTGGTGTTCCAACTACTTTTAGCGGGCATTGCATGTTGCCCTTCTTGTTAGGAAGCCAGAATCGTTTTCAAAATCCACAATAACAAATATGAAGGATTCTGTGCCAAGGGCTATGTTTACTGTGAAGCGTGTGAAAACGTCGTTAAAGAAGAACACCTCAGTGAAAAAGTCAGTGATTCACAATCATCTAATGAGTCTTATGAGGTAAACGCAAGAGCTGTTTTTGCATTCATGGTGATTGTTTGTGGATTCAATGCCATCAAAGACTGGTCTACAAAGATGACTCTACCTAACTTTCCGAGCAAATTGGCTTATCAAAGTGTGAAAGAAAAAATAGTCACTGGCAGTAAAGAAATTTTTAACGAGGTTTCAACAATTTCGGCAAATGTTTTACACCAAAAAATGGAATGGTGCCTGATAAAGATGGCATTCTCGACACTGCAGTCTCATAGGATGGCACATGGCAAAAGAGAGGTCACTTTTCTCATAATGGTGCTGCAGTTGTCATTGAAACTTTGACAGGCCTGCCAATTGACTCTGAAGTTTTAGCAAACTTTTATCATCAATGTCTCAAATGAAAAAAATGATCAAACACACTCAGTCCGAATGGCAAGAAAATCATGCAGAAAAATGTAATATCAATTGAGATGTTTCAATGACACTACAATGCTGTCAGATGGTGACAGTAAGTCATTTGATCGGTTGAAAGAAATGGATGTCTATGGAAAAGACATTGAAATTAGCAAAGAAGAGTGTATCAACCATGTGTCCAAGCGAATGGCAACAGCGCTAAATAACCTGGTTCAAGAATGCAAATCACAAAAGCAATCAATAACTGGCAAGGGCAAATTAACAAAGGAAAAGATTTTGAAAATTCAAAACTATTATGGAATGGCAAATAAGGACATTACACTTATGAATAAGATAATTTTTGTCATCCTGTTTCACTTAACACCAACTGGCAGTAATCCAAAGCAACACCGTTGCCCCTCTGGAGAACATTTGTGGTGTTTTTGGAACAGGGCAGAAGCCAAAGGAGACATTCCAGGCCCGCACAAGGAACATGAAACAATTACTGTTAATGTTGGCAAAAAGCTTGTGCCAGTATTCCTGCGCCTTACAGATGATGGTTTGTTGGAAAGGTGCAAGTAAGGTTCCACTCAGAACCCGAATCAATCTTTGCACGATCTAATTTGGAGATTTTGCCCAAAACTATTTTTGGTTGGAAGAAAACTCTGGCCAGGTGCAGGTAGTGGGATGCCATGTGTTCTTAGATCCCACGTCCCTTGGTAATTGACCATACGCCTCGTCTTGTGATCTGGTTGCCATGGCGAAACCTGTGTAAATTTTTTCCTCAGCCTCGATTTTCGCAAGTTTCATGTCCAGCGCCAGCCTCTTCTTTCTTTGATTTAATCGTAATTCTTCATGAGCAATGTTTTGACACTCTTCAAGTCTTGACGCCTCTGCAAGCAAAGATGCCTTTGTTACAGCATTCTTCAACAATGTTACAGCATTGGAGCAGATCCTGAAGAGGAGATCTGCTCGATTTCTTTCAGTTCTTAGAACACATTGAAGTGACGCAAGAATGAGAAATAATTTCGCTCACCGAGTCTTCAGGACTGATTTCAGCCTTCAGCATCTCTGTTGTTATGGAAAGGGGTTGTGTCAACAACGATACTCTTCCCTTGATATCATAATATCGTCTTTCAGCTTCGTGTGTGTACGCAAGGCATTCTTCAATATCATTTTCGTCAACCATTACAGGTTTGTATTCTTGACATGCCACTTTGAAATGTTCGAAAGTTTCGTTGAGCCTGGCTTTGGCACATCTACTACAGTTTGTTCAGTAGTCAAGCAATCAGCAACACGATTCAGAATTTTCGTCAGCTCTCGTTTTGCATTGGCTCTCATTTTCTTTAAATGTCGGACATGCTCAGTATCGATACTATCAGCACCACAAAACGCCATTATCTCTTGTTGTCAAATACGAACTGTTGTAGCTTCAAAGCAAATCTGCTACTGAGGAGGGCATGAACTAATCAGAAATGAACCCAGATACCACTAAGCAAACACAACGCTGGCATTTGACCTCGTAGCATTATCTAAGCAACAGGCTAAATTCTAGGCCGAAAACGGTATCTTCTATTGCTAGCAACTCGTACGTACCACTATCGATGCTGTTCTCTCTTTTTTTTGGGTAAAACATGCCCAAAGCTTATATAGGGCTATGATGCAAATCCTCGAAGACACGCTTATAACGAGAAGAAATGTCACGTGTCCCCGAGGACATGCCTAAACAATGCTAAACATATTTAAATAGCAGGGTTAAAACTCCAAAATAGTTCTACGTAAACAACAACAAATAAATTAGATTAAAAACAATCTGTTTTCTACAACTATGTGGCAGATATCCCTGCGGAGGTTCGCAATGGCCTTGTTCAACCAAGTTGCATTTGGGTGTGAGAGGGGCCTGGTTAAGTCTGATGTGAACGAAGGTTGGGTGAAGGTAGGGAAATGGTCAAACTCTGCACTCCTGGAGAAATATTCATATTTGTTCTCATGAAATTTTTTTGAGCACAGATGTGTGGCAAGGTTGTTGACGTAGATTTGTGTTGGGGGCAGAGGGAGGGTTTCTAAGAGGTCGTGTGGTGGGTTGGGTTCAGGTAAGTCAATAGGGAATGTTGGGACGGGGAGTGGGGCGCTCATGTTGGGGGCAGATGAGGAGTGGGTTTGTACAGAAGTAGGAGAGGTTGGTGTTGAGGTGAGTGGTGCAGTCCGGGTGGACAAAGTGGCAGTCTGTGTGGTAAAGAGAGGGTGTGACCAGTGGCCTGGAAGATGGAAGGCTTTGTGGGTTGATTTAGAATAGTGGATAGGAATTCGGGAGGGGCCAGGGTTGGGGCTTGGTGGGTTAAGTTGGTATGGGTTTGCAGACTTGATTCTTTTCTTTTTAGTCTCAGTGAGATGCCTTTGCCGGATTTTGTTCTGGTGGACAATAGTGGGGGTGGGATCGTACGAGGGTCAGGTTGATGTCCATCAGATCCGTTAATTTGGTCGTGGCTGATGACACCAGTGACGTAAACATGGTGGCGAAGGTAATTGTTTGAGTTGCCATGCTACGAACTCCAGATCTGCAGGTCACTAAAAGTAGTAGACAGGGAATTTTGTAGAAAAAAACTAGCAAACTGCGTAACCTTAAATTCTATTTTACATTCATACTAAATCGACCATGGAGATTCCAAATCCAAGATGAGCCAAAAAAAATTATCACCGGAAGTTACTGTTTTTGATGACGTCAACAAAAAATGATAAAAAATCTTTAAAGATCAGCCAAGGACTCGACCTCAATTTTTCTTGCATTTTTGCACTAAATTAACTATGCAGATTTAAAATCTGAAATGAAATGAAAAGTATCTTGAGCAGAAGTCAAACTTTCTGATGATGTCATCAACTTGGAGAAAATTCACTTTGAACATTTTAATTGTTTTCGCGCAACTATCAATTTTAAATATGTTCCATATTCGAAAAGCACACATTCAGTGCTTTTGAAAGATGTATTGAATTACTATTATACTTACTTTTAAACGTTCTTTAATGACGTCATCATCATTTTATGACGTCATCATCATTTTATGACGTCATCATCATTTTATGACGTCATCATCATTTCATGACGTCATTGTCATTTTCGGCTAACAGAAAAGTTAGCCAAATAACGCGCGAAAGTATGCCTAAAAATCTTTAGCTAGTTAAAAAAGTCATTCAAAATTAAAATTTCGTTGTATAGAAAATGATATGGATCAATTTATCCTTCATCACTGTTTCCTTTGCTGGAACTCCCAAAGAAAATGTAGCTCCACTCATCATCGTCTGCTTTAAGCTGATCACCATTATTTTCCATGGCCTGGTCCTCATTGGTTACGGATTTTTTTCGATTTTATCGCTAGAGCACTGCAGATCTTGCAGTTTTTTAGCGGAGGGTGTTCGGTGCTCTGGAAAAGATGAAAATAATTTGTGAAAAAGATTTCTGGAATTAGTTCGCTGACTCCAGTAAAACAGTAACTTCCGGTTATAATTTTTTTTGGCCTATCTTGGATTTGGAATCTCCATAGTCGATTTAGTAAGAATGTGAAATAAAATTTGAGTTTAGTCAATTCGCCAGTTTTTTCTACAAAATTCCCTGTCTATAGGAGGTGGTGGACATTATGAAGTTTGGATAAAGAGAGAAGAGTGCGAAAAATGAAGGAAACACAATGGGTAGGGTAACGGTAAAGGGGAGGAGGCCTAATGGAGGCCTGTGCTGATGATACAGAAGGAGGCCTACATGTGTATAAAGGGTCATAGATGAGACACCAAATGGCAGAACATAGTATCAGCTAGAAAATTATGATAGTTACGCAAATTGACAGTGGTTGTGGCCAGTGATGGCTACGGCTGGGACAGGTGTAGGGGAAAGCAACTGAACAAGAAAGGTGTGTAAGAATAAATGAAAAAATGGTCAAGTTCAGCTTCATTGTTGCCCTGTTGATCTGTAAGCTCATTTTGTGCAATTTGAAGTTCCATAATATTGGTTTTGCCTCTCTCTTGCTCTTTGCCGATCAAAGTTTCACCGAGGGCAATGTGGCATTGCTCAAGGCTGGGGAGTACAAAGTTACCAAATTAACCCAAAGAAAAGAAGGTATGGTAGGTAACTGCTGAAATCAATATGACTGACATTGAGCATGATGCATGAGCAACATGTAATTTAATTTGGATATAGGATACAATTATTGTAGTATGAGAATTTTCAAGAATTTTAAAACTAAAGATACTAAAATGCCAGTCTTAAGGGCTTTCTAAAGTTTAAAATAATATATTAGAGGCGGTTTTATAATCTTGTTTTTCTTAATTTTGGTTAATAAAAATATATTTTGGACTTTCTAAAAATGGAGAGGTAAAGGTACCATTCAATTTTCATTTTCATTTAATTTCATTTTATCATCAATCACCCCTAAATTCAAGACACGATTCACAATACAGACAATACAGACAAAACTCTTTAATACCTTTCGTGATGTGAGAGTAACAAAATAATTCATCTGTAAATTTGTAATTGTAAATTTGCACAGATTGGCCTAAATTATTAAAAACACTTTAGGGGGTATAGTTTTGAATTCGATAATATTGCTATTAATGAATATATTTTGTAGGTTTGTAAGGTGAGACCTTTCAGCCAGGGCCCTGTTTGTTTAATAATTAAGTGCATAAGACTTTTTGCAGATTGTCAGCAACTTTGAGGTAGACCATTGAAAAGGAAATAGGTTTCAATGCCACACCCAAACAATGCTTTTATTTGGTTTCTTAGCTAGTTTCCATAGCTTCAGGAAATTGTCACTTAGCAATTTATTTGCCAAATATATATTTACTTATCAAAAATTACAAAAAGAATATACATTAGCATGAAAATCAGGAAAACAGAACACAATTTTTCGCAAGAATTTTCCTAAGTTTATTGTACCTCAGTAAATAAAGAATGCAAAAAGAATACAGACTGAAAATCCCAAAATGAGGCCCAAAAAGTCCCAAAATGAAATTGACATTATAAAAAAGCTAATAGTTTGTTAAATGTGTAAAGGTTAAACTATTTTCAACATCTCATGAATTAAAAAATCCTTCGTTTCCAATAAAGAAATCCTTTTGTTTGCACTGTTGCAAAACAATGGTACTCCTATAAGCATAGGTTCCAAATCTTTGATTGGTTTAGCGACCAAAATTCTGCATACCCTATTAGCCAATTAGAATTCAAAAATATGACAACAAAAGTGCCTCACAGCTAAATTTAGGCCAATTTTGGACGTTTTTACCACCACCCGCTAAAAATAATGGATTGAAATGTACTGAGAGATAACCTAGATTTTCTTTTAAAAATTGAATCTTTGATGAATTTTCGAAAAAACTGCCGTTGTACTCAGCAAAAGTTTTTCGGAAAAGCCTAGCTAGGCTCAATCGTTAGTTACGAAGGCTTGAAACTGGATAAATAGGGGGGAGGGAAAAATTACAGTTTTCAAACCTTAAAAGTTGGTTTGTCCATGTAAATAACAAATATGAACTTACCTTTACAAGCCACTGTTAAAATCTTTCCTTGTCCGCATTGATGTTTGTGTTATCGACAAAAGAAATCTCTAAATTGCACTGAGAGAAAATGCAGTCCACATTTCTCTTAAAATAACTACAATTGTACAAATTTCTTTTGTGCTCAGGTACTTTGAATATTCATTTTAACGGCCTGAAGATTGATGAGAATCTCACTGACACAATTCGTCAAGAATGAAAAGGGAATGCAAATGAAATGTGCATGCTATTCCTATATAGTTCTCTCCTTCCTATGGCACTGAAGATACTATTGAAGCCTGCTCCCTTTGCCCCTTGGTTGTTGCGGCAACAGGCAAGGAGGGCGTTACGCAGGGTAAAATAAGTGTCATTCCTGTTTTCTTTTTCTCTCTTCTTTGGTAATTAGTTCATTGTAGAATTTATATCATTAACTGATGGCCAAAATTGTCGACAGGTTTATCGACTTTGCCGTTCATTGTTGAAATGTTTAAGACAGTGAAGAAGTCACAAAAAAGTTACTGAGCATCCATGGCCAAATTGCCGGTGTCATATGCGTTTCTGCATGGGCTGAGACACATATGCGTTTCAAATATTAAAGTGTAATGGCGGACATGGAGGGCCTAGCTGTGGGGTACACAACGCGCACATCCAATATAAACAATACAAAACGAAATCAAAGTTCTAGAAATTAACAAAATATCAAATACTCAAATAAATAAACCTCTTGACATGATAAACTCAGAAAACGAAATTACAATCATGCTATTGATAAGATGAACAACTACCATCCGCGTAGCCCATGCAGAAACGCATAGAGAATTTCAGTGTTATGCGTTTCTGCATGGGGCATCTAAAATCAAAACACCATAGATTTTCATCGCAA
>NW_027020019.1:0-12430 GCF_013076305.1 Rhopilema esculentum | reverse complement strand
CCGTGACGGTTAACCACGTATCCATGGATGGTTCAGAACTATCCGTGGGAATGTTAAACTATCCGTGGACGGTTACCAACTATCCGTGACGGTTCAGACTATCCGTGGACGGTTACCCACACACCTATCCATGGACGGGTTGCAAACTATCCGTGGATGGTTCAAACTATCCGTGGACAGTTACCACTATTCGTGGATGGTTCAGAACTATCCGTGGACGGTTCAGAACTATCCGTGGACGGTTACATTTATTCCATGGACGGTTGCAAACTATCCGTGGATGGTTTACAAACTATCCGTGGACAGTTAACAACTATTCGTGGATGGTTCAAGAACTATCGCGTGGCGGTTACCAACTATCCGTGGACGGTTGCAAACTCTCCGTGGACGGTTACCAACTATCCGTGGATGGTTCAGAATTAATCCGTGGATGGTTACCAAACTATACCGTTGACGGTGGCAAAACTATCCGTGGATGGTCCGATTTCCGTGGAGGTTTTACCAACTATCCGTGGAGACGGTTGCGAACTATCCGTGGACTGTCACAACTATCCGTGGACGGTTGCAAACTATCGTGGATGGTTGCAAACTGTCCCGTGGACGTTTCAAACTATCTGTGGGACCGGTTGCAAACTATCTATGGACGGTTGAAAACTATTCGTGGACGGTTTGCAAACTATCCGTGGACGCTTGCAAACTATCCTTGGATAGTTGCAAACTATCCGTGGACAGTTACAAACTAATCCGTGGACGGTTACCAACTATCGTGGATGGTTCAGAACTATCCGTGGACGGTAACCATCCTATCGTGGACGGTTTTGCAAACTATCCGTGGATGTTTTCAGAACTATCTGGTGGACGGTTACCAACTATCCGTGGACGGTTGCATAACATCGTTGACAGTTACAAACTATCCGTGGACGGTTACAAACTATCCGTGGACGTTACAAACTAATCCGTGGGACGGTTGCAAACTATCCGTGGATGGTTTAGAACTATCCGTGGGAGGTCCGATAGAGTACGGTTGCAGACTATCTTCGACGGTGTTGGCGAGCTGTATCCATATATGGCTTGGGGGTCTTGACTATACGTTAGACTACGCATGACTAGGTTCAGGGTGGTGGGTAGGAGTGTATAAAGACTTTGTTTGTGTGTGTTGTGTTGAGGGGAGCTATATGCCAAACTCATCTCTAGATGGCACCGGCCGTACGCCTAGATCCACGTGGACGTTGCTCTGAGATAGCTATCAGGTATTAGAGCATACTGGGTTCATGAGTCTCAGGAGATCTGTTGTGAACGCGTATATGGCAGGGTACGTTATTGTATCAGTCTCAGCAGATGTGTGTGTTATTTTCCGTGGACCGGTTACAACTATCCGTGGACGGTTCCAAACTATCGTGTACGGTACCACTATCCGTGGACGGTTGCAAACTATCCGTGGACGGTTTGCAAACTAATCCGTGGACGGTTGCAAACTAATTCATGGACGGTTGCAAACTATCCGTGGAGGTTGCAAATTATCTGTGGCACGGTTACAACTATCCGTGGACGGTTCAAACTATCGTGGCGGTTGCAAACGTATCCGTGGACGGTTTAACCAACTTCCATGGATTGGTTCAGACTATCCGTGGAGGTTAAAACTATCCCGTTGGACGGTACCAACTATCCGTGGCGGTTCAGACTATCGTGGACGGTTACCAACTATCCATTTGGACGGTTGCAAACTATCCGTGGAATGGTTCAACTATCGTGGACAGTTACCCACATTCGTGGATGGTTCAGTACTATCCGTGGACGTTCAGAACTATCTTCGTGTTCTGGTTTGGTCGCGTGACCGTTGGACGGTTACCATTTTATCCATGGACGGTTGTTTGGATTTGAACTGTTGGTATCCGGGATGGTTACAAACTATCCGTGGACAGTTACCAACTATTCGTGGCTGGTTCAGAACTATCCGTGGACCCGGTTACCAACTATCCGTGGACGTTGCAAATACTCTCCGTGGATGGTTCAGAACTAATCCGTGGACGGTTACCAACTATCCGTGGACGATTGCAAACTTATTCGTTGGACGGTTACAACTTCGTGGACAGTTTGCAAACTATCGGTGGACGGTTTTACAAACTATTCCGTGGACGTTGCAAACTATCCATGGACGGTTGCAAACTATCCATGGATGGTTGCCAAACTAGTCCGTGGACGTTACAAATCTATTCCGTGGACGGATAAACCAACTAAATCCGTGGCGGTTGCAAACTATCCCGTGGACGGTCACTATCCGTTGGACGGTTTGGAAACTATCCGTGGATGGTTGAAACTATCCGTGGACCCGGTTACAAGAAACTATCCGTCGGACGGTTACCACTATTGCCGTGGATGGTTCAGCAACTATCCGTGGACGGTAACCAACTATCCGTTGAACAGTTGCAAACTATCCGTGGATGGTTCCAAGAACTATCCGTGGACGGTTCAACTATCCGTGGACGTTGCAAAACTATCCGTTGACGGTTACAAACTATCCCCCCCGTGGAACGGGTTTTTGTTAAAACTATCCCTGGACGTTGCAACTATCCGTGGATGGTTTAGAACTATCCGTTGAACGGTTCAAAACCTATCCGTGGACGGTTTGCAAACTATCTGTGGACGGTCAAAAACTATCCTGGACGGTTGCAAACTATCCGTGGACGGTTGCGCAAACTATCCGTGGACGGTTGGGAAAATATTCGTGCGACATTGCAAACTTATCTGCGTGACGGTTGCAAACTATCCCGTGGACGGTTTGCAAACTATCCGTGGACGGTTGCAAACTATCCGTGGACGGTTACCACTTATCCATGGATGGTTCAGCACTATGCTGTGGACGGTTACCAACTACATTCGTTGACAATTGCAAACTATCCGTGAATGGTTCGAATTTTTTCCGTGGACGTTACACTATCCGTGGACGGTCACAAACTACTATCCGTGACGGTTGCAAACTATCCGTGGAAGGTTCAACTATTCCGTGGCGTTGCAAACCTATTCATGGACGGTTGCAAAACTATCCGTGGACAGTTGCAAACTATTCTGTGGACGGTTACAAAACTATCCGTGGACGGTTGCAAACTATCCGTGGACGGTTACAAACTTATCGTGGACGGTTACCAACTATCCGTGGACCGGTTGCAAACTATCCGTGGACGGTCACATATCCGTGGACGGTTGCAAACTATCCCGTGGACGGTTGCAAACGTCGCGTGGACGGTTGCAAACTGTCCGTGGACGGTTACAAACTATCCGTGGACGGTTGCAAACTATCTGTGACGGTTACCACCTATCCGTGGATGGTTCAGAACTTCCGTGGGACGTAAACCAACTATCCGTGGACGGTTGCAACTCATCCGTGGATGGTTCAGAACTATCCGTGGACGGTTACCAACTATCCGTTGGACGGTTAGCAAACTATCCGTGGGACGGTTTCAAACTACATCCGTTACGTTCCATCGTGACGGTTACCAAACTATCCTGGACGGTTGCAAACTTAATCCGTGGATGGTTGTAGAACATCCGTGGAAGGTTCAAGAACTATGCCGTGGACGGTTGCAAACTATCTGTGGACGGTCACAAACTAGTCCGTGGACGGTTGCAACTATCCGTGGACGGTTGCAAACTATCCGTGGACGGTTTTGGAAAAATATTCGTGGGACGGGTTTGGCAAACTTCCGTGGATCGGTTCAAACTAATCGCGTGGCCGGTTGCAAACTTATCCGTGGACGGTTTGCAAACTATCCGTGGACGGTTACCAACTATCCCGTGGATGGTTCAGACTATCCGTGGACGGTCACAAACCCTATCCGTGGACGGTTCCACTATCCGTGGACGGTTCAGACTATCGTGAACGGTTCAACTATCATGGACGGTTTGCAAACTATCCGTGGATGGTTACAAACTATCTGGACATTACCAACTATTCGTGGATGGTTTCAGCAGAGACTATCCGTGGACGGTTGCAACTATCCATGGACGGTTTGCAAACTATCCGTGGACGTTGCAAACTATTCATGGATAGGTTGCAACTATCCCGTGGACGGTTGCAAACTATCTGTGGACGGTACAAACTATCCGTGGAGGTTGCAAACTATCCGTGGACGGTTGGCCAAACTATCGTGGACGGTTCCAACCATCCACGGATAGTTCTGAACCGTCCACGTTTATAGTTGGTAACCGTCATGGATATTTTGTAACGTCCACGGATAGTTCTGAACATCACGGATAGTTGGTAAAACGTCCACGGATAGTTTGCAACCGTCCACGGATAGTTTGCAACCGTCCCACGGATAGTTTGGTAACCCGTCCACAAGATAGTTTGCAAACGTCCAACGGATAGTTTTGCAACCAATCCATGAATAGTTTTGCAACCGTCCACGGATAGTTTGCAACCGTCATGGATAATTTGGCAACCGTCCACGATAGTTCTGAACCATCCACGAATATGTTGTAACTGTCACGGATAGTTGTACCAATCCCGGATAGTTTGCAACCGTCCATGGTAGTTGTAACCGTCCACGGATAGTCTGAACGTCGCACGGATATTGTAACCGTCCCACGGATAGTTTGTGACGTCCATCGGATAGTTCTGAACCATCACGGATAGATGGTAACCGTCCACGGATAGTTTGCAACAGTCCACGGATAGTTTCAACCGTCCACG
The DNA here is from genome assembly GCF_013076305.1 of Rhopilema esculentum. The sequence goes on along the minus strand of NW_027020019.1, from coordinate 7,740 downwards.
GATAGTTTTTGCAACCCGTCCACGGATAAGTTTTGCAACCGTCCACCGAATAATTTTCCAACGTCCCACGGATAGTTTGCAACCGTCCACGGATAGTTTTGCAACCGTCCACGGATAGTTTTGTGACCGTCCACAGATGTTTTGCAACCGTCCACGGATTAGTTCTGAACCGTCACGGATAGTTCAAACCATCCAACGGATAAGTTTTGGCAACCGTTTCACGGAAGTTTTTGTAACCGTCCACTGGATATTTTGTAACCGTCCACGGTAGTTTTGTAACCGTTCCACGGATAGTTTGCCAACCGTCCCACGGATAGTTGGTAACCGTCACGGATAGTTCTGAACTCCACGGGATAGTTTGCAAACCGTCACGGATAGTTTGGGTTTAACGTCCACGGATAGTCTGAACCATCCACATGATAGTTTTGGTAACCGTCCCACAGATAGTTTGCAACCGGGGGTCCACGATAGTTTGTAACCGTCCACGGACAGTTGCAAACGTCCACGGACAGTTTGCAAGCCGTCACGGATTAGTTTTGCAACGTCCACGGATAGTTTGTGACGTCCACTGATAGTTTGCAACCGTCCACGGGATAGTCTTGGTAACCGTCCACGGATAGTTTTGTAACGTCCACGGAAGTTTGCAACCGTCCCGGCATATTTTGTAACCGTCCACAGATAGTTTGCAACTGTCCACGGATAGTTTGCAACCGTCCATGAATAGTTTGCAACCGTCCAAGAGATGTTTTCGCAACCTTCCACGGAATAGTTTCAACCGCCACGGATAGTTTGTGCGTCCACGGATAGTTTGGTAACCGTCCACGGAAAAATTCTGAACCATTCACGGAAGTTTGCAATTGTCAACGAATAGTTGGTAACCGTCCACGCTTAGTGCTGAACCATCATGGTAGTGTGGTAACCGTCCACGGTGTTTCATATCCTTGCACGAACAGACGTTTTGACCGTCCACGGATAGTTTGCAAACCGTCCACGGATAGTTTGCAATCGTCCAGAATATTTTCCACACCAGTCCACGGATAGTTTGCACCGTCACGGAAGTTTGCAACCGTCCCATGGATTAGTTTATGTGACCGTCCACAGATAGTATTGGACAACCGTACACGGATAGGTTCTGAACCGTCAACGGATAGATTCTAAACTCCACGATAGTTTGCAACCGTCACGGATAGTTATTGTAACCGTCACGATATTTTGTAACCGCAACGGAATAGTTTGAACCGTCCACGGATAGTTAGGGTACCGTCACGAGATAGTTATGAACCATCCACGGATAGTTTTCGCAACTGTCCACGGATAGTTTGTTCCGTCCACGGATATGTGCTGGAACCATCCACGGGATAAGTGGTAACCGTCCCACGGATTAGTTTGTAACCGTCCACGGATAGTTTGCAACCAATCCACGGTAGTTTCCAAACCGTCCACGGATAGTTGTGACCGTCAACGGATAAGTTTTGCAACCGACCACGGATAGTTGGTTACACCGTCCACGGATAAGTTTGTAACCGTCCCGGATAGTTTTTGCAACCATCCCATGAGATCAGTTTGCAACCGTCCATTGGATAGTTTGTGCAAAGTCCCGCACGAAATAGTTTGTAACCGTCACGGATATTTGACAACTGTCCACAGAATAGTTTGTAACCGTCCACGAATACGTTTGCATTTCCTACGGTAGTTGGTAACCGTCCCACGATAGTTTCTGGAACCATCACGCGAGATTTTGCAACCGTCCACGGATGTTGGATACCGATCCACGGAATAGTTTGAACCTTCCACGAATAGTTGGTAACTGTCACGGAAGTTTGTACCATCCACGGGATAGTTTGCAACCGTCATGGATAAAATGGTAAACCGTCACGGATAGTTCTGTAACCGATCCCGGATAGTTCTGAACTCCCGATAGTTGGTAACTTCACGGATAGTTGACCACCACGGATAGTTGCATTTTCCTCACTCCCTCTTTCCTACGTCCATGTGATTAGTTGCGTAACCGTCACGGATAGTTCTTGAACCGTCCACGGAATAGTTGGTAAACCGTCCCGGTAAGATTTGTAACCGGTCCACGGATAGTTTCTGACATCCATGGATAGTTGGTAACCGTCGCACGGATGTTTTGCAACCGTCCAACTGGAATAGTTTTGCAAACGTCCACGGATTCAGTTTTGTAACCGTCCACATGTAATTTTGCAACCGTCACGATAGTTTGCAAGCCGTCGCATGAATAGTTTTGCAACCGTCCACGGTAGTTTGCAACCGTCCAACGGATAGTTGCAAGTCAACGGTCCAGTATGATTCCGTGACCGTCCGGATAGTTTGGACGTCCACGGATAGTTGGTAACCGTCCACGGAAAATTCTGAACCATTCACGGATAGTTTGCAATTGTCAACAAATAGTTGGTAACCGTCCACGGATAGTTCTGAACCATCCATGATAGTTGGTAACGTCCACGGATAGTTTGCAACCGTCCACGGATAGTTTGCAACCGTCCACGGATAGTTTGCAACCGTCCACGAATATTTTCCAACCGTTCCACGATAGTTTGCAACCGTCCACGGATAGTTTGCAACCGTCCACGGATAGTTTGGTGACCGCGACAGATAGTTTGCAAACCGTCCACGGATAGTTTCTGAACCGTCCACGGATAGTTCTAAACCATCCACGGATAGTTTGCAACCGTCCACGATAGTTTTGTAACCGTCCACGGATAGTTTGTAACCGTCCACGGATAGTTTGTAACTGTCAACCGATAGTTTGCAACCGTCCACGGATAGTTGGTAACCGTCCACAGATAGTTCTGAAACATCCACGGTATAGTTTGCAACCGTCACGGATAGTTGGTTACCGTCCCAGGATAGTTCTGAACCATCCACGAATAGTTGGTAACCGTCCACGGATGTTTGTAACTGTCCATCGGATAGTTTGCAACATCCAAGATAGTTTGCAAGCGTCCACGGATAGTTTGCAACCGTCCACGAATAGTTTGCAACCGTCCCAATAGATAGTTTGCAACCGTCCACAGATAGTTTGTAAACGTCCCACGGACAGTTTGCAACCATCCACGGATGTGTTGCAACCGTCCACGGATAGTTTGTGACAGTCCACGATAGTTCGCAACCGTCCACGGATAGTTGGTAACCGTCACGGAAAATTTCTGAACCATCCACGGATAGTTTGCACCGTCAAGGATAGTTTGGTAACCATCCACGGATAATTCTGAACATCACGGATAGTTGGTAACCGTCCACGGAGAGTTTGCAACCGTCCACGGATAGTTGGTAACCGTCCACGGATAGTTCTGAACCATCCACGAATAGTTTGGTAACTGTCCAGGATAGTTTGTAACATCCACGGATAGTTTGCAACCGTCCATGGATAAATGGTAACCGTCCACGGATAGTTCTGAACCGTCCACGGATAGTTCTGAACCATCCACGAATAGTTGGTAACTGTCCACGGATAGTTTGTAACCATCCACGGATAGTTTGCAACCGTCCATGGATAGTTGGTAACCGTCCACGGATAGTTTCTGAACCGTCCAAGGATAGTTGGTAACCGTCCACGGATAGTTTGTAACCGTCCACGGAATAGTTTGCTGAACATCCATGGTAGTTGGTAACCGTCCACGGATAGTTTGCAACCGTCCAGGATAGTTTGCAACCGTCCACGGAAGTTTGTAACCGTCCACAGATAATTGCAACCGTCACGGATAGTTGCACCGCCAGATACAGTATATGTTTGCAAACCGTCCATTGGAATAGTTTGCAACCGTCCCACGGATAGTTTCGGTAGTACCGTCCACGGATTAGTTTTGGAACCTCCACGGATAGTTTGGTAACCGTCACGGAAAATTCTGAACCATTCACGGATAGTTTGCAATTTGCAACAAATAGTTGGTAACCGTCCACGGATAGTTCTGAACCATCCATGGATAGTTGGTAACCGTCCACGGATAGGTTTTGCAACGTCCACGGATAGTTAGCAACCGTCCACGGATAGTTTGCAACCGTCCACGAATATTTTCCAACCGTCTACGGATAGTTTTGCAACCGTCCACGGATAGTTTGCAACCGTCCACGGATAGTTTGTGACCTTCGACAGATAGTTTGCACGTCCACGCGATAGTTTTCTGAACGTCCCACGGATAGTTCTAAACCATCCACGGATAGTTTGCAACGCGTCCACGGATAGTTTGTAACCGTCCACGGATAGTTGTAACGTCCACGGATAGTTTGTAACTGTCAACGGATAGTTTGCAACCGTCCACGGATAGTTGGTAACCGTCCACAGATAGTTCTGAAAACATCCACGGATAGTTGCAACCGTCCACGGATAGTTGGTTACCGTCACGGATATTCTGAACCATCCACGATAGTTTGGTAAACCGTCCACGGATAGTTTGTAACTGTCCACGGATAGTTTGCAACCATCCAAGGATAGTTGCAAGCGTCCACGGATAGTTTGCACCGTCCACGATAGTTTGCACCGTCCATAGATAGTTTGCCAACCGTCCACAGATAGTTTGTAAACGTCCACGGACAGTTTGCAACGTCCACGGATAGTTTGCAACGTTCCACGGATTAGTTTGTGACAGTCCACGGATAGTTCGCAAACGTCCACGGATAGTTGGTAACCGTCCACGGAAAATTCTGAACCATCCACGGATAGTTTGCACCGTCAACGGATAGTTGTAACCATCCACGGATAATTCTGAACCATCCACGGATAGTTGGTAACCGTCCATGGATAGTTTGCAACGTCCCACGGATAGTTTGCAACCGTCCAGATGGAAGTTTGTAACCATCCTCGGTAGTTTGCAAACGTGACGTAGTGCAAACGTCCACGAATAGTTTGCAACCGTCCACGGATAGTTCGTAACCGTCCACGGATAGTTCTGAACCATCCACGGATAGTTTGCAACCGTCCACGGATAGTTGGTAACCGTCCACGGATAGTTCTGAACCTCACGGATAGTTGGTAACCGTCCACGGATAGTTTGCAACCGTCCCGAATTAGTTTGCGACCATCACGGATATGTTTGTTACCGTCCATGATAGTTTGCAACTGTCCACGGATGTTCTGACCATCCATGGATAGTTTTGCAACCGTCTACGGATATTGGGTAACCGTCCACGGATAGTTCTGAACGTCCATGGAAAGTTGGTAACCGTCCACGGATAGTTTGCAACCCGCGGACGGTTAGCAAAACTATCCGTGGGCGTTTCAAATATCATGGACGGTTGCAAACTATCCGTGGACGGTTGCAACGTCCATGAATAGTTTGCAACCGTCCACGGATAGTTTGCAACCGTCCACGGATAGTTTGCAACCGTCCACGGATAGTTTGTGACCGTCCACGGATAGTTTGGAACCGTCCACGGATAGTTGGTAACCGTCCACGGAAAATTCTGAACCATTCACGGATAGTTTGCAATTGTCAACAAATAGTTGGTAACCGTCCACGGATAGTTCTGAACCATCCATGGATAGTTGGTAACCGTCCACGGATAGTTTGCAACCGTCCACGGATAGTTTGCAACCGTCCACGGATAGTTTGCAACCGTCCACGAATATTTTCCAACCGTCCACGGATAGTTTGCAACCGTCCACGGATAGTTTGCAACCGTCCACGGATAGTTTGTGACCGTCGACAGATAGTTTGCAACCGTCCACGGATAGTTCTGAACCGTCCACGGATAGTTCTAAACCATCCACGGATAGTTTGCAACCGTCCACGGATAGTTTGTAACCGTCCACGGATAGTTTGTAACCGTCCACGGATAGTTTGTAACTGTCAACCGATAGTTTGCAACCGTCCACGGATAGTTGGTAACCGTCCACAGATAGTTCTGAAACATCCACGGATAGTTTGCAACCGTCCACGGATAGTTGGTTACCGTCCACGGATAGTTCTGAACCATCCACGAATAGTTGGTAACCGTCCACGGATAGTTTGTAACTGTCCACGGATAGTTTGCAACCATCCAAGGATAGTTTGCAAGCGTCCACGGATAGTTTGCAACCGTCCACGAATAGTTTGCAACCGTCCATAGATAGTTTGCAACCGTCCACAGATAGTTTGTAAACGTCCACGGACAGTTTGCAACCGTCCACGGATAGTTTGCAACCGTCCACGGATAGTTTGTGACAGTCCACGGATAGTTCGCAACCGTCCACGGATAGTTGGTAACCGTCCACGGAAAATTCTGAACCATCCACGGATAGTTTGCACCGTCAACGGATAGTTGGTAACCATCCACGGATAATTCTGAACCATCCACGGATAGTTGGTAACCGTCCATGGATAGTTTGCAACCGTCCACGGATAGTTTGCAACCGTCCACGGATAGTTTGTAACCATCCTCGGATAGTTTGCAACCGTCGACGGATAGTTTGCAAACGTCCACGAATAGTTTGCAACCGTCCACGGATAGTTTGTAACCGTCCACGGATAGTTCTGAACCATCCACGGATAGTTTGCAACCGTCCAATGGATAGTTGGTAACCGTCCACAGATAGTGTCTGAACCCTCCCCATGGATAGTTGAGAAAACCGTCAACGGATAGTTCGGTATACCGTCCCGGATAGTTCTGAACCCTCCATGATAGTTGGTAAGCGTCCACCGGGTAGTTCTTGAACCTCACGGATAGTTTGCAACGGTCCACGGCGTGGACAGTTACCAACTATCCGTGGACGGTTCAGAACTATCCGTGGACGGTTACAAACTATCCGTGGACGGTTGCAATTTATCCGTGGATGGTTACAAACTTTTCGTGGACGGTTACAAACTATTCATGGACGGTTGCAAACTATCCATGGAGGGTTACCAACTATCCGTGGATGGTTCAGAACTACCCGTGGATGGTTACCAACTATCCGTTGAGGGTTGCAAACTATCCGTGGACGGTTGCAAACTATCCGTGGACGATTGGAAACTATTCGTGGACGGTTACAAATTATCCTTGGACGGTTGCAAACTATCCGTGGACGGTTACAAACTATTCATGGACGGTTGCAAACTATCCATGGACGGTTACCAACTATCCGTGGATGGTTCAGAACTATCCGTGGATGGTTACCAACTATCCGTTGAGGGTTGCAAACTATCCGTGGATGGTTCAGAACTATCCGTGGACGGTTACCAACTATCTGTGGACGGTTGCAAACTGTCCGTGGACGATTACAAACTATCCGTGGACGGTTACAATCTATCCGTAGACGGTTACCAACTATCAGTGCACGGTTACAAACTATCCGTGGATGGTTCAGAACTATCCGTGGATGGTTCAGAACTATCCGTTGACGGTTACCAACTATCCGTGCACGGTTACAAACTATCCGTGAACGGTTCAGAACTATCTGTGGACGGTTGCAAACTATCCGTGGACGGTTGCAAACTATCCATGGATGGTTCAGAACTATCCGTGGATGGTTACAAACTATCCGTGGATGGTTGCAAACTATCCGTGGACGGTTGCAAACTATCTGTGGATAGTTGCAAACTATCCGTGGACGGTTACAAACTATCCATGGACGGTTACCAACTATCCGTGGATGGTTCAGAACTATCCGTGGATGGTTTCCAACTATCGGTGGATGGTTGCAAACTATCCGTGGATGGTTCAGAACTATCCGTGGACGGTTACCAACTATCTGTGGACGGTTGCAAACTACCCGTGGACGGTTATAAACTATCCGTGGAAGGTTGCAAACTATCCGTGGAC
>NW_027020008.1:0-12442 GCF_013076305.1 Rhopilema esculentum | reverse complement strand
AATCAAATAGTGTTTTTTCCAGTCCGTCAAATACATTAGTTGCGCAAGCGCAGTGGTGCTAAGTTTTTGTTGGCGCCAAAGTATAGTTGGGTTGTTCTTGCTTCTTGTATTCATCTCTGAAGAAAAAAGGCAGAAACAGACGTGTATGTAAGCAATAGCGTGGATTGCGGCAGCGAAAGTGAGGAAGCTGGCGTGGAATCCGAAATTTTTAATGAGGACGAAAGAGGGAGTTTTGGGTCAGAAAGTGAAGCGGAAGAGGCATGTAATGTGTTGTTTGAAAAGCGAAAGAAAAAGGCCGGGAAGAAGTCATCGTGGCCAATGGACATAACAAACGACCTAGTGGACGTTATCTGCGATAATGAGTATTTTCGCAAAAAACGGATTTTTACAAACACAAAGACTAGCAAGAACGGAGAAATTTATTTGAAGGTAATTTGAATTTTTTGTGTATTCTCAGCGTGATATTACAATATTATAATTATTTTAACAACTCATGTAATAAACAAAGCTGAATGACTCATGGAAATAACCCAGAGAGGGCTTTCGAGCCATGAGCCATTTTAGTTACATGAATTTGATCGATATATAACTCATAGGTTCTAGTATTTTGAAATCAGGAATTTCTATCTTTTGGAATGGAATTCCAAATATCAACACCAGAATTTGTTATAGAACCTTTACCATAGCTTGTTGTAAAGGATGGTTTGAAAAATTTCCCTGATGTAGCATGCCTTGTTTTAAAGTTATGAATGTCTTTGGATTTTTTTTAATAATTTCCCAAAAGTAGTATTATAAATGTTACTATTTAAATTGTACAAAATTTTAGCACATTTGAATTTATAACAATCTTCAAGATCAAGAGGGTTTAGATATTTGAAAAGAGGTTCACTGTGCTCAGTTTTACTTTTAAATGTTATTAATCTTATGGCTTTTCTATTTTTTTATTAATTGGGTCAAGAGTGGTTTTAGATGCATTTCCCCAATTTAAAAGACCGTAAAGAATATTTGGTAGTTCAAATGCATTGTATATGTTTAGCAATACTCTGTGGAACAAATTGTCTTACTTTACTTAAAATGCTGATTCCTTTTGCAACTTTTGTGTTTACATTTTGAGGTAATCAAAGAGGTGGAGAAACGTTGCCAGGCTAGGAGACAAGAATACAAGTTCAGCCTTGTCCAAACTAGAAATAAGTTCAAGAAGTGCGTGAGTGAGTGCAAGAAGGCTGCCTTAACCTGCAAATCTGCATCTGGCATAAAGCGATTTCAGGAGGACAGGACTATGGAAATGGTTTAATCAACTGCTGCCTCTTGTCAAGTCCAGAGAATCTTGTCAGCCAGAGCAGGCCATTGAACCATCAACTTGTTCACATGACAGTCAAGAAGGAAGTCCAACCTCAACTGAAGTGAATCATTTAAATGAAGAGGGGGGCTACAACAACAATGAGTTTGGCCAAGGTCCTTCACCAGAGACCTCCTCAGGAACTTCAACTCCCACAAGAGCAAATCTTCCTTCAAAGAAGAGGCCATTTGTTCCCATCAAAAAGGCAGCTGGAAAAAAGGAAAAGCTTGATGATCTGGTAAAAATAACATCAAAAGCAATCCTTGAGGTCACTGAGCAGCTAAAAAAGGACCCAATGGCTGACATGCTAGCATTTCTTGAGAGAGAGAATCAAAGATCAAGAGAACATGAAATGAGATTACTCACAATGATGTTCAATGGAAATCAAGCACAGCAGCAATTCCAACCACCAGTTCCACAGCCTCCTCCTTATCAACATTTCCCCCAAAACATGCAGCAGTCATACAGTATGGATCCAAGACAACAATTTCGACAAGCATTTACTCCACAAGATAATTATCCTCCAAGGAATCAAAACTTTGAACATCAATCCCAGTCAGATGATTTATTTCAGCTATAAACATTTAGAATCACATCATATTTCAGTTTCAGTTTTCAGTTTCAGTTTCCATTCATCTATCAATTAATCCTAAATCCAATCTACAAGTAATTACAAAAGAAACATTATTTAATACAAACTACAATGTACAACATAAGAACATAAGTAGTGTATAAATAGTGTCAAAGTGGCTCCAGAAATCACAATTGTCAAGAATTATAATTGAAACTTTGTCAGTTTTCCAAAGCTGATGCAGCTTACTCTCCATCCCCTAATAGTAGGGGGGACTTATTAAAAAGAGGCAGTTGGAAATTTGCCCAGGATAAATAATTGTGGAGGGTGTTAATAAATGGAAATGGGTTGATTTTGTCATGCAGCGCTTAAATAGGGGTGTGATGTTAATAGTTGGGGGGTAACATTACCTTTTTTACATTTTGTTGAAAAGATATTTCGATACTAAAAGATACTATACCAATTCATATAACAAGGAGGAAAAATGTAAACAACCTATCAGCGTTCTGCTCTCAAATGGGGTAAAAGCCAATCAGTGCTTCTAATAGCCCCTTGAATCTTGCAAAATATCAAAAATAGCTGCCAATAGCCTTTGGGGTGTTGTCTAATAAATGGGGGTGGATGGAAAAAAGCATTTTTTTCCTTTTTAGGGGGGTTTTAATAAATGGAAATAGATGGTAATTTTGTAAAATTTTGGAGTTAGGGGGATACTATTAAGGGAGGGAGAGTATTGAAAGTATGGGAGCTTTGCATCCCCTAAACTTGCTGCTTTTCTAAAAATAACTTGTCTTTCAAATAATCACGAACCTGTGCTGCAGAACGATTTGTATCTCTTAGAGGTCTGCATTGCCTTATCATAAGAAGGTCTTGGACTTCTTCTTGTGTACGTCTTTGATTTGATGCTGAATCTTTGGAGAGGTCCCATTGCCTTTGAGCCAAATCTCCTTGTTCGATGCAAATGTTATGTAGTACTACACAAGCTAGTGTAACTGCACGTACTGTTTCCTTATCATTCTCAGACTTCCTGAGCAAGACTCTCCATCGACCTTTCAGTTGTCCATATGCACACTCTGTTACCATGCGTGCTCGACTCAACCTATAATTGAAATAGCTCTGCTCTGGCATCAGTGTAGCATTTGTGTAAGGCTTCAGCAGCCAAGGCTTGAAGGGGAAGGCAGAATCTCCCAGGATTAAAGGTAGAATACTGACGCCATTCTCATGATGGGCAATAGGTGGAAAGGCTGTACCTTCAGCTAGTTTGGTATAAAGGTTTGTTGCTTGAAAGATTATGGCATCATGTGAATTGCCAGGCCAACCAGCACTTGCCCATATAAATCGATATTTGGCATCTACCATTCCCATTAGAACGATTGAGTAGAAATTCTTAAAATTATGAAATTCTTTACATGACTCTTGGCCACCAGGTGGGCACTTAATTGGTATGTGACACCCATCAATTGCAGAATATGCAAAAGGAAACTGCCATTCTTGTTCCATTTCTTTCATTTTCTCATTCAGTGTGTCCTTGCTATGTGGAAATTTGGCCTCAACAAATTCTTCCCATAAATTTTCAATGATTGCCTTAGCTACCTCTCTCACTATGTTGCACACAGTTGTTTCACCGACACCAGCTAGCTCTGAAATGGTATTGTAGTAGTCTCCTCTACTGAGTCGATACAAGCAAATTGCTAGTCTCATCTGGGATGGAATTGGTTCTTCTGTGACGCTCTCCTTCGTTAAATCATCCTTGATTCTATCATGAATTAAGGAAAATGTTTGCCTAGTCATTCTAAATGTCTTTTTAAACCTTTTCTCGGAATATACTGTCCAAACGAGGTTCCACCAACCAGTGTTTCGCTGCAACCTACGGCATGATCTTATCCTAGGCCTAATAGGCACTGCAACTGCTTGTTGTAAACCAGTAAGAATCAACTGTAGCAAAAAAAGAATCCGCAAAAGCCTACACCGTCTTCTGTTCATCAAATTAATCATCATTGCTTGCATATTCTGTCGTCTTCTCCTGGCTCCAATAAGCGACTTCAGAAGAAGCACTTTCTTTAGATGCGTGAAGGGCGCCATACGTGATTTGTCTTTGCTTCGAGTGTTTTCAGTTTATTGGTTCCCTGTGGCTGGCAACTCGCAGAAGTGTATTTTGCTATTGGCACGACGAAAGTTCATCGTCTAAATCAAAATCAAACTCCTTTGTCGCGCCAAACTCGCGCTTTCGTCGGTTCTAATTATATTAGATTTGGTGCGAGATAAGCGCGACGTATAAATCAGCCCTAAGGCACGGCAATTTTCTGCAGCATCATTGCCTGTAGCTAAAGGTACAATGCCAGCTACATCAGGGGAAGCCTCTACATCGTGAGCAATGGCATCCACAGCAACAAAAGCAGCAATTCCGGCGGATTCAAAGGTGATTTCCTTGACTGAGAAAGAGCAGCTACTTGCAATTCTGAACAAAGCTGCCCGAATGCTTGGCTTTGACAGGGATGATTGGGAGACATTGCAGAAGATGCACTTTGAGAAACTGCAAGATTTTATCAAAAGTTGGTCCCAACTCTGCAATCAGCTTGTCGCCTGCCTTCACACATAACACCAACAGAACCAGGATATACACAGCACTGATCTCTCACTTGGACTCGCAAAATATTAAGGTCTTGTGCAAGTGCACAAGACAGTGTAGGTACTGGAATCCTTTGAGAAGCTTCGGGAATTCTACACAGATGAAATAAACCCATTAAGACCATCAAACGGTATGACAGCAGGGACAATCAACCACACAAGAAGGTTAAAGAAGTTCTTTCAGCATGTAATAAACATATAACAGAACCCCACAAATAGAGGATGCTACAAACATCAACTTTGTTAGCGTATATGTGGCAGAATTGAGGAGGGAGCTAAATGTGGGTACAGTCGTCAATCATATTCAAAGCCTCATAGTGGCAGCAAAATATATTCTAAAAAAAGGGAGCCTAACAAAAAGTTGGCAGGAAATAGCGGAAAAAACACAATTGAGGCACATGCAGGCCCAATTGCAAGTGAGTATTCCAGTTCACCTTAGCTATATATATTTTCGCTTTTCATTAGAAATTCTGCAATAGGAACTTGAGTTGCATTTAATTCTATATCATAACATTTAACTCTGGCTGCCTAAATTATACTATCAAGAATGGTTGATGAAGCCAGCCGAAGTAGAATCATTTAGTAGATTTAACTTTTATTGAAATTATTTTGACTACATTGGATTTTCAGCTTCCTGTGTCTTAGTTACCGGCTATTATTCCTATTTTAATCAGCGGACAGCATATCCTGCGTTCCTTTGTATTTACACATACATTTTACACATCACTTTTTGAAATTTTTAGTTTCAATTTACCACTGTTTTTTAGAGCCTCTATGAAAGAGAGCGAAGACAGAGGTACTTGGGAGCCGATGAAAGAAAGATATTTGAATGGAGACAGGCTTTAGAAACACTGAAATTGATGAGGGACAGGATAATTTCGTCGAAAGAGATGGATGGTTATCAAAAGGCAAGGTTATACCATGATTTTGCAATCATAATCACTAATCATAATCACTTGCCTTTGCCTTTTTTCAATCTTTATATGCACGTTTGGATTATTGCCTGTGTCATTTTTCATTAAGTAAGGTTAATTGATTGAATTGCGGAAAGCTCTATTTACTTTTCTGACCATAATACCAATCCATGTTAGAAGAAGCAGTTTATCAACATATCCAACACAGTTGCTTTCTAAAGTGATTATTTGTATGTAGGTCTGTAAATAATAATGGATATAACCTCTTTTTAGAAAGGAAGTCCAAAGCCTCATTGTTCATAATAGCAGAAGCAGCACATGACGGTGCTATGAGCGACGACAAGGAGGATTACAGTTGTAACAGCCACCCTAGTTTCATAACGGACACGGCAATGTCGCTGGAGAAGCTGCCAGAAACAAGGTGACATTAACAACTTTTTGCCATTCATTTGGGTTGCGCAAACAGATAGCTACATCTGAACATTGATTCTAGCTTAGTCCACCTTTTGTTAAGAGAATTGAGCAACCCTTCCTATAAAAGAATTACTATAAACCTGCACACCCATCTGTATGTGTCGTTCCCTATCATATGCCTATTGCATCAATGGTCTCTTGGCAGCATATTTAGCAACAAGCTTCATACTTAGTGATAAGAGGAGAGGAGTTGGGAGGGAGCAGGAAGAGGGGAATGTCTAATCTCTAAGAAGGGAAACTTCCCATTGTTTGAAGCAATAGAACCTCAACAGGGGATAAAGGCATTATCAATTTTCTGTTTAGTTCTTCAAATCAAAAACACAGTTCAAAAACATGACAAAGTTATGATTGATAACCTTAAAACTCGGTCTGTCTTTGCAGCATGATGAACAAGGCTGGTATTGAGCATAAAGAAGCCCTTGCCTTTGTCAAAGACCTGCAGCAGAAGCATAACATGCAAGTAGACAGTCACTCTGACAGTCAAAATGAAAGCGACAGCCACGCTAGTATAATTTCTGGAGACAATCGAGCACACGAAGACTTCTTTCCTGCTGCATTTTCCACGCAACCAACGGTGATTGGGCCACTAGAATTCGATTTCAAGAAGCGTGTCTATGACACACTGCGTTTACCGTGCAGGCTGCAAGAAAACAACAAACGGCCTACGGCTGCACACCCAAAGGCACACACATTCAAAAGTTGTGAGCAGTTAAATGCATGCATCGGATGCTGGAAGCAAGATTACTCTTGCTTTCTCAACGCAACAAGAGACACTGCTGACGAGCAGTCTGTTGATGAAGAGAGGAAATCTCTTAACAAGTGGGAGATTTTCCTCAAATCAGGCAAGCCAACAGAAAAGATGTGTAAGCCACTTGCCTTCAAGCAAAGAAGATGGAAGTGAAGTTGAAGCTGAGGCTGAAGAGCAAAGCTCACAGTTGATGTCTGATCGAATTGTCAAAGAAGTGATGGGCGATGGCCGTCCATTAGATAATTCACAAAATGAAAAACTCCCTACCCCAAAGCTTACTTCCAAGATGACTCACTTCAAGGAATCAGCTGAATCCAAGGGGAAGGCACGGCAATTTTCTGCAGCATCATTGCCTGTAGCTAAAGGTACAATGCCAGCTACATCAGGGGAAGCCTCTACATCGTGAGCAATGGCATCCACAGCAGCAAAAGCAGCAATTCCGGAGGATTTAAAGGTGATTTCCTTGACTGAGAAAGGGCAGCTACCTGCAATGCTGAACAAAGCTGCCCGAATGCTTGGCTTTGACAGGGATGATTGGGAGACATTGCAGAAGATACACTTTGAGAAACTGCAAGATTTTATCAAAAGTTGGTCCCAACTCTACAATCAGCTTGTCGCCTGCCTTCACACATAACACCAACAGAACCAGGATATACACAGCACTGATCTCTCACTTGGACTCGCAAAATATTAAGGTCTTGTGCAAGTGCACAAGACAGTGTAGGTACTGGAATCCTTTGAGAAGCTTCGGGAATTCTACACAGATGAAATAAACCCATTAAGACCATCAAACGGTATGACAGCAGGGACAATCAACCACACAAGAAGGTTAAAGAAGTTCTTTCAGCATGTAATAAACGTATAACAGAACCCCACAAATAGAGGATGCTACAAACATCAACTTTGTTAGCGTATATGTGGCAGAATTGAGGAGGGAGCTAAATGTGGGTACAGTCGTCAATCATATTCAAAGCCTCATAGTGGCAGCAAAATATATTCTAAAAAAGGGGGCCTAACAAAAAGTTGGCAGGAAATAGCGGAAAAAACACAATTGAGGCACATGCAGGCCCAATTGCAAGTGAGTATTCCAGTTCACCTTAGCTATATATATTTTCGCTTTTCATTAGAAATTCTGCAATAGGAACTTGAGTTGCATTTAATTCTATATCATAACATTTAACTCTGGCTGCCTAAATTATACTATCAAGAATGGTTGATGAAGCCAGCCGAAGTAGAATCATTTAGTAGATTTAATTTTTATTGAAATTCTTTTGACTACATTGGATTTCCAACACTACATTGGAAAACAATGCTGAGTTGGACGTGCTCATGGGTGCATTAAACAATTCTCATGCTGCCCAAAATAGGATCTTTCAGCAAGTGGGTAGGTTTCTTGTGCACTCATTCTCCTGTTTGGAAGCATCCAGAGATGAAGTTGCACATTGCTTGCGCAAAAGGGTGTTTCAGAGAAGGCAACCTAGCCAATGGCTTTCGCGGGTGGTTCATTGTCCATATCCTCTTTCAGAGGTGCGGTATAAGTGGTATTCATTACCTTGGTGAAGAGCTTATCAGACAGGGTTTTGCTTTTCTGTGTTGCATTTTTGGACTTTCCAGAGTATACATCTTCTGAGCTTTCAGAAGCTGTCTTTTCAAAACAATGTAGGGAAGGTAGTGTGGAAAAGGGGTGGCATTGCGCCAGGCTGGGCCATTTGATTATTCTTAACAAGAGAATGCTACGCGTTTGGGAGAGTACAATAAAGGGGGCTGAGATTGGGTGTTTCTGAAACCTCAGCTAAGAAGCACCCTGAGAGGCACAAAGATTTGTCTCTATGTCAACGAATTGTTTAATTCAATCTCTGTCATTCCATCACAGGACTATACAGTGGAAATGAGGCACAGAGGGAAAAAGAAGCTACTGTATGCAGATGCTGAGAAGTGCCATGATGTGACTCTTGGCCCTTAATGCAATGACAAATGTTTTGGTTCTGTTTTTGGGAGGATCGACTCTGGGCCAGGCAGTTACTCTTTATTCTTTGGACACCTTCTTCACAGAGTTTGGAGAGATGGAGGAAGATGTGGGTAACTGTCATTTTTCCTATGATGTGCCGTTTACTTTCATGGAGACACCTATGGACATTCCAGCACACACCAGCCAAGAAATCGCTTCCTAAGGAATTTTAAGCAACTGGATTCAAAAGGATCAGGCAGCTTTGCTAAAGAGCCACCATTTGCAAATGAATCCCTCCACTGTCTTGGTTTTAATTTAAAAAATCGCAGGGGGTAGCCAGCGTTGCAAAAAACTTTTTCTATAAAGCTGGAAAGCTTTTGCATTGATAAAATAATGGTTTTAACTTTGCAGAGTTAATTGAGGAAGTCATATCTCTTTTAATAAAATTTCTGTTTTGAACAGACATTGCAACACCATAAGTCACTTATCTAGCTTTTCCAACACTATTTTAATGCAGGAGTAGCTAAATTACTGCAACAGTTTGCAAGAAATTATATGTGCTGCCCACCAGATCGCTTCTAAAACATTGACATTTTAGGGAGAAGAAGACATTTATAGTACTAAAAAAAGACTTTGGATATCAATAAAATTATTTCTACGGTAGCATAGGACTTTAAGCAGACAAACATCTGCAAATTCTAACTTGAATCAAACAATTTTTCAGTGGCTGATTTGGTCCAAGTCGAATGGAGTTGATATCTTAAAAAGTGAGCCTTTGCCAGAGGTGGATCTTTTCAAAAAAAATAACACAATAGATGTATCTACTATCTGGCATATGTAGCAAGTATTGTGTACGAGCAGAAAGTTAGAACCATGGTTAGAAAACATTACGATTCCCTGGTAAGCTAGCTAGGTACAATGACTGCCAAAATTAATTGAAACACACATCAATGTGTGCTGTAATTTTCTGTTTTTCGGTCGTTTTTCAAAATAATATTACTTACGTCCCCCTAACTCCACCCCCAAAAAATATTGAAAGTAAAGAAAAATGTCAAACAAACCACAAGAAAAAGGATACCCCATAGCCCCATTCATTTTTATAATGTAAATCCAAAGGGGGAGAGTGTATGGCTGATTTGCCTTTGAATACCCAAGTTGGTGTTTCAAG
Source organism: Rhopilema esculentum (assembly GCF_013076305.1). Next base: position 2,655 of record NW_027020008.1, on the reverse strand, counting down.
ACTTTTGGCAGTGACTATAACTATTGACTTTCCAACCAAATTCATAGCCTCGACTTCCCATTAAACAGACTTTTTTGCACAATTTTTTATTGTAATGTCCTCAGCTAACAAATTTCTCCTATTTTGTTAGAAAATAGAGTAACTTTTAGTTCTTTTGTACACAAAATCACATTCAATCTTTCTATAAGATCAGTTTATATCTATATTTGAAGTGAACTGTAACTACCAAAATGCCTAATATTGCTAAAGTATTGTAAAATGTCTGCTTAATCTAGCAATCACATGCTTATATATCAGCTTATATTGTATTAACAGTAGAAAGAAAGGATTCGCTGTAATAGATGCTCAAAGGAACGGTTGTTGTTTACAAAAATATTGGTATTGAAGTAGAATGGTAGTTTGAATAAAGCTTTTGCAAATTGAAAGTTAAACATTGGATCAACACTGCTGGAGACTGTTGTCTCAAAACCGTAATATTCCTCTAGGCATATTTATCAGCATCTCAAGAATGAAGTAGATATAAGATATGCTTTGAAGAGATTACTGCATAAAAAATTTTTGGGATGAGCCAAAAAGCAAATGAAGATTAAATACGTACTTGAAAACTTTAATGGCCTGAAAATTAAAAGGAACAATAATATCATAATTTCTTTCCTTTTAATGTTTGCCACTGTTACTCGGAAAATAAACACTAGCATCATTGCCAAGGCGTATGTTGCACAGCCAGAGATCTCAAAGACCAAAAACTATACTATGGAAACCGCAAGCAAAATTAAAAAAAGGTGTGAGACGCTTGGCAGAAAATCAAGGCAGCTGATTAGGGAAATGTGTAAAATTGTCCTGTTGCAACTACGCCGTTAAAGTTCAAATTGTTGCTTTGATAACAAAAGATTCAACTTTGGATGTTTCAGAAATTTTAGTAGGGAAGCTTATTGGTGTGTACTATCAAAAGGAAACAGTTTTTATGGCCAAAAGAAGGTTAAGATGCTGTACTTCATCCTATTGATTCTGTATACACTATTGTGTATAAACACAGAAAGAAACTACTATACACTTTGAACACGTAAGCATGAAATACACCAGGCAGCCATGAAATAGATCCAGCAGCAAAAGGAATAAGACAAAATTTCATGTAAATTAAATACTATTACATAGAAATTGAAGAGCGCTAACATTTTAATGAATCTTCATCAAGGCTTATAACATGTATTTTTGTTGATGTAATAAACTCTTTTCAGTCTTTAAAACTTGGTGTTTTCGTAAATTTCTTTCCTATCCAATTGCTCTCAAAAGTAAAAGCCTTTTAAAATTTTATTATAACTGAGGGAGACATTGGTCTAGATCATATTGAAAAAGACCACCTAAATCTGATAAAATTTCTGTTTTGAACAGACATTGCAACACCATAAGTCACTTATCTAGCTTTTCCAACACTATTTTAATGCAGGAGTAGCTAAATTACTGCAACAGTTTGCAAGAAATTATATGTGCTGCCCACCAGATCACTTCTAAAACATTGACATTTTAGGGAGAAGAAGACATTTATAGTACTAAAAAAAGACTTTCAATAATTTTATTGGACATCAATAAAATTATTTCTACGGTAGCATAGGACTTTAAGCAGACAAACATCTGCAAATTCTAACTTGAATCAAACAATTTTTCAGTGGCTATTGAATTCCAAAAAATTCCAAAAACCCAAGTTGGTGTTTCAAGACTTTGGGCAGTGACTATAACTATTGACTTTCCAACCAAATTCATAGCCTCGACTTCCCATTAAACAGACTTTTTTGCACAATTTTTTATTGTAATGTCCTCAGCTAACAAATTTCTCCTATTTTGTTAGAAAATAGAGTAACTTTTAGTTCTTTTGTACACAAAATCACATTCAATCTTTCTATAAGATCAGTTTATATCTATATTTGAAGTGAACTGTAACTACCAAAATGCCTAATATTGCTTAAGTATTGTAAAATGTCTGCTTAATCTAGCAATCACATGCTTATATATCAGCTTATATTGTATTAACAGTAGAAAGAAAGGATTCGCTGTTATAGATGCTCAAAGGAACGGTTGTTGTTTACAAAAATATTGGTATTGAAGTAGAATGGTAGTTTGAATAAAGCTTTTGCAAATTGAAAGTTAAACATTGGATCAACACTGCTGGAGACTGTTGTCTCAAAACCGTAATATTCCTCTAGGCATATTTATCAGCATCTCAAGAATGAAGTAGATATAAGATATGCTTTGAAGAGATTACTGCATAAAAAATTTTTGGGATGAGCCAAAAAGCAAATGAAGATTAAATACGTACTTGAAAACTTTAATGGCCTGAAAATTAAAAGGAACAATAATATCATAATTTCTTTCCTTTTAATGTTTGCCACTGTTACTCGGAAAATAAACACTAGCATCATTGCCAAGGCGTATGTTGCACAGCCAGAGATCTCAAAGACCAAAAACTATACTATGGAAAGCGCAAGCAAAATTAAAAAAAGGTGTGAGACGCTTGGCAGAAAATCAAGGCAGCTGATTAGGGAAATGTGTAAAATTGTCCTGTTGCAACTACGCCGTTAAAGTTCAAATTGTTGCTTTGATAACAAAAGATTCAACTTTGGATGTTTCAGAAATTTTATTAGGGAAGCTTATTGGTGT
>NW_027019997.1:0-12445 GCF_013076305.1 Rhopilema esculentum | reverse complement strand
TGGATGAAGCAGAATGTTAATACCCACGGGGCTTTGATTACAATTTTCACATGTTTTGGTCGAAATTTAAATGGAGTTTACTGTATCAATAATTTATAGCATAGTTTAGAGGCCTAGGCCACTTTTCTGTCTTTAGTAAAATCGATTTTCGAGTTTTTAATAATTCAAATAGGACCATTTATAAGGCCCCAGCTACAAATTTCTTGTTGAATTTGTAGGCACGATTCTGCAGCGTCCAGGTTGTCTTCTTCCACAATTTCATCATTGGTAATGTCATCATCTTCGTGCGCATTCGACGTTGGAGTTTCTTTGATGTCTGGATTGAAGATAGATTCCTTCGCTGTTGAGGCTAGGGTCTTCATGGCCTTGAGAATCTCCTCACTGCAAACTGTACATGCCCGTTTCTCTTCACCGGACAAGCATTCAGTGTGGAAGGAGTGCCCACATGTCTGGAACAATATGATGCCAGATCCTGTCTCTTGGTGTGTACAGTCGGCTAAGTCGCATTTGCTACAACGAAAATTTCGTTTAAGTTCCAGACATTTTATAAAAATTTCGTATAAGTGGAGCATATCATTTTATTGTAATTTTGAAGGCAATTATTATGAGACAATGAGACCTAGCAATAATTTGTGTTCGGTTCAAAACATATTTTACTTTGCATTTAGTTGTTATTCGATAAGTAGCTATAGATTTTTAACTTGACAATACTAAAAAAAATTGATTTTGACACCAGCTCATTTTAAATAATCAGTAAAGAGTTTATTTCTAAACTTGAAATTGGCTAGGTGAATAGGACAAGGAATTGAAACAAATCCAAGGGTATATGATTTTGGATATTGTATACTTGTAAACAGTTGTATACTAAGCAAAGTACTTATATTTTATATATGCACTAAAAACAATTTTTAAAAATTTTTTGCTAAAGTGTTTTTATCTATTTGGCAGTTTGCCCAGCTCTCGGTGCTACAAACCTTAAAGGATTTGGTTCCTTCCCTGCAAACTGAAATCCTACTGGTAGCACTTTTGATGAAACAATGGATTCTCCATATATATGAGGCAGTTTCCAATATGTCATGCCTTTTTGCCGATTTGCTGGGCGATTGACTTGGGATGCTGCATTTGGCTGTTCCTTTATACTTTTTAAAATGTTGAAAATAAATTTGGATGCCTTGATTTTCAGCTGTTTGAGTTTTGAACTGCTGAAGTTAAATTTTTTTGGCCTCACAAATGCTGATGAAAATTTAGCTGATGTTGTCTTGTTGCTGTCAACTCCTTTGGCCTTTCTTGAGATCAGTTCAGCATCATCAGATTGCACTGTTTGTGATCTTAAGAGAGAGTGGGAGTTCTCCACTGGGTATTCATCAAAAGCATTGAGGCTGCTTAAACGAGCTTGAAAAAGTGGATGATTTTTAGCCTTCCAAAACAGAATATTACTTAGCCAGACCAAAGGAGCTTTGTTATAATGATGTCTTTTGTAGCAAAAGAACATTAACCAATACCTCAACACTGCATGCAGGTACTCAGAGGTTCTACCAGTTTTAAAGATGACTGAGTAGATAGACAGTACAAGTGGAAGGTAATTGTCTAAGATGTTCAAGAGAGTTAAGAACTCTATGCTTTTGCAATTGGAGAAAATGACAATTACTTGTTCTCTGATGAGTGTCCACCCACCATAAAGTATCTCTAACAGCAAAGAAATTCTCCATGGTTTTGGCTTGTTTGCAAGTTGTTTTTCATCCCCACAAATAAAGGAATAGAACGTTTTAAAGAAGTCAATGTTTAGAAAGCAAACACATTCTCTCGCATTCAGCTGAATATGCAGAGGACCAATCATTGGTATAATGTTTTTCAAGCAAGATGGAAAGTTTTCAGGAATGTTATACTGAACCTGCCTCATATAGAATTGAGCAGGCCAGTCCCCAGGCTGGGGGCAAAGAAAGTACTGAAGATATTTTTGAAGACCAAGTTTCAAGGCATGAGCAGAAGTTTTGAGAAAGTCGTCAAAACTTCTCAATTTTTGCTCAACCTCATCTACAAGTTTGCAATTTTCCATCTTTCGCAGAGATTTTGTGCTGGTTTGATCCTGTTGGTAATCATGGATTTCTAAGCGGCTTCTTTTAATCTCAGGGTTGAAAAATGATGATTTGACCCAGTATGGCATGATGGTTGCAAAAGAAGAAAGCAAGTTTGGTAAATTTTCTTTCAAATGATTTCCCAGGATTTCAATGCTTATCCCGTCTTGATTCAAGAAGCTGGCATCAGTAGAAGAAATAGCAGGTATTGATGGAAACTTTTTTAGAAGTATGGTTGCCATTTTTGTTGCTGTTGAAGTTACCTGAAACAAAACCAAAAATTAAACCTATGATAATTTTACAAGCTAATAACAATTGCACAATGCAAATATATGCTTATGCAGATGTTAGGGAGAAAAGCAATTTTTTGCAATAAAACTTAGATTCTGCAAGTCAAGTGTATAAACATATGTCTAATACACAAAGTTTAATCAACTCAAGTCATCTTGAATTACTTTTTAAAGATGAGTTTTAAAGATGAAAAATTTTCTGGAACCAATTGGCTTTTTGGGACTGTCCATACACCAACATGTATATTATGGCCACAGCTTTCTTTTCATTTTGCTCTTTCTTGAAAGGCGTCTGGTGTTCCTGTGACATTGCTGTTGTGATGGCATGAAACAGCTTTGTTGCACCTGCAGTCCTGCAAACCTCCTGGATCTTTTCTGGCTCAAATGGAGGAATGGTTTCGCTACTTCCATAGCTAAACCACAGCTGCTCACGGAGAAGTTTAACCTCCAGTTGCAAGTCAACGCTGCTTGTTATGACCTTTTCCAGCTTGGGAAGAATGCTAGTGGGGATGTAAACAAATCCACAGCACCTATGCCATCAAGGACTTCAACATGAACACCTTCTGTTGGTATATACTTTATCATTTCTTTTGGAACTAAGCAAAATGTTTTACCATTGATGGTTGCTTCCTCAAACAATGGCTGTTGAATCTCATCTGCAGATTGAGGTTCCTCATGGAGAACATCCACAGAAAATTCTTGCGAGCCAAAATTGCTAGCTTGAGATGATTGGCTTGATTCATAGTCTACAATGCTTTCCTTCAACTGAAATTAAGTTATTAAAAGATAGTTTTATCTGAAGAAGAGACACACGAAAATATCAAGAAGACATACAAAAGTAGATGTTTTGAAGACCTTAGTGGAACTACAATTATTTCATAATGAAATGAAATTAGCATTTGCTTTATTGCTGCTTCATGTGTCTGAATTACCATCAATCCTCCAATAAGCCCCTACTGCTACTGTAAATCCTAGAGTTGGCCCCCTCAATTTGTTAATTTTTGCTATCTAAGGTTGCCTTTGGTGTTTTATTGAAATTCGTACTTTTGGTAATAGTTAATTAAATGTTCATAAAGAAATTCCTACTAAAATATACAAGGTCTTTTGTTAATGTCTTCTAAATTTCTACTATGATTTTATAAGCCCCCCTTGAATAAACCCCATCCAAAAATTTTAAAAATAGATAAGCCTACACGGGCTAATTTGAGGATTTACGGTATGTCAGATTTAGGGGGGCAAAACCACTCCATTATTTCCCTTACCTAAATTTTGAAACTTGACAAGATTTTGTTTAAATAAGTTTAGCAGTTTTTTCATGTAAATACTGTATTAGTGCTAGGAAGTGCCCCTCATTTTAAAATGCCATGTAACAAAATACCCCTTCCTTTCAATGCTAAAAACTTTTGTTCAAACTTTTAAATGAATGCAATCTTAGTAATTCATTTGTTATGAAAATGTAGAGACAATTAATCAAGCATAATTGAAATATCTGTGTTTAAAGGCCTCCTTTGAGGACACACCCCTCTTATTTTAATAATTATTGTGTCCTTACTTGTCTATAAGAGTGTAAAGCTTCAAAGTTAGTTGGTAGTTTGGATGTATATGTCCGTTTGTTCCAGCACTTTATCAGGAAGTCGGTACAAAACTTGTCCCTGAGTTTCCTGCTTTTTTGTTCAAACGCAGTATAAAAAACACTTTTCTGGCCAACTATGAACTTTAAATTAAGAAAAACATTCGAATTACTTCTCCATTCGTCATGTTTAGAATTGGCACATTGCGTATTATATTTTCTTCCCATTTCTGAAAATTATCAATTTCGTAACAAGCGAAAACGAGTGTTTCGATTATTTTTTCCCCACCTACAACCTGTGTATGGGCAGCGGGGGTAACACACCCCGTTGTCAGGGATTCGATTTTTGTAATAAAATCTTACACTTTAAGACAATAAACATATTGTTTAATTGACAATATATATTTTGTTTTACCAGATGTACTATTTATTCCTTCTTGATCCCCCGGTTTGGGATTAACTGGATTCGATCCACATTTCGCGCCAAAACTGTTTTTCCGATTCGCACTATACCATCGTAAATGTCACGTGAGTTTTACGAAGTTTGCATGTTTGTCGATTTTATGTTGCAAAACAGTTATATGAATTTTGTATTACCTAAGATTATGGTTGCCAAACCAACAGCTTTGTAAGTACCAGGTTTTAATTTTCTAATTAATTTGAAATGCTATTGAAGTTTACCACCCTATGGATCTTATATTTGAACGGATTCTTATTGGCGATACTGATAGGCCATATCAACATTAGCGAAACATTTTGTGCAGAGAAAATTTTAAGAAGTGTGGAAAGAAATGTTCAGGGTTTAAGTTGATACTATATTGTCATGTAGGTATTTAGATTATTCAAGTAACCATATTATTTCATTAGATATTTATCAAAATCTACAAGTGTGATAACTTTCGCAAAACTTGAGATCGCGCGTTTGCTCTTTCTGGAAATGTGCGTCGGGGTCATTGGAATAAAATAGCCAAGTTTTATCCCATTCCCCCACTGTATGTGTGATCAGATTCTTTTTAAAGGGAGGGGGTTCATGAGGCCAAAAAACGTGCTTCTTGAGACTTTCTCGCAACCTTATTGGTTCAGTTCGAAGACGATTCCCGTGGCGGGGATTCCTTTCCTAGCCAATCAAGATTTGACGCTTATGCTTGAACGATCATTCCTTTTTCGTAGAATCTATCTTCTTACTTATGAATGTTTTTGTCACAGCCCCCTGAAAAGCAGCTCTGGTGGACTGACAGGACTATCGTGCCTAAATAATTAAAAATGTAATGTAAATGGAGATTTTTTACCTGAAAAAGGATGGGATTTATCCAAATTATCTAAGAACAAACTTGAATCTTATCAATGCACACCGAATAAACAGGAGTTAGAATTGGATACTTTGAAGAACGAAATTTTCGATTTTTTAAGCGGAGAAAGCAGTCGAAAAGGAGACACAGGAGAAACTGGAGTTTGAGAGTGAAATTGAAGATGCCTTGTGCATCATAGAAGGAGAACTTAGAAGTTTCAGTTTCAAAGATGGTCAATCTACTGGAAACAAAAACGTTAATAATTCGTCGGTTACCAGTGCGGAAACAAAAGGAGAATTTAAACAACAAGCAAAGATGCAAAAACTCTTGATGCCAACATTTGACGGCAAGGTAAACAAGTGGCCTTCCTTTTATGACATTTTTGAATCGGCAGGACTTTGCGACCCTCACTTGTCGAATGTTATGAAATTTCAATACTTGCAGTCTTTATTGAAAAATGTAGCAAAGAAAGTGATTACTGAACTAAAAGTTACGAATGCAAATTATGAAAGCCCCTTGCAAATTTTGAAGGAGAGATTTGGACAAAAACAAATCTTAATCTCTACACACGTTGTAGCTGTAGCTATTTCAAAGTTGTAACTATTTCAAAAACTTCTGAACTCCTTACGAAAAAACGGAGCTGAGTGTTCGCAGTCTTGATGGCTTGGGGATAACTGAAAAAATTGTCGAACATAATTGACCCCTGTATTGTTGGAAAATTACCAAATGAACTCAAGATCACTATTAGTAGACAACTAGGAAACGAAAAGTGGGATTTAAAGCGCTTATTGAATACCTTCAAGGAAAAACTGATGCTAAAAGTAAATTGCTTTCCCATGCCGAACGACGGCAGGGAACGGTTACCCAGACTTTCGTCTTACAGAGAACAGGAAGAAAGGCAACCACGTCAGGCAATCGTGTTGGCAAAGAGAATTGCGTATTTTGCAAAGGTAAACATATGTCACAGAAGTGTCAAATTGTCACGAAGGCCTCAAATAGAAGAAGAATTTCGATGCAAAATGTAAGATGCTTTATGTGTTTCAAAACTGGGCATATTGCAGTTAAATGTTTGTCAAATATAAAGTGCTATACTTTATGAGACTTAGACTCCACGTATACTGATAAATGCTCCTTGGGTCAAAATTTTTCACACTGAAAACATCAATGAAGTTTTTATTAAGATATCAATGTTTGTAATTCTACAGTTCTTTCTAAAGGCAATTGTTTCTGAATACTGATAGTAGTAGCAATATGACCTTTTTATCAACATGTGACATTTATTTATTAAATAGTGTATTTCAGATAGGACAGGAAGAAGATATCTTGTTTTGGGTTTAATACCAACCAATTTTATGGCGGAGAGGAGTCACGAGAAACAAAAGAGGCAGCTGAAAGACGTCAGCTGGTGTGCAAAAGGGAAGTTGTTTTCCCTTGTTATCCAAATTACCCTTGTTATATAGAGATTTTAAAGAGTTAGAGAAAAATCTGTCAAAGGTAAATGCTCCTTGGGTCAAACTTGTTCACACTGAAAACAATTTGGTTTTTGGCTTGATCAATACACTGGGAGATGTTGTGATCAAGGTAACTGTGGATGAGTCCATTGGTTTTGTTGTGGAGGGTAGTTTAAGCAAACAGTTTAGAAATGAAAATTAATGCAATTTTAGAAAGAACATCACAATGGAAACCATGCCAGGGCATTGAGGACTCAGTCGAAAAGTTCTATGGGCTAAAGCGTGTTTCCTCTGGAAAGACATCAAAGTGGTTTTGGTTAATGGCAGAAAAGGCACATAAATTGTACATAACTTGCATAGCAGCAACTGTTCTGTTCTTTGTGAAAGAAATCCTCGTAAGCCATGTACTCTTGCTGCTAAAGACTTTGCAAGATAACAAGAAGTGGAAGACAAAAAGAGATTTAAACCTCTTATTACTTAAGCCCCATTAACAGAGTTGTAAAAAATCCACTTGTTTTAGCAATTTGCACACTTGCCGGTAAAGAGAAAAAACTGGAAGAGAAAATCAAAGCTCTTGAAGCAGAAATTGCATCGATAGGAATAGCTCTGGAAACGGAAGTGAGGAAGATTTCAGACAAATCCTTGAAAGTGGCGTGAAAGAATTCCCTGATAATTCTTTTCAAAACTTGTTTTGGAAAAAGCAGAAAAAGGCTTTTGAGAATTCTAACCAGGGGCAGAGATGGCACCCAAGGGTGATAAGGTTTGCTTTACATCTACATCTGCCATCCCCTGTAGCATACAAAGCCTTGAAAGAAAGCTCTGTCATCAAGCTCCCATCAGAAAGAACATTCTGGGGTTATTCCAGCCTTTTTTATTCCCGAGCAGGTTTCAATTGAGAGGTGTATGCAGATTTGAAGCACCAGGCTGCTAAACTTGAAAGAATCAGAAAGTTATGTTGATGCTAGATGAGCTATCTGTGCAAGATGATCCCTTATACAAGAACAGTACTAATGAAATTGTTGGATTTGTTATTCTTGGAGATGAGGGAAATTAAGTCTTCAAGAAGGATGCATCAAGTACAATTGTGACACCTGCCCTTGTGTTTATGGTTTGTGGTATAGCACCCAGGCTCAAATTTTCACTTGGCTACTTTGCCACTACTACTGCAAATTCGAGAATGCTTTTTCCTTTAACATGGAGAGCTATAGGCTTATGCGAGGGATATGCAGGGCTGAAAGTGATTGCCATTGTCTCTGATAAAGCTAGTCGTAGCCTAAAGCTGTACAGAATGATGAGCACTCAATGTAGCATCATTTACAAGGCAGTAGATATATTTTCAAAGGAACAAAACCGTTCTGACCCACAACACCTAATCTAAACAGTACGCAATAATCTTTCAAATTCAGGACATGGGAAATTCAGGAAATGAGGCCATTTGATCTCATTGTATGAAACATATTGAGTGAGTGAGGGTCAGGAAGCTACCCAAAATAAAGAACGAGCTTGTATATTTGAAACTTTATTCAAGAATGTGTAAACTCAGATATAACGATATAACGATATATGATATAATGAGGGGAACTTTCAAAATTTTTGAAAAGCGACAGAAGCCCAACTTTCAAAAGGAAAGGAAACAGAAATTTCATGATGCAAAAAAGATATTGCTTCAAACATGATGTAATTAAAAAAACCCATTATTTGATTCATTATTCTTGATCAATGAAATTATGTCATTATTATTCATTAACCAAGGACACCATTTTAAATTGTTCCATTTTAACTGTTCCATATTAAATATTTAACTGTCACAAATCGTTCTAAATTATAACTGATGTTTTTGTGGAGAGCCCCTTACATGTCAAAGGTGGGGCTTTCATCAAATTGTCAAACAAAAGTTAATGAAATCAACTGAAACATTATCTTCTAGATTAAACTATTTTAGAGAGCATAAGTAAAGAAATATTCCTCAGTTTTTTATTATTTTGTAAAACAAAATCCTTTTCTTTAGTAAATTTGTTGAAACCCTATACTGTCTTAAATTCTATAAGTTTGATTGATTATCTTTTCATCATAGAAAGAATGTACTTTGAGCATAATAATAATACCAACCTCACAATAAAGGCAGGTTTTTGATAATCTTAAAAACTTTTTTGAACGTCGAGAGTAGGCAGAAAATTTAGAGTCTGATAATTTTTGTTTGGAACATTTCAGCTCTAAAATTACAGATGACATTTCAATGGTTTGAAACTTCAAAATGAATTCAAATATTTCTAACTGCTACTTCAAAACAAACATTTTTGACAGCCCACAGAACTGCAAAAAGGGTCAATTGCTTTTCATATAGACCAGAAGGAAATTTAGGGGAAAATTGCCTGAAATCAAGTCATGGAAAAATTGTAAAAGAGGCCTTCAAATTTTTTGTTGATAATTCAAGAAAGAGTATTTATGTACATTTTATATATTAAACCCTTTGGTGAGCTTAATGGAATGAGATTTATGCACATTTTATATATGACAGAGATTGTGCTCTATTATATATGACATGCTAGAGGGTGCAGTGCTAGGGAGGCTCTGAGGCTTTTTTTTCTTCCTCTAAAAAGTTGCAATTTACAAATTACTCTACTTACAAAATTACTATACAATACTACTAAAACAAAACCCCAGGAAACAGTAAGCTATGTCTACCCTGAGGCCATTACACAAAACGAAGTTAGGGAAACTTTGAAGCCAAATTAGTGCGAGTAAAGATTTGAGGGCTCAGTAACAAAGAGTGACAAATACTATATTTGGCTTCAAACTTCCCTAAGACATCGATGAGGAAAAAAATATTTATAGGGCTAATGAACTGGACACACACAGAACACATACAGAAGTGAATTGGGTGTTCTAGCTAGCAAAATAAGTTACCTTTAACCAAAGCATTCTGTTCCAGAAATGCACTTAATGGGTAAATTCAAGATTAATTTGTTAGCTTCTGAGGGCAAATTTTTGTTTAAGTACAGAAGAAGTTGCACCATATTGATATTTGAACCCTCAGAATATTCATTAGCTTCAAGTACATCTTTGCGTCCTCAGTCAGCATTTTGGATTGGCTCAGCTCATTTTGGAGTGATTCATCTGATCATGACTTTTCATTCACTTGACTATCATCAGCTTGCTGCAACGACTGAGATCGTGTTTGATGGCTTGTCATCGCTACTTAGGTCGCTACACGTGTATGATTTTTCCACCGAAATTTATGCATCAAACAGTTAGAGATCAAAGTAACATTTCAAATAAACAAAGGAAAAAATTCTGGATCCTTTTAACACAGCGATGCTCATTATAAAATGCATGTAAAGTAATTTTTCAGATTGGAAAACTAGCCCTACAACGGAGCTTTTAAAACCATGTCCGAATTTGGATCCTGTTGCTTATAAAAAAAGCTCTGAGGCTGACCCTTTTCATAGCACTAAAGCACTGGTTTGTACCTGTTGTACTTAATTGAATCCTTTAAAGACAACAGGATTTCGAAGATAATTAATAGAGAGTGCGGGAAAATAACCGACCCGAGCGAGGCTCGAACTCACGACCCCTGACTTTGTACGTCGAGTGCTCTACCGCTGAGCTATCGGGTCGTGCTTTCAATTGAATCCCTTTATACCTTTGTACTGTGATGCTTCCGTTTGTTATTACCTTCTTAAAGATTATCTTTCAAATAGCACCCAGACTGCACAAAGATGGTCCCAAATGATGGAAGAGTCCCACATACATTCACTTTCGGGTTGAAAATTGTTTACTTCTTGTGGTATTAACCAAGACAAGAAAGTTTCTTTTTATTTAATTTATTTACAAGAGTATTAAACAAAAATTTATATATTCTTTAAGTTGTAAGCTATATTTTCTCTAGCTGTCACGGCTGTAGTTAATAAATTGCCCTTTCTCTTCTTAGTTGCATCATCAACTTCACCTGGTTCCCCAAGTAAGTTACAATGATGCTTTGCAATTATGATATTTTGCTAACTTTTCTGCCTTTTGAAGTAAAAAGTTTGTTCTGGGAGTCACCTACTTTTCTACCATATAAATGATGTCTTCAAATGTCTTGAAACATTGAGATTATAGAGCCAGTAAGGATATTCTATTTTGCAACTTGTTGAATGATATCTTGAAGTTTCTAACTACTTCTCAAGAAAGATAGTTTGATATTAAAAGATGGGTTTCATTTTATCTCTTTCCTTAGCACTCTCAGCAACAGCAACTGCAGTCCTTCTCCTGAGCAAAATTACGCGAGTATGGCAAATCGCTCATGTCAACAAATTTGCATGTGCGATCGCACTTTTAAGAAAATTTGAAGTGCATACCTGATAAAATTGGTTAAAGGAGCAAGAAAGGTAAAAGCCACATGAATACGTGCAAGAGAAAAACTCAGTTCAATCAATACATAACAGATTACAGTTCCCTGTCAGAAATACTCAAGCTTTTGTGAAAATCGTCATTCTCTTCATTGTCAGAAAAAATGTCAAAGTTCTCCACAGAATCGCCATCATTTTGTTTCAACTGGATGATTCGTACTTTTTGTGGTGGTTCACATGTTTTGGTTTTTCTTCGTTTCATCAGATGAATTTTCAAAGCCCTCTAGAGAATTTCTTCTTTTTCTCTTGCTGACAAATCTTTGTCAATCCCACAATTTTAAGAAATGATTCTTACTTTTATGTTTCATGGAAAGCCTTCTGTCAGAAAGCATATTTGTGAGCATGCTAAATGCCCACTCCACTGACGAATTTGATCTGTTTACAGCAATCACAATTTCTGCAAGTAAACATACATTTGGGAACTCTTTCCATTTGTGTGTTAAAATGTGTTTCCATAAGTCAGCAGTTTCCGATTTTTTCAGCCATATTTTAACAAAGTTTCGCAGCATTTTCCACTCACCGAGAACCTTTGTCTTGCTGTAACCAGCAACGCTCAGTGTAGTCTTGAAATGAATTGCTAATTCTAAAATCATTGTGCATCCAAATTCCTTTTCGTCTGTCCAGTTTTTTGGATCAAACACACTTATTAGTGGATAGATCTGTGTTTGAAGAAAGTTGTGAACGAGATTGTGCAAAGATTCATGTGATTGAAGATCTGTTTGACTTTTGAGATTGAGCCGCCAGCTAGCAATGTTGACATACAGAGCAGGAAGTTGCTGGCAGGTATGTTAGTTCCAGTCATTTTCAGTTGACTTCTTCAAAGATATTCTTTCAGATATGCTGGGTTAATACAGTGGCTCCTGACAATCAGCATTGTTCCACATTTAGTTGCTTTAATGTTAGGGTTGTCACTCTTACAGAAATGACAGAACTTGAAGAGCAACAAGATTTGAACCAAAAATGCTGTAATTAGATTCCTAAATACATTAATTTGATATGTAAGAACACTCATGCCCATGTTCAAATACACGTCATTACTTTGGTCTGTGCCTATCTCTTCTGAATTGTAGAAATACAGTCTCTAGGGGTAGAGAGTCTTTGACTAAAAACTCACCAAGAGTCCAGTTGTTCTGTGCCTTCAAAACGTCTCGATAAGATGCTTTCTTCTTTTCAACTTTCCTGAATAGCCCTTTCATAACTTTGAACGTACCCTTCGTCTGCAACGGGATCGTATTGGAGTAGGCCATTATCATCGTCTGTACTTGAATCAACATCAGCGGCAGCGGCGGCACGTATTTCCTCGTTTCCCTCAACCTCTATAGCATAATTCTCTTCACTCATAATCATAACTACCATTTGCATTAGACACATCGCTTTTG